>PVIA01000275.1:0-521157 GCA_004024845.1 Tonatia bakeri | reverse complement strand
AAAAAAAAAAAAAAAGATAGTTCAATGGCAGTTTCACCCAGGCATTTTCTCATGACGCAGAGAGCCAGAGAAACACTTGAAATCTAGTCTTGGAACTAACAGACTATCACATCTGCTGCATTTTAGTGATCAAAGCAAATCCCCTGGCCGAATGTAGTTAGAGTATAGGAAGGTCACCGCCCCCCTGCCCCCCAACACACACACACACACACACACACACACACACACACATAGTAGAAAAGCACTGCAAAATTACAGAAGGGCAAAGAAGCAGGTTTCTTACTGCTATCTACCCAGTGCCTTTATGTAGAACACCAGGAGGTATATTGAGTTTCTCTCGGGATTATATAAAGCATGTAAATACATGTGTGTCTGTGGGAAGGTGCTGGGTAGAATGGGGAAAATCTCATTAATTTCTCTCATGCAGCTGTGACATCATCCATAGAGTAGAAATCAAATCTTCTGTCTGCTTTGTTTAATGTTTGCATTTACAGTAATGTATTGTAGATATTGATGTAGCAATAGCAAATAATCTGACATTCTAACTCTCCACATGTAATGATTAAAGAAACATTGAATAATCAGAGGCTCTCCTAGGCTCCAGCACTTTCCAAAGATGATGTAACTAGATTTTGAGTCATCTGAAATTAAGTCACTGAAGTCTTCTTCCCCTGGTACCTGACCATGCTCACAGTAATGGTAAGAGGCCCTGCTATGTTCATGGCACTATTGAGAGAAAACCTGTAAGTGGTTGAATGTTTAGGCTCTTCTCTTTGAATCTGACCTTCTTATAGGACCTTTGTTGTCCTTAACTTAATCAAATCTACAAGGTCCTATTCACCCTGAAAGGTAACATATAAACATGTTCTGGGAATCAGGACAAAGACACCTTTTCATTATTTCACTTACTATAGACAAGATAATAAATATTTTAGACTTGCAGGTCAGACTGTTTCTGTGGCAACAGCTCCACTTCAATGTAGGTATGTAGGTGATATGTTAATAAATGAGAGTGGCTGCATTCCAATAAAACTTTATTTACAAAAGCAGGTACTTGTCAGGGTTTGACCCAATGGGCTATATGTTGACAGCTCTTTCCTAGACGTACAAAATCTTATATGGATGTTCTTTTCAAGTTTTTTTAATTTAATGAATTGAAAGAGAGGAGGGGAGAGGGTGAGAGAGAGAGAGAGAGAGAAAGAGAGAAGGAGAGAGTGAGAGAGAATCTCTTCTCTTTGTTGTTCCACTTAGTTATGCATTCATTTGTTGTTTCGTATATGTGCCCTGACCAGAAATTGAACCTGCAACCTTAGTGTATTGGAATGAGGCTCCAACAAACTGAGCCACCCAGTCCATGCCAGAGGTTCTTGAAATGTATTTCTTTTAATGTTTTAATAAAAATATAGATAGATAGGTGATAGATAGATAGATAGATAGATAGAGGGTTTAGAGGAAGTCCTTAAAATTTTTGCATATGGTGTTCTAAAAAAATCCTACAAAATAGAAATTTTCCTCACTTACTCTTTCCACAACTAAATCCTATCCTCAGTATGAGATAAACATCCATCCTGCAAGTCTACTCTTGTCATTGACCCCATATAGATGCAATCATGCACATGGAACCTTGAGAGTCACTATTGACTTCCTTTTATGCTCCATACAATGTAGGAGTATTATAAGAATATTAATATCTACTGATGTAAGACCACTTGTGCACTTTTTAAAAGTCATGAAAGATACAGGAAAGAAAAAATTATAAAATTAATATTAACATGTTTGCTTTCCTTCAGTCTCTTAAACCCTGAAACCTAACAGTTTGGAACACAGAGGATAGACACCATGGAAGAAATGTTTGCAGCTCATCTTCTTGTCTCCTTGTAATACAATGGAGTCTCAATGTTTCAAACAAAGTAAAACAACTCTGTCACCTGGGCTAATCATCTTTTGATTCTTGCCATGTGAATAGATTCATGATCTGACATTTGCTATTCTAGTCACAATAGCTTTTGTCTCTGCAATTCAATTTTCAGTGTCTCATGAATATAATACCTGCTCCATTATCAGAAGATTTGTAGTACCTTATACAGCTGAACCTTTTCCAGATTTCCTGTTCATCTTAATCGTTCCACCCTTCCATCTGAGTATAGAGGATGGTCTTGCAAAAAGGCAAGCACATCCAATGTACTCTCACCAAGTCTGTTTTCTACCACTGTGTGCGAGAGTTACAAGTGGAATTTAGACAGAGAAATGGGAAGCAATATGCAAATAACATGTATGTCATCAGAACTCTTTGGGGAACTGTCCCCGTGGGCAGTGTTGTTACCTGACTTCCCTGGAATCCTCAGGTTATTTTTTTTTATCGCGGAACACCATCTAACACCTGGTAAATGGGGCCACATCCTAGCAAGCTCCCCATCTCTTCCCCTTTCAAAATCTGTGCTTCTTTTAAGTGAACAGCTATGTTTCAGAATGTAATTGGAGAGACACTCCACATCTCAGCAAAATGCGAGCAAATGAGATGTACTGTGAGCCCAGTGAATATGTACAAATTCTCTGCCTGGTGTCACCAGCATCTTTAGTTTTCTCCTATGCTAAACATGCCCCACCAGACAGATATTGCAAAGAGAATATGGCACTTAATTTTCAGACACAGGTAATAGGGGACCAATCATCTCATATATCTTGAGGCCAAATTATACTCTCAATACATAAAATAATCTCTTGGTTTTTCCACAGAATTGTTTCAGAAGTATTGAAAAATAATAACAGAATTTTAATTTTATACCTGTCTAGTTCATTATCATTTTACTGGAAAACACTTATTTCCTGTATATAAAATTACAAAATAAAAATAAAAGTAGTGTCGAATAAATGCACATATTAAGTTCAAATTTGTAATTCTATTAGAACAAAATTTGAAATTAGCATTGACATGTAATTATTTGTTTTATCTTGATTGTATATGAAAAAGGAAATCTAAATTCACCTAGATTAGAGTTTGGTAGTGAAACTTTTAAAATATTTTGTAATGCAATTTTAAGATACATTTTTGTTGTTGATGTTCAAGTATAGTTGTCTCAATTTTCCCCCGTCCCACCGTCCCACCCAAACCCACCTCCCACTCAGTCCTACTCCCCTTCAGCTTTGTCCATGTGTCCTTTATATGTGTTTCTTGATGACCCTTCCCTTATTTCCCCCCATTATCCCCTCTGGATACTGTCAGTTTGTTCTTTATTTCAATGTCTCTGGTTATATTTTGCTCACTTGTTTGTTTTGTTGATTAGGTTCCACTTAAGTGAGATCATATGGTTTATGTCTTTCACCATTTTAAGACACTTTTTCATAGATATAATAATATAGAAGAGTTTTCAATAAGAACAAGAGAAAAATCCCCCTTTCTACCTTTATTCCTGCATTTCTTTCTTCTTTTCTTCCCTCTTTTCTTCCTTCTTCCTTTCTTCCTTCCACTCTTTTAAGCCTTCTACTACTCAGCATATCCTATGGTTTGCCTACTATGCACCAGCATTTTTAATAATTTAAAGTAGAATTATAATCATGTCACATTTTATAATTATTTGTGTTTTTAATTAAAAGTGAATGTTTGAAAAATGTATCTAAAACTGAAAATGGAGCCTAAAATGTCTGTAAGATGAGACCAGTGTGGATAGTTGTGTTTACTCGTTCCTGCATAACTCGTGCTGATGCCATTACCAGCAATTGCAGAGCAGATGCGCTTAAACCTTCTCAGTGTTGATTGAACATGACACACTTCCATCGGAGTGCTGTGTGCACTCATAATTTCATGTGAACAGACTTGCTCAGGAATGATTTGAAAAATAAAGAGAAATACAGCATAACAATTTTGAAAATTGAAAACTCATTTTAAAAATATTTAGATCATGTTTAACTATAGACACCAAAATGATAGGAGCCATTCTATTAAAAAGTTGGCATTAAATATAACTATGTGAATTGATTTGTAATACATTTTAATACTGAATACTATTAATTAAATATATTTTTTGTTAATTTTTGTACAGGATTACAAACCATTTTGATTTGCCTGGGACTATAGGACTGGGTTGGGGGAGGGAGGATGGTGGACTGTTCATTTCAGGGTGGTGGAACTTTCAGTGATAAATGTGGGAAGTTCTGAGAAAACCAGGCAAGTTGGTCACCTTAATTATTCCACTATACCAGGGGGTTCTATGAGAGAAGGCTTTACAGATCCGTGTACTCAGTGCTATGTCCTAAAAAAAAAAAAAACCCTGCAATTAATTACAATAAGTTCACCCAGTCCATTGAGTTTCAGTTTTGTCTATGAATTATATTTCAGGAGAATTTTAAAACCATGGATGTGCAGGTCCATCAAAGGTTCATTACATCCGAGTCAATACATTTTGAAAGCTCCCGGGTGACGCCAACGTGCAGCAGAGCCGAGCAGCCCCACTCCCGGGCTCCTCCGCATGCCAGTCCACACCGTCAGGCTCAGCTTGGCTCTAGTTCACAGGCAAAGCACAGCGGTGTGCGAGAATAATCCCTGTCCAGGAATGGGACCTGCTCCTGTTGTGTCATTTGTGATCCTGTTGTGTCATTTGCCCAATACCCCGTGAATGAGGTCCCGGTTTCTTTATAGACTGTTTCTCTTCTCTGCAGCTACTCTCCTTGTAGCAATCCTGCATGCCCATATAAGATCTAAGTTCAGCAAACTATTATATTAACTAAGAATTCAAAATTTGAGATTTCAGGATTAAAAGAATTAGACTGTTTCTAGAGAATACAGACTGTGACTTGTTTTATCTTTTAACTCCCAGTGCCAAGCACTCAATATTGAATTCTTTTGTCAAATCATAGAATCTGTTCTTTTCTGATTTTCCTTAACCAAAAAAAATGAGGGGCTTCACCCACAGAGTTCATTTATGTTTCCAACATTCATCAAATATTTATTGTTATTTGCTCTTTGGTCCAGCCTTTGCAAAATGTGCTTATAAGAATATTAAAAATATAACCAAGCAATGGTTTCAATGTGATAAATGCTCTAATTTGTCAGAGTAGCTCTTTCTTGATTACTATCATATTTTATATTGTATCAATTACGTTCCACACACTTTTCTAAACACTTATAAAAATCTGTTTTTTTTTTCTTATTACTAACATGCCTCAGGGAATATTATCATCACCCCCATTTTACAGCCGAAGAAAGAGGGAGCATGAAGAAGTTAATTAAATTGTCCAGGCCACAAAGCTAGTAACTGGGAGGACTGGATTTCAAATACAGACAATCCTGTGGTCCAAGCCCTCAATCATTCCCGTATACCCTCTCCTGTCAGAATGGAAGTTGGCAGAAAGTCACATAGAAACCCACCCAATGGCTTTACATTAGAAAAGGAAATGTAGGTATGTAACATCCTCTCTCCCATCTTCCTGGTGAGTAGGAGCAGGGAAGTAACCCCAGACTTAGGCACTCATGCAGTGTACTCTGGAACCACCTCTTCTGTCATTATATTTAGAAAATCACAATTTGGTGATTGTAGAAGGATTCATATACATGCTATAGCCCTAATTCCTCATTTGCCAGAAGAGAAAACAGAATTTTAAGTGAATCAGGAAATAGCTCAGAAAATACAGCTAACCATTATAAACCTTGAAAAGGGGAATGGAAGGCAAGAGAGAGAAAGACACAGGCAGCAGAATATAGTTATGGAACAGATAGTCTAATGTGTCCTGGTTGGATACTTTCAGAAAGAGCTGGATCTCGTCTGCTGCTCCCAAGTGTCCCTCAAGAACTACGATGCAGAAAGTGTGGTACTAGCCCACCTGTTTTCTATAATTCCCATGCAGCTTGCACCGTTTTTCCTGTCTTCTTCCAACATCTACATCTGTTTTTTGCAAGTCTTTTAAAAACAAAGTAGACTGCCACTATATGTATAAAAAAGTCAATGTGCATGCCATAATCTTGGCCTTTAGATTTATCAAAAATGTGAAGTATTAGAATGGTGGCGGGCTCCATTTAGACATGGAGAAAGAAGAGTCTTCTTCCAGATTCTGTGCCATGCTTTGTCTTTTGGGACAGAGTCAGCTCCGCATGTGCCCAGAATTTGTGTGGATGTGTGTGTGTTTGAGAACTTTTTTTAAATAATTAATTTATTTTAAAATTTTTGATTATAGTTTGCATTTGATATTATTTGGTATTGCTTTCAGGTTTGAAAGTTTTATATCTTTACTAAAGAGTGTTTCCATTAGATTTTGCCTCTGAATTTGGTTTCTTTATTGGGAAACAATAAATCAGCCTAAGGTATCTGGCAGGTGTCCTGCTCTTTCTTACAATTAAATCCCACTTCTCTTATCCTTGTCCTAGAACAAAGTCTTCTGTGCCGATGAGGAGAGTACAACGTTTCTCTGAAGTCAGGGTGAGAATGGGGTGGGAGCGGAGAGAGTCCGTACTGTTGGGGGAGAAAGAAAAGGCACTAGTACAAAGGCTTGCTTTAAGAGTGCAGAGGGATGAACACAGAGAAGAGATAAATCAGGAGTTTTGCTGATGTTCAGGTAGACATGCATGACCCTATATGGACGTGTAACATGGTGCTGTGTCTCTCATAATGATTTTTTAAAATTTTACTTTTTTCTTATTTTTCCACCAAAACTTTATGAGTCATAAAAATGTAGCATTATTCCTTATACTGATGAGGAATTTAGATCTATTTGCTAGTTATCTCATTTCAGGTTCCTCGGTAAATACACGGCAGCTTTTGTATTAAACAGTGCCAAACTTTTCTGAATAGCGAACAGGGGCTGCCAGAAGTTAATATTCTCTATTGCGGGCAAATTGCAATGCTCACTATAAGCATTAATTCTCAAGTAGAATGTTTGCTAATAATTTGGAAGATATTTTTTCTTAAAAACTCTGGACAAAACGTTGGTTAGCATGTAAGTACAAGAGCTATTTTGGTCCCCAGGAATGAAATGAGGAATTTAGAGGGCTATTGAGTTTGCTGAATTTTCACAGTGGATCAGCAGAAGTTATTTGTTCCAGGATACCAGCCGCTTGTACTGTGTTCCAGGGCTCTCGGTTCAAGAGCTCTGAGCTCTAGGTTTTCATCTATAATCCGGTCCTTTCTGAGTGAAGCACACAGGGATATAATGAAAGCCAAAAAGGCTAGCTGGCTTCAGGGCTGTGTCAATATAACCTCGGATTCTAATTTGGAGAGGACCGCATGAGAGCATGTGAATGAGGACTGCACAGTGTTCACAGCGAATTCGATTCACTGAGCAAAGCAATTCTTCTCCCACGTGTGGAACAAATGGGTTTTCGAACGTGAAGCAGAAGTGTTAATCAAGGTGTTGTAAGGGGAGTCACAACAAAATGAAGAGCTTCCTGGGTTGCTGAGCCCTTTCCTCTACCTATCAACACATGTCTGGATTTGCCAAAGCAAAAGAGGGTCTCTTTTGAATTACAGTTGTCAGTTTCCAATGCGTTTTGAGTAACTTTTTGGGAACAGAAAGAACATTCTATAAGTTTAAGTAGCATCTATATATCTAGGACAGGGTCTTGGCCCAACTACTGAGAATCCTGACTTCCTGCACTAGCTGTAGGTCGTACCTATGGTCAAGGAGATCGTGATGAAGAGATAGTTATTTCCCATTGTACATCTCCTAAAAAGTATATTTTTACCCCCTGTGGTGAGAACAGTACAATCACATCTTGGACAGAGGAAACTCTTAAAATGAATATGGAAATCATCTCTTAGAATGCCTTATATTTTCCCCTAGAAAAAGCAGCATTTGATTTTTAAAGTATTCTCTTTCAGTCTCTTGTTACATCTCTCCACATATAGTCACCTATCCCATTCTATGTGGATGAGTTTGTTTTCTTTTTAAAAACCCAATCTTTCATGAGCTAGTTTCTATGCCAATGAAAATTATCTCCAAAACATGACTTCCCATTTTTTAAAATATGAATGTAACCAAAATTAAAATGTCAGGGCCACTTACCTTTTGATAAACTGCATTTGCAATGGTTTCCTATTGTCCACACAGCCCGTGTTCTGCAGGGGAAGTGGGTGAAAAGTCTCACCGACTAGGAGGCAGGGGGTGGCGAAAAGCGGGCAATGTGATACCTGTGTTTGAGCCCAACCTCTGGAGATAAAGCTGAGGAAATGGTGAAAAACAAAACAGGATTTCTGCAATTTCTGCTTTTATCCTTGAAGCCCCAGACAGTCCAGACCCAAATTCACCTCCAGTGGTTTTTAAGCTGGGAAAGAAATAGCAAGAGGTGGTGCCAAGCTATAGCCAGTATTTGAGCTTCTGAGAGGAAACGCAGATGACACACCTGCTAGCTCTCTAGGGTCACTTTGTCATTGCATCAACCACACAGTGACAAAACCCTGTATTTTATGTGATTGAATTAGCTGGGCTATTTTGCTACAGTGGGGCAGGCTTCATGGTACTTGAAATAGCCTCAATTTAATCAGAAATAAGGTTTTCAGTAAAGTGATGCCATAGTATTAATGTTCTCATTATACCAAGAAGCCAAGGTCCTGGTGCTACTGCAGTAAGAATGCCCTCCCGGTACTTAGGGGGATAAGTGGCCCCCCATATGTTGACCCAAATGATTAGAATCATGCAAGTGTCTCATGCTTGATTTACAGAGAGTTTCAAAGTGACATAGAGGCCAAAATAATTATAACTTTCTAAGGCTTTCTTATATACTAATTTCCAAGGTAATGCAACAAATATGATCATGAGGAGTTCCTTGATCACATCTTGATGGTGCAGTTGTTATATTTCAGGACTTAAAAGACAATCCCTAAGCTGTTCCTTGTATAAACAAGAGATGTAAACTATATCGAAGTTTGCATAGAGGCATGGTTGGTGCCAATGGGGTCCTGTGCATTGTAGAGAGGTCTGTACACGATTGCTTGAGCAAGAGCAAGGAGACATGAAAGCCCTTTGCAGCGACTGCCAGAGGAGCTGTGCCTCTGTTCCCCTGATGTTGTATGGGCAGGGAGTGGGAAATGTGTTGGTTTCTCACCTGTGTTATTAGGGCTTCTTTAAAATTAAAGTTTACCTGTTTTTGTGTGGATCTCTGATTGTTCCATAAGGTGAATTCCTAAGACTTTTGATCACATGAAACTTGAGACTCATATAAGAGACATTAGCATGCAGCCTTCCCCTGTGACATAGTGAAATAAATTAGAAAAATATAAGAAAGTTTAAATGATTAAACTATGTGTTATCCTAGGGTTAGTCTTGACTGTTATTAAAGAATTGTATTGAAAAGACCAAACATGCTCAAAAATTTTTGACTGCATCTGGACAGTTCCAGACATCTAGGAGGTTCCTTGCCGCCTTTCTATATGTATTATTTATGCCATATTTCCTGAGTTGGTCAAAAAAGATAATGTCCTTGTAGCTTTAGCCGTTGGTTCATTTTTGTCTAATGGACATCAGTTAAGTATCCTCTGTATCCTGTAGCATGGGTGGGATGTTGAAAGCCTAGAGATAGCTGGTGAGTAGTAGTGACACGTTTTGGAAGTGTAAAATCCAATGGGGGGAAATGTGCCTGTGAAATTACACAGTCTTGAATTTTTATTAAGGTGACAAGATAAATGATAATGGGATATATTCAGAGGTTCAGAGAAGGTGTGGATTGCTTTGAGTTACAAGGATCACGGAGGCCTTTCTTAAGCAAATGGGCTTAATTTGGACCTGAGGGGTAGGTGTTGCATATCTTTATCTCTATCTGTCCTGAAAGACTCAGAAAAAGGGAAAACCTTGGTAATAGGTTGTGAAACCCTTGCTACACAGTGATTGGATTTTGGAATATGCAGACCAAATGATTTGTTTTCCGTATTTTCTTTATTTCCATAAAACTCTACTTTCTAAATATAGCCACTCTCTTGGGAGCTTTTTTAATTAACTGTGTTTTGAAAATCAGATACTGTCTCATGTAAAACAAAAATCATTACACTTTAGAAAAAAGTCTTAGAATTATTTTGCTTCAGAAAGACCTCATTAGTAACTTTATAGTATATTGGTGCTGTTGTGTACAGAACATTATATTTACCCTGCATTTAAGGAGCTGATTTTGCAACTGTATAGGAGCAAAGGTATGTGAGAGATACACAGTTGGACAAGGGGAAATCATATTTGTGTGTGCATATGTGAGTATGTGTGTATGTGTTTGTGGTTGGGGGTAGAAAGAAAGGTGTATGTCAGACACAGAAGGAGTTATGCTTAGATACTTTAAATAAACCATTGACATACAAGTACAGGAAGAAATTTAACAATTACTTATGACCTACTTCTGTGTTCTTTCAATGGCTCTTAGGATCATGAATGATAGGTGTCCCTCTTAAAGCTTGTTGGACTGCTGTCCATGTGCTTGGCTTCCCCTGGTCATCCATGCATCCAGTGGGCTTCATGTTAAGGCAGTCTCAATAAGTTAGTTATAAAATTTATGTCTGCCCTGGCTGGTGTAGCTCAGTGGATCGAATGTGGGTGTGCAAACCAAAAGGTTGCTGGTTCGATTCCCAGTCAGGGAACTTGCCTGGGTTGCAGGCAAGGTCCCCAGTGGGGGGCACGTGAGGGGCAACAACACATTGATGTTTCTCTCCCTCTCTTTCTCCCTCCCTTCCTCTCTCTCTAAAAAATAAATAAATCCTTTTTAAAAATTTACCTCTGATTGTCGAAGGGTTATCCCTCATTTAAGCAAAATCTCAATTCTAGAAAAAGTGAAGACAACACGTTTAAAAAGGTAAGAGAGCCAGAAGAGCAAAAGTGAGAGAATCTCTAAATCAGCACCTATTTCATAGTAAATATTAATATGAAATAACAGGGGGAAGGAAAACTAAGTTTCAAAACCAGTCTCCAAAGCCAGCCTACATACTTCCTAAGTTCCCAAAATAAAACCTAAAAAAAATGCCCTCTGTGGACAAAGTCTTACAGTCTCAACAGACTGGTCTTTGGAGACACGAGCTTGGAGCCAATTCTTCCTCTGTGATCACTGTCTCCTGTGTATGTACATTATATTGTCATTTGAATTGCCTATTTCACCATTCTTAAAATCAGAACAGTATTGTCCACCTTAAAATATTATTAAAAGAATGAGAATAGCATGTAAAATGTCCTGGACAGTATATGAATCTTACATGTATATTAAATTAACAATCACTAACTTTATTAAGTAATTTGTGATAAAAGACACAATGTTTTACTGGTATGAGCTCATTTAATCATAATAGCAAATCTTGACATATTACTTCTATACCCATTTCACATTTATAAAATTGAGGCATGGAGACATTGAATATCTTCCCCAGGGTTATAGAGCCAGGAAGTAACTGAGCCAGAATTCAAAAAGCAGTTTAGTCTCTGCAGTTTGCCTCCAGGGACTAAACTCGCAGACACTCAGCTCTACTCAATAAACAGTGATTATCATTTGTTATTAATACTACTTCTAGCCTTGCTTTCATACTGGGGTATTGTCACATCTGATCCTTTTCTTAATAATATCTTTTAAAAAAACCTTAATGTAGCATCTTATTTTAGGATTATCACCTTTCAATGATTACTTGTTTATAAGGGATTCCCTTAGACTATGAGTTGCACACAATTATGGATATTGTCCAAATTCTCCAGGGATTTAAGGTCCAAGTTAAAAATATTTAAATGCCAACATATTAATTTTTCTATAACTCTAGGCAACAAAACAAATATGTGTGCAATTTACGTATGTAATAAAATCTGTTTTTATTACATACTGTAAACACATGCTGGTGACCTACTTTCCTCCCAGCCTGTTTTGTTTCTTAAATCTGCACTATCTTTTTACATCAGAAAACGTCTTTTTTTTCCCTCGCCCTTGGTTTCCCACTCTCTGTCAGACTGAACAAACAATCACAGTAGAATGTTGCTCGTGTCACATGATACGTGTTTCAGCATTGAACCCAATTGTCTTATCCTAGGCAATGTGTCTCAATGTAATATCCATTTCTTTATCTGGGAAGAGTTTTGGAAAATGTCTTCCCTCTTTTTGTTGCTTTCTATGTGAGAGCTTAGAAGAAATAACATAATGAAATTCACTGTCAAAATTTTTAGAAAATCAATGCACAGTTTACTTCTCTTTGTCTGTCCTCCAGATTTTGTTATATATTACGATGGACTCACTTCTACGAAGAAGAGTTCTGGGTTATTTCCATCACAGTCTCTTTGCTGCAGCTAACAATTCACCCCACAGGATGGATATGCATACTAGGCACTTATCTGGGCTTAACCTGCACAGATTCATGCATATATTCATCCAAAATATTAAACAGCCTTTAAAAAGAATGCGGTAGTTCTATATGTTCTGACATGAAAAGATAGATGCTCAAGATATATTAAGTAAGAAAAAAGTTGAAAAACAATATGTTTACCAGGATCTAATTTTTTCAAGGGAAAAATTAAAATGGCTCCATGTGTATGTGTGTCTATAGAAAGATTCTGGAAGGTTGTATTCTAAAATGTTAATACTAGTTACCTCTGAGAAATAAACTAACTTGGATATGAGGGCAATGAAAGACATGATAAAGCATTCTTTGTTATTTATACATTTTTGTATTGTTTGGTCTTATATACTTTTTAAAAATATTATTCAGTTGTGTTTTATGGTATTGCTATCATAATTAAAAATAAACAATTCATATCCTAGCTATGTGTACACATAGGATTCTATGTGGATGCAAAGACCAATGGGACATTTCTGAACTTGGTGATATCATAATCTAATAGAATAAGACAAGTGAAAACCATAATTATAATACAAAGAAAAACATAATCAGTTCTACAAGAAAAGTTCACATATATTAGAGATTAGGAAAAAATTCCATTGCATTGTGAATATAAGGATGTAAAATAAATAAGCAAATGGCATCTGACTGTGGAGAAAAGTTTTTAACAGGCAGAGTTGCTTAACTGAAGGACTGGGTCTCCTCTCCTTTCTGTTGTCAGTACCTAGAGTGTGGTAGAGTCGGTTATGAGAAAGAGGAAAGAAAGAGGAAACATATGAAATGTAATGGGAAAATCATCAGGTTATATAGGTTCAGAGCTGTTCAGGATATAGAGATGATCTCATTTCATGCTTTGATGCTCTTCAGAAGAGCATAGATTCCAGTGTGGTGCCCCATCATGGATAGGGCACCTAAGAGGATACCTCATCACAGTGCCACCCAGAAGCTTTAATTTCATCTACTTTAATAACTATAAAGTTAATGATCTACCTCAACCCTCATTTTAGCAAGGAAACAACATTTTAGGAACAGTGAAAATTTTCCTCTGGTATAGATACCTATTGGTATATTTTACTAAAACCTGGTATTTCTCAGTTCTTAAACTCTTAGTAGTTTTTTTTTTTCTTTTCAAAAATAAGAGTACAAACAAAAGAAAGCATTTGTTCAGGTATGGGGCTTAAAGTGTATTTACATATGAGGTGTATTAAGAAATAGCGAACAGCTCAGATTGAACAGAATACATGACTTATATTGGGGAGTCAAAATAGAAAATTTAAGCTTTACCTTAAAGCTATGTAAGAAGATAAAAACAATGAGATGTATAACCATCTAGGTACTTCATGGGTGGTAGAAAGAATGACCAAAAGCAAGTAAAAGAGATTAGATATAACCTCCTACCAAAAACAATATTTAAAATATACCAAATACATGCTATAACAGTGTTCAAGACATTGGTCTTTAAGCAACAAAAGGCAGTGATTATTGAGAGACCATGAGAGTTAGCTGAGAGAACCAAGCATGAACTCTGTAATTGTCCCAGCTTCCTGCCTGGTGTGATTTTTCAGGGTCTGATATGAAGAGGGGGCATTCATGCAAAGAGCTGAGATGCAGGGAGAGGAAGAGGACCCGAGTTCTAAGGAACCAGGTGTCAGAGAGGAGAGTGCTACAGCGAGAGGCAAAGACAGAGACAGAGAAAGTGAGAGAAGAACACTACAAGGACATGCAAAGGTGCCTCCAACACTTCTCAGCTGACCTGTGAGCGCATGTGAAGAAACTACTGTGGCTGGGGGAAATCATCCTAAGGAAGAGACAGAATGACACTTGGTACTCACCATTGGTTAGGAATAGTTCTGGTTCCCACCAGCCAGAGAAAAAAACTCATAATTCATGGGGCACTATGTGGAGTACACCAAATGGACCTGACTCCACAGGGGCAAAAGTAGCCCCAAATTACACACTGGTCTGTTACCAGCAAGTGGAAATTAAAAGCAAAGTTTGAAAGGATCGTATAATTTCTGAAAGATTTCACTGCACCCCAGAACAAAGAAAAAGTAGAATTTATTTTAATTTCCTAAGTAACTATCATTTCTTTCTCCCTTTTTATCATAAAGGTTATATTGTAAATTTATGCATCATGTTATAATTTAAATTTAAATGTTTTTATGAAAAAATTTATTAGAAACCAAAAAAGTTAACATAGAAATAGTCATAAATGATGAAGATGTAGTTTCTTTGGCTCCAGTTTCACAACTCACCTAATAAAAACCATTTATACTATTTGCCTGTATTTCCAACATAATTAATTGATAAGGAGCTTGCTCTGATAAAAAATGCTCAGGCTGAAAGTTGTCTGAACTCTTCCTTGGGGTTTACTTGGAGGTAAAAATGATGCGGTTTTGGCTGCTTGATAAATCTGTCCCTTAAGTACATAAATGTTTGAGAAGAACAAACTCCTTTCCCCACGGAGAGATTTCTTAATATACCCATTGATCCAGACATTAAAAATTAGTGGCCGTTGCTGACTCCACTTTAACAACAAAATTTGTCTTGAAAGCATTTCTAAAAGAATTTATATTCACCTTCATGCCTGTGACTGCTACGTGCTTGACGAATTCTAAACTTGGGTCCAGAGGAACTCTGAGGCATACTGCGAATTAAGGGATAAGATTGCGTTCAACTGCTTATTATTGGTATGGGTTCATACAGTTTATTAAAAGGTTGTGATTTAATTCCTGTAGTAATTGGCCAGAATGAATTGGTATAAAATTATGAAATAATGGGTGCTTTCTTGGTTGATTTGGTAGGGTATGGTGAGCAGAGGAGAGAGACCGCAAGGGTGAACACAGCTGAGGAGAGCATGTGCATTCCAACAGACCAAAGGAGCGTCCGTGCACTGATCAGCTTCCGCAGCGACTTTGAGAATACACACTCTCAGATAAATAGGAAATATGCAGAAATACATATTTTAAAAATTTACACTTTTTTGGGTTGATAAGCATTAGTCAAAAGTCAAGGGTTGTTAAATGTTAATAATACATGAACCAAGGTGACCAAGAACAGAGATATATTCTTGACTTACGCTCCAAACTATTCACAATGGTCTTTCCTGGAGCTTAATCTCAGGGAAAAAAATCATAAAGGTGTTAGATCAAACCTATCAGGTGTTTGCAGAATCATTAAGGACTGGAGAGCTGGCCGCTCTGGCAATCTCTGTACTGCTGATCTTACCAGAGCTGCAGGGGAAAGGGAGCTGCCTCTGGCACCCAGGCCACGCCCCCAGGAGAAAGCTTTGAAGAGACAGGGGTCCTAGCTATATCATCCAGAGGAGGCTTCTGTTAATGGAGTCAGCAAACATCAAGTCATTTAGCTGTGAGTTTGTTAATGCCAGAAGCAATTTCTTTGCCTCCTTTACAATGAAGTTGGGAGGAAATACATCCGTAGTTTGCCAGTTTTGCAGACTTATGTTTCTGTATTGGGTGTGAACCCCTCACAGGGGAAGGTCAACCAAATTATTTGAGAAAATAAAAAATTCATAATTGATAAATGAGGATAGAATATCTTCTCCTTGAGCTGTATGGTCCAAACCCATTACAGAGGTATCTGAATGCTAAATGATTCTTTTTTTAAAAAAAATACAAATATTAATAATGAAAGCTTAAACTCTCCTCCAGCTAGTAATACAGTATTCCTTTTGTTTACTAGTAGAATTATCTTCTGATAATGGTTGGTTTTGAAAACCATTTTTTTTTTCAAGTCATCCAAGGGAAACTAGTATTTACGGAGTAGCTAATAAGAGCTAGACAGAATCATGGGTGTTGACATTCAGCATTTAAGGCAACCTTAAAATCATGCCATTTCATCTAAGAATACTGAAGCTCGCTGAAGTTAAGTATTTTGCCCAATGAAAATATGTCTGGAAGTAGAGATGAGGAAGTGGGAGGCCCACATGGGTCACAGCACATGCCCAAGCTCTGTAGACCTGAGCCAATAGGTCAATTTTTTCCTGGATTTGGATTATTCGTATCAAGGCTGCTCTTTGTTAAAAAAGAAATGTATTCCTCATTAGAATGAGGAGACTAATGTACATGAACATCCCAAAGAACTTTCCAGATGGGGAGATGGTTTCGAAAACACTGTCTTCATCATTTTCATATACCCTCTCCCCACCCTTTTCCAACTGAAGCCAGTTTCCAGTGGTGGAGCACAACTTATATCAGAATCTGTGTGATGTCTGCAAGGTCCCATTTAATGAAACTGAATGAAATGTATCTTGGGGGAAACCAGGAAACTTTGTTTAAATGGTTCCTAACTCTGCTTTAAAGCTTCCTAATAATACAAGGAAACCCAACCGTAGCCAACAAGTGAGTTCTTAAGACTGCATTTTCTTTGGCAGGTAAATGGTTTTCCTTTGTGCTGGAATGGAGGGTAATGGAGAGTAATGGTTAAGAATATGGGCTTTGAAGTCAGGCAACTGAGAATTGTAACCCAGTACAGTCGTTTGTGTGACAGTGAGCTGGTTACTTAATGGCTTCAAGCATCAATGGGCTCCTCTAAGTTCGGGGGAGAAAATAACCTGCCTGCAGAGATGCTGTGAGAGCAGAACATTACAGTTTGTGAGGCACTGAGCACAGCACCTAGTACTTAGCTATTGAGCATTTCCTGCTTATGAGGAGAGAGCTAAGGCTTCACACCTATCACCTCATAGGGAACAACTTCACGAGGTAGGTGTGCTTTTGTTGGCATTTTACACTTAAGGAAACCGAGGATTATAGAAATTTATATAAAACATGGTGGTAGTCACACACTTAGGCCAGGATATGAATTGTAGGTTTCTCTCTACAGTCAACACCTGAGCCTCTAAGCGTGCTCCTATTCATTTTCCACCTGTGATCCTTGTGGCGCTATGAAGTCAGTAGGTGTGTAATCCTCAACATAATGAATTAGTAGTACAGGCTCTGAGGAGTTAAATGACTTGCCTATGAGCACATGGTTGGTAAGTCCTGCAGCTCGTATTAGGATCAAGGTCTGCATATCATTATCTTGTCTTTACTAGCAGTGTCTGCCTCTTCTTTGCCTTGGGGATTCTCCCTCTAAATGTCTTCTATACCTCAGTTCTCTTGCTACAGTGCATGTCCCACCCTGTCTCTGCCCACGATTAATCCCTCGGTGACTCCACATCACCTACAGAGTAAAGCCAAACATCTTTGTAGAACTTGCCTGACTCTCCTTGAACTGAATCCTACCTCCTTTCTAGTCTCACCTCTTGGTGCACTGCCTGCCAGCACCCTTAGTCACGTCCTCTAGCCTAATGCACTATTTGTAACTCCTCACACTTGCCATGTTATTCTGCACCTCTTCACATTTGTTCACACATGGAATACATGTGCCCATCCTGTCCACTCTGTGACTTCCTAATCATCTTTCAAAAAACGTTCTAGCATCCTGGTCCACAAGTAAAACTGACCACTCCCATGGTGTGACCATCCAACTATGCCACTGGTGTTGCCACTGGGACCATAATTGATTGACAGCTTTAGCTGTTGTTTTCAGTATCCACCAGGGCTTTTGCTGACAGGCTATCTTTCCATTGGGCTGCTCCCATCAATGACTGCTATTTGCAGAGGCCCATTGCTGTGAAACACAGGACTTGTCTAATGGAGAACTGCAGTGCAGGGACTTCCCATTGACCTAGCTCAACCTTTCTTAAAATGGTGCTGTCGTTTCAAGCTCTTCTGTCCAAAATTATGACCTTCAATTCTCGTTCACACCTGTCAGACTTCTATTGTACTCTGAAAGCTTTCCTTTCTTTCTCTTGATCTCTCCATCTTTATCATGTGCAGATATTTCCCCAAATAAATTTTTTGAATGTCTATTGCCATCTTGGTGTCTGCTTCTTGAGGGAACTGAACTCATACAGCCGTGTGATGCCCTTCTCTCTTCTGTACCATCACAAATCAATATTGTGTTCATTATTTTATTTGCCTCTTTCCCAATTATATTATGAGGTCACTAAAATCAGAAAAATCATATTATTTTATTTTAGCACTTAGCATATTCCTTGGTAATTGGTGGATATTTAGTGAGCATTTGGATACATGAGTGCTAAGAGTCTGATCTTATCTAACATGAGTTTATTTAGGTCAAAATAAGTAAAACTATGTGTTTATTTCTCAGCTAACACTTGCAATCAATCTGAAGCTACCTGGAGGTTAGTTTAAGGTCACTAATGCTAGGTTAGGCTTGTGTTTCAAAGTATCTCCATTTCGTTTCTACATGCCCAAAATATTTTCTTGAGTTCAAATGAGTTTTTATGCTTATGAACTTAATTCGACTAAACTTGAAATCTCATGAATATCTCTCATCACTAAATGAAGCAGTCTTGATTAATCACTCTAAGTATTTAAAAATATTCTGTCAGTTAACCTATATTTAACATACACATGTGTAAAGTCTATATGAGAGTACTCATTAGTAGGGAAGCATATTCTTGGAGAGCCAAAAAATCCGACAATAATTCTTAATATTTTGAGTGAGAATCAGGGTATAGATTGTTTCTATTTGTTACTGGTAATTTCATTACAAACCTCTTCTGAGCCATACAATAATGGACTTTACTAGATTTTCTTTTTTTAAGTTACATCTTGCTCATATTTTTATTTTTGCTAAAGAGTAAAAATAACTAAATACAGTCATATCTTGGTACTCATCAACTTCAGGACTCGTCAAATGCTGTAGTCATCATATTTTGATGAGAAAAAAATGTTTCAGCACTTGGTGCTTGCTGGGGACTCATCACACTTGCTAGGACATGTATGAATCATATCATGACACTGCCCTATGAGGCAAAACGTTTCATCACCTGTCACTTATTCAGTACTCATCAGTTTTGGCACTCATCACAAGTTCTAGAACAAATTAATATCAAGTACCAAGGGGTCATTTATAACTGAATTTCATCTTCACACAAATTATGCTGGTTTGGCCACCTACCTTTGAAATCTTATATCACTGATTGACTTCAGACAGTTTTGTTTTTTACTCAATTTTTAACGCTTGGGTTTTCTGGTGGAAGTTTTGTTATATGTGACATCTTATATATGGCTTGTGTTGCTCTTGTGCCCTTGGTAATGAGTGACTATTAGGTGCATGAAAACTTATTCATTAAATGCTTCTATCCCCATTCCAAAGGAGATACTAAGGATCAAAGCAGTAAAACAACAGACAGACCATTGCACACATAGTAACTTGGTCACCAGTGACTGGAACCAGATCTGCCTGATTTGCACACTACCTAATCTTAGTTTAGTTGCCTATTGTTTTAAATATAATGTTTGAACATTAATCAGTGAAAAATTTTAATATGAAATTAAAAGCATGCAATACTCCTCTAAGAACCCTGCCATTTATTCTATAAGCAACATAGAGCCATTTAGGTTTTTAAACAGAGGACAATAATATAATTTGACACGTTATTAAAAACTTGTGAAAAGTAGACAATGTGAACCATGTACAGGATCATAGATAAGACTAGTAAAAGGGAGACTAGGAAGCTAGTTGTTGACAAAGTCTAAGCAGGAAGTGACTAGACTCTGATCCAAGAAAGTAGGCAAGGGTATAAACAGAAGGGGGGATTGCAAAACGTCAGTGGCTCAGTGATGTATGAATGGTGGGTCTTTGATCAAACTGCTTAGCTATCATGCATCTGTTTATTCCACAGTAAAGTACCATGAACTTTACCATGAACTTCCTCTAATAATAGTGTATTTGCATGTCCTTATATGGTATATACTATAAGTTCAGGCCCCTTCATAATTTACTTACACATGCAGACCTCATTTTATTGTGTGTTTCACTTACTTTCCTTTATGGACATTTCACTTTTTATAACTTGAAGGTAAGACCATCCACCAGCAAAAAGATTATGACTTGCTGAAGGCTCAGATAATGGTTAGCATTTGTTAGCAATAAAGTCTTTTTTTTTTTCTTCTGCTGGGCACCCTTAAGCCCAGCACCCATAGCAGCCATATGCAGATTGTTTGTAGCTTACACTGTGTGTGCTGGACAGAACACAGGCGGGGGCTGATCTTAGACATGCCAACAGCAATCAAGGATCAAACTACAAGAAGAGGGTGTACACAGCCCACACTGTGGGCACACCTTTAGTACCCAGTTTGGGTAATGGAGGGACTGTGCCTCTGGACCCTACAGGACACCTACTATATTAGGCCACACTATCAAGCCTGGCAGACATAGCAGCTCTACCTAATACATAGGAATGAATGCAGGGAGGCTGCCAAAATGAGGAGACAAAGAAACATGACCCAAAAGAAAGAACAAAACAAAACGTCAGAAAAAGAACTAAACAAAATGACAGACAAGCAGCCTACTGGATGTAGAGTTTAAAACACTGGTTGTAAGGATGTTCAGGGAACTTAGTGAGGACCTCAATATCATAAAACAGATCATCAGAACTAAAGGATACACTAATTTAAACAAAGAACACTTTACAAGGAACCAATAGTAGAGTGTATAAAGCTGAGAATAAAGTACTTTTTATATAAGCTATGTACATTGCTTTTTTAGACATAATGCTATTGTATAGTTAATAGACTACAGGGTAGTGTAAACATAACTTTGTACTGGAAAACCAAAAAAATTCATGTGCCCAATTTATTGCCATTCACTTCATTGTGGTGATCTGGAACCAAACATGCAATGTCTCTGAGATACGCTGGTATACTTCTCACAGCAACTCCAATAAGTAATCATTATTACTATTTTATAGAGGAGGAAACTGAGGTGCAGTGAGATCAAGTAAAAAGCGATAGAACTGTGGTAACATAAGATTAAAATAATAGCATCTATTGTATGTCTGACACATAGTCTCTGTTGTATGAATGACTATAATTTTTCACCTGGATTAATGTCCTTGAGAGGTAGAACCAAATCTGACTCATATTTATAACAGGGTAATCTAGAACATGCTGTGATTTAATCTTTGTTTGGACCCTCATGGACATAGCACAGGTACTGTTTTTTGTGCTAGGGATATGGTGGTGAATTTAATAAGTCCTGCCTCTGTGACATTTTCCTTCTGCTAGAACAGATGTTCCGACGACGAGTTGATTGAGTGAAGGGAGAAGAGTTGGAAAACTATGTCTAAATTGTTTTCTGCAATGTATTATTTTTTTCTGAAAACATTTACTCAGAAAGCTGCCATAGGAACAAGACTCTCCAACCTTTCTTCACTTTTATCAGCGAGGACAAGGAGAGCAAATTTGTTTCAGATTCTTTCTTGAGCCCTTTCCTTTTTCATAGAGTGAACTTGAAACTCTTGACTGTGATAGCCGAACACTAAACTAATTTCTGTTTTTCTGTTAAATCTTTAGCTCTTAATGTAATACCTAAAACAAAGAGTATTTAAATAAGGTGTACTGAATTAATTAATGAGTGAATAAGTAAATAAAGTCATTTTTCATTTTTTAGGCTATTCATTTCTTACATACCATAAAATAATTTCTGAGAGAAAACTAAAGTATTTAAGAATTAATTACTAACTGGCATGTGTACTAAGATTGATGGGTGTGCAAAGGAGATACAACAATTTTAAAGGGGTTCTTAAAAGCCACTGATAACAAGCATTAAGGACAAACTTTTTGGCTACATTTATGTGAATCCCAGAACTATAGCATCTCTTTGAATTTCAGAAGTGTCATTATGCCATGTATTATTAAATATTATATGATATTTTCAAAATTTATATCACAATCAATTTTGTGAAAATATTAATTGTTCAATATAAATGTATCACTCAATCTTATACTATGTCCAACAAATCATGAGAAAATTGTCCTGTGTTCTTCCATCTCATCCTTATGTGTGGATATAATGCAGCATATACATAATTACACAGTACATATTATTTTGAAAATTTCCCTTTTTACTTGATGTTATTCCATAAGGAGGTGTATACAGCACTGTGTAGTTATATGATCATCTTTTCAATATGGTGGCAGTATTTTTCCTACTTGTCCAACCTTGTGTAGATACCCTCTGACTCACCCTGGGCAGAGTTGTGGGATTTTATCAATTCTGGATTGTGTCTAAAACATTTGCAAGATAGTACCATCATGTCTTAGCATGTTATAGTTGGAGAAAACTTGACATTTATACAATTAAATAATTATCTACACTTAAGGATAAAGACACAGACAGTGAGGGGCTGTGGGAAGCAGACTAGCCGGTGAGAAGGATGTGGTGTGCCAGGTGGAAGTTCTTTGGCTGTGATACTAATTACATGATCTTAGACTAGAACTGAACTCCTTTTAGCCTCAATTTTCTCAAGTCTGCCTCACTTACGTTGTACTTTTAGGAACACCCTGTTTACCTACCTAAGGGGCCTTACCTGGCTCAAACTAACCAATGGCACCTCCAAGCCAGTCTGTATAATACAAAAGCAAGATAAAGCACTTATGATAATATTAAGCACAGTATATACATTCAACCCGTGCTACCTACTGCTGTGGTCATGATTATGATGTTAATGATTTGTCCCAAGTCTCTCCCTGGTATGGATGGGCATGTCCTAAAACTGTTCCTTGGTTTGATGTCATGCAGAATGAATTATCTCTAATTTCCTCACCCTTTTCCTGGAACTTTTTTTCTGTGACAGTTCAGAATCTTTGTAGTACTTTTGTCCAAATGCAGAGGTCAGAGGGAGATTAGTTTTCCCGCCACTGCTAAAATAACTGTTTATCAGAAGGACATGGATTGTCAGAGCTAGAGGAGGACATAGGGCTGTCCTTTCATCTTCTCCCCCTTCCGCCAAAGTAAAACCACTACTGATAGAACATTCCCAAGCAATTCTTTTTTTAGTGACTCAAGCAGTGGCTCTTGTAATTAGATGATATTTGTCATAACTATTTTATTGGCTCTTGGTAATCACAGAGTGAATTACCGCTATTACTCTCCAACATTCCAATGAATCAGCTCACAGAAGGGCTAGAAAGAAGAGAGAATTACAGAGGAGATTGAATGCTTCTTAAGTAATTAGTTAACTATAAGTAAACAGGACCTAAAGAATGTTATCATAGTATCAGTTACTCTGTTTTTTTAGCATGTTATTAGGCTTCCAGATACTCTCTGAACTTCCTCAGTTAGGTGTAAGAGTGATTGGCTCTTTGGCACTCTGCTGTCTTATCTCCAAATGATATATTCTAGGGAGTGATGTACAACATAATGCCTATAATTAACAATACTGATCGTATAGTTGAAAGTTGCTAAGGTAGTATATTCTAGATGTTCTCATTACAAGAAAACAACTGTAACAATGTGAGAAGATAGATGCTAATTAAACTTACCATGGTAATAATTTTTAATAGATACATATATCAAATTATGTTGTACAACTTAAACTTATGTAATATTACATGTCAGTAAAATCTCAATAAAACTGAGGAAGAAAGAGAAGAATTTTAAATATGATTTTTTTGTGTGTGTCATGAAGCCACCTAGCTGGCATGTCATTTTCACCACTTACAAACTGTGTGTCCTTGTGCAAATTACTTAATCTCTCTATGCCTACATCTTCACTTTTAGATGGTGATAATCATAGTTGCATCCAGGGTTGTTTGCAAACTAAATGAACTGATATAGGTAATCCTTAATATTAGTATCTGATATAGAATAAGTGCTCAAATAGGTTAGATATTATAGTTGTCATTATTAACTTTATTATGAGCCTATGATATTTTCCTGGCTCTGTAAATTAGGCAAATATAAATAGACTATTTTTAGGTGTTACTAATAGTAAATACGGTAGAATCTGGCCTACTTTATAGTTTAAAAAACAACAGTTCTGAGTTCACCATAAATTAGCTTTTATGAGCTAAGTCAGATCTCTGAAAATCACTGAAACTAAATCTGTGTAAGTTATAATATAATACACAGTTTATATCAGGATTGAGGTAAAGACTTGACTGTGTTGTATTATATTCAAGTTGCTGTGCCTTATTTAGCAATTTTTGACACTCAAAACATAATTTGCTAATTGTCCCATTTTATTTACTTGGCTCCCTTGGGAAAGTGTCTGAGATATTATTATCTAGTTTTACAGACAAAGATCTGAGACTCAGAGTAAAGTTACGTAACTGAACACAGTGAAACAGGAACCAGAACCTAGGTTTGCTCATTTCTCGCCTTGGCCCCTACCAGTACCAGGCATTATTCAAGGTGTCGGAAGTACAGTGGCACACAAAGCCAATGCAAATTCCTGCCCTGTGGTTTTTACTTGCTTAATGGGCTGGGAGAACAATTTAGAAAACTCTCGCTGTGAAAGACATAATCTATTTAATGGATTAAGTGCTTACAAAAGAATGAGGAGAGAACAGGGATAGTCAGTGCAAGTTGTAGGGCACCCCCTTTTAAATAGGGCAGACAGGAAAGCCTTCACTGAAAAAAAATGAATAAATTTGAGTAAAGACTCAGTGGAAATTTGTAAGAGGCTCACCTGGATCAGCCGGAGAGCATTTCAAGGAGAGGGAACCACAGAAGCAAAGCCCAGGGTGTGAGGCACGCCCAGGATTTCAGAGCAGCAGCCAGGAAGGCTTCAGGTATGAGCAGAGTGAATATGGGAGGGACACCGGAGAACTAGCATGGGGCCAGAGCATGTAGGATTTTAACAAACCTTTTAGTGATCTTGGCTTTTATTAGAATGAGATGAAAGTTACTGGAAGGTTTGGAGTAAGACATAATCTGATTTACCTTTTAATAGAATCATTCTGGTTTCTACTTGGAGAATAGACCAAAGGAAGGGATAGAATAAAGTGGGATTCCATTGCAATAAATGTAACAGAACTTATAGCAGCTGAGACCAGTATTTTAGAAGTAGAGAAAGAAAGAGTGCTCATATTTTAGATACTTTTCGCATATATTGCAGAGTTAGCACCAATCAGAGTTGTTAATGTATTTGCTAGGGGGTATGGGAGAGAGGAGATCCAAGATGACCCCAAGTTTTGGGGGATCAGAAAAAGTAGGATAAAGTTTCCCTTGTATTAGAAGAAGTTGTAGGAGGAGAAAATTGGTGGTGGGAGGAAGCTCAGTTTAGGATATGATGATTTTAAATTGCCAATTAGCATTCTAAGTGGGACTGTAAAGTTGACAGTGGCTTACAAATTTTGCGCCTCATACAGAGGTCTGGGATAAAATAAAAGATTGTCAGTCTCAGGCGTATAGATGATATTTAAAGTCATAAACCTGGATTAGATCTCAAAGGGAGTTAGTCTAATAGAAAAGAAAAGATGTTTACAGTATGAATCGTGGTACATTGTATTATGAGAAGGCAGGGAAAATGAGAAAACTTCAGAGAAGACTACATGCAATCAACTGAGGGTAGAAAAGTAAAGAGAATGATTCTCTGGAAGTCAAATAAGAAAAGGATTTTCACTGAAAAGGAATATCAGATTGGTATAGTTAAAAGCCTGAGTGTAGCATTACTAAATGGCTGATTGACTTCAAGATAGCAATTGTACATTATATTTAAATGACCATTATGTGGATAGGGTAGATGGTGAATTGAGGGGAAAAAAATTAAAAAGCTCTCACAGCTAAAACATTCTTCCTCTCTCCCCAGCTCAAAGGCAGGGAGACAGAATTAAAAATACTGGTTATAAGTCTCATAATAAATGGCAAGCAATAGTCTGTGGGGATATAGTAGATGAGACAGAGATTAATTTTGTTAGCTTCAGAGGGACAAAAGGTCACATTTGAGCTGGGTATTAAAGAATGACTGATAAGTGTGTTGGGTGGCAAATGGGAATGGACAAAAGGATAGTGATATTTCAGGCAGATAAGATGGCATGAGCAATGCCATAGAAGCATGAAAAGGCGAGCATGTTCGGGAATGAGGAATACGATCATCGGACTAAAATAGAGTGTGCAAAGAAAGATGAAGGTATAATAGCAGTTGATACTCTATAAAAGAGCCTTGCTCTACTGTCCAATAGAAAGAAAAATTTGATAAAGCAATATTTGTCTAGAACCAATATTATGATTACTGTCATCTTTTAAAAAGCCTTCTGTATTCTTGGAACAGTCTCACAGATGACATACTATAAAATGAATACGTACTTGGATAAATTTATAGAAATATAAATTATTCCCTCTAGGTTATTCTATGAGGTAGATTTTAATTACAAATAATTTTGCTTGAGTTATTTTCTCTCTTCCTTAAGTGTAACGTCATGCTTAATTTCATCTCTTTCCTAGAAATGGTTCTCTGTTTTGCCAGTCTGCAAGATCACCTGTTGAAAGTGGGACCAAATAAACTGGGAACACTGACCCACTGAATGCATGTGAGTACCACATTAATATCTTTTGTTAAAAAGGACAAAGAAAAATTGTCTCTCATGTGACTTAAAGAGCCTCGGAGAAGACTGTGGATTAATATGGTTAACTGCTGGAACCTTGTCTTGGGCAAGCTCTCTCTGGGGAGAGTGAAGTTTGTGCGTGCACCTGGCTCTATTATTTCTCTTTGAAGCACACACATTGCATTTCTGCCTGGAACCACTGTGTCTCTCATGGCTGTCTGCTGCTGGTAAAACCCTTAAAGCTTGCTTTCTGACTGCAGCTGCATATATTCCTGCTTATTCCACTCCATCACTCCTATCGAACTCATTATTTAACCTGCTGTGTTCTTTCTCTACTATTCTGATCTACCAGATGCCACATTTAGTGTTATTTGCCTCCTTGAGTCCAAAGTCCACCAATGGCACTGGATTCCCTCTAACCTCCTTGCTCTCTATAAGCTTTATCCCCTACCATGCTTAAATCACCGATTGCCAAGTTCATGTATTTTTGTGTAATTATTTGATTGTTTTGTGTATGTGTCACTAGCTCAAATGCTCCATGCAGGCAAGGACCATGCTGGTTTGCTGACAGATCAAAGATATTCAACATTTTCATGTGTGATCCTTCCTGGTCTTTAGTGGAATTTGGCCACTTAAAATGTCCCAGTCCTTCCATGGTTGTTCAAAATATCTTCTTGAATTTAAATCTTCCCCAGACTTCCTCAGTTTCAGATGAAACAACTTTCTGCTTTTTAGAAAAGATGAGGATATTTGATGTGAACATTGATTATTTTTCTTCTTTAGACCTCAAAATGTATCTATTGATACTCTATTTCCTGTTTGTCAAAATATTAGATTTTAATCCTCACACTTTATATTTCTTTATCAACTTTGTTAAATTAGTTATTCACTTCTGGTTTACATTTCTCCATTTTCCTAATTTGCTTCACACAGGTAAAACCAAACATGCTTATGTTTACCTTATCCTGAAAAAATCAGCCAATTAAAATAACAAAACAAGTCTTCTTTATCTCCCTATTCTCAGTTTTTTTTTCTCCAGCTTAGCTTCCTTTTACCCATTTAACATTCTTTATAGAACTGCTATTTCCACAGGCCTGAGTCGGGCAGAGGAGACAAAGGCAGCCAGGAGACTTGGATTTCTCAAGGACTCAGGCTTTGGCAAAGCCAAGGGGGCAGGGGTCAATGTCGATCACCCCTTCATTTCCACAGCTCCCCAAGTCCTTCCCTGAGGCCTCCTCGTGATCATGCCTGTCTTAGGCAATTCCCCCCTTGGGAAATCTTACCCATCATTGGCTAACAGATCAAGCATTGGGGGCCAGCACAGAACAGGCAGCGTTCATTCCAGGGAAATAAGTTTTGTCTACTTAGTGCCTCCTGGTTCAGAGGCCTCTTATTCAGCCTTAGCCACAGGCTGTTACAGTTTCCTGTGACCAGGCAGGGCAGACCCCAACACATAGCCACACTTCAAATTCTCTTATATCCCATAACATAATCTATCTTAATTACTCTTAATCTAATATGTGCCTCATCACTTTATCAGAGTCCCCACCCCTAGAGGTCAGGGCCATTAACATGCTTATTCCCTTAGCCCCCATAATTCTTCTTGTTTTTAATTTTATTAATGTATATTTGTCATAAAATATTATATTAGTTTCAGTTGTACAACATATTGATTCAACCTCTATCCAGCTTACAGTGTGGTCACACAATTAGTCTAGTAACCATCTATCACTGTGCAAAGTTATTCTGGTATTATATGCTGTATTGTCTGTGACATACATTACATCCCCTTGGTTTATTTATGTTATAGCTTCAAGTCTGTACCTCTTATTTCCCTGCACCTTTTTCACACAACCCTCCATTCCCTCTGTTCCGGCTGGCAACAGTGAATTTGTTCTCTGTATTATGCATCTATTTTGTTTGATTTTCTAGATTACACATATAAGTGAAATCATGAGGTATGTGTCTCGCTGTCTGAAAAATTTGACTTAGCACGATATCTTCCAGGTCCATCCATATTATTGCAAATGACAAGAGTTCATTCTTTTTTCTTGTTGGGAAATATTCCTCTGTGTGTGTGTGTCTGACATCTTCTTTATTCATCAATATAAATGGACACTTTGGTTGTTTCCATATCTTGGCTGTTGGAAATAATGCTTCAGTGAAGACAGGGATGCAAATATTTCTTTTCAAATTATATTAGTGTTTTTGTTTGCTTTGGATAAATACCAGAAAGTGAAATTGCTAGGTCATGTGGTAGTTTTATTTTTAATTTTTTGAGTAATTTCCATACTATTTTACATAGTGGTTGCACCAACTTACAATCCCACAAACTGTAGGAAAGTTTCAATTTGTTCTTTTTTGATAATAGTCATTTTGACAGGTATGAGCTAATATCTCAATGTGGTTTTTGATTTGCATTTCCCTGATAGTGATGCTAAGCATCTTTTCACATGTCTGCTGATCTTCTGTATGTCTTCTTTGGAAAAGTGTTTGCTCAGGTCCTATATTTTTCAAATCAGATTTTTTGATGTTGATTTGTGAGTTTCTTATGTTTTGTATATCAATTATTACATATGTTATTTGAGGATCTCTTCTCTCATTTAGTCGGTTGTCTTTGTGTTTTATTGAAAGTTTCCTGTGCTATGTAGATGCTTTTCAGTGCGATACAGTCCCATTTGTTCATTTTTATACTTGTTCACCATGCCGGAGGAGTCCTAGCCACAAAGGTATTGCTAAAACTGATGTCAAAGTGTTTACTGACTTATTTTCTTCTGGGAATTCTTTGTTTGTTTAGGCCTCACAGTTAAGTCTTTAGCACATTTTCAGTCTATTTTTTATATGATGTAAGAAAGTTGTTCAGTTTCTTTATCTTTGCATATATCTGTTCAGTTTTTCCAACATGCTTATTCAAGGGACTGTCATTTCCCCACATTATATTACTGCCTCTTTTGTGGTAGATTAATTTGACCCATATAAGCAAGGTATTTCTGGGCTCTCTATTCTGTTCCATGGATTTGCATGCCTGTTTTTATGCCAGTACCATACTGTTTTGATTATTAGAGCCCACAACTCTTTACAAAGGCTTAGTAATGGGTGATTATTAATGAGTTGAATTAATACTTTTAAGTACTGAAGGTCCTCTAAGTTTGCTCTGATCACATAGCATTACCATTAATAAAATAGTTTGTCCCTGAAGTTAAAATGTAAAAAATGATAGGATAGTATTTTATAAAACATTTTAAATCATTTAAGTAATTATTTAAAAAACCCTATGTTGAATAGATTATTACCTATATGCTTTGTATTTATGATTCTTTTATTTAAATAATTTAGAATATCCACATGTATCTTATACACACATTAAAGAAAGTGTAACTACTCAGGAAAAGAATAGCCATTGATTAAACTATTTTTAAGAAAATAAAATCCTCTCTGAGGTCCTTTATATGCACCCAGTAAATGCCCATAAGAATGTATAGAAAATTGTAAAAACTATTTTAGGAACCTGAATACACACTTAGGAATTATTCTACACTCACTTTTCCTCTATCTTAACTTGTGCCTTTCCAAAATAGGTTCTGATTTTATCCTTCTCCCTCTAATTCATTTGGATCAGAAGCCTGATTTGAGTATATTTTCTCCACGTGTGATATTCAAAGACTCTTTTGGTACACTGTTTCCAGTATCACCCACGGGCAGCCCACCAAAACCCATGGACTGACATTCCCAATCATGCACCTTGCTCAGGCCTCTGGGATCGCTTACGTTCAGTGAAGACGGATCAGGCCAATCCAGAGTGACGTTTGGTAGCTTGTGGACCAGATGATTTATTGTTGAATAAATGTTTCTGTTTCTTCAGTTAGTTGTTACTTTAAATGGAGAAAAAATATTTATTTAGGAAAATGATGGTATACTTAATTGGTTTTACTCACAGTAGAATCTCTTGAATGTGACCCATGTGCAGACATAAAATTTAAAATTTTAAAATTTTATTGCTTGTATGATGCTCACTTATGTGTTGCTGTTTATCAGGGACATCTGTCTGCAAAATTTAAATGATTCCCAAAGCCATAACATTTTAAAAATCTAGAATTGGTAACAGTTCATAGGGAGTCAGAAAGGCTCATTGAAGTTCATTAATTTGGGAGGTCTCTCAGTTTTTAATGCAGTAAGTTGGATGGCTGTATGGTCTGTGCTTCTTCTGTAATCAGTTTAGCATATTCAGGCAGTCTCTGCAACTGTAAATTTATGTGCTATATCAGAGGAACTAACTAAAGGGACCCCAGAATTCAGTTGCATTCATTTTCTGAGTTCCATTTAGTTATTCAGTTGGATATCCTTCATTTATTCCTTTTACGTTGCCTTCTGTCCTGGGGGCTGACCTGTTAAGGTTAGGCCAGTGGGCAGCAGTCCTTTCTTTGACCAATGAGATCCCCAGCAAAAGATCACAAGAAAGAGTAGCAATGATATTACATCCCCAGGATTCCTCTCTGTAAGTTCTTCTGAGGTTGGCTGGCTCCCTTAGCCAATGGTCTGTTTTTTTCAAGGTTACCTTTATGTATGAAATGTGAAGACACTGTCTGTATAAATAGTTCCCCCCCCACACACACACACCCTTCTCCCTTCTGACTTATTAATAATGACTCACTTTTTCTTACTGGCTCAAAATCCTACTCCCAGGTTCCTCCATACCTGGTACCTCTTTGTAAACAGCCCCATTTTAAATATATACACTCCTCAAATTATCTTAATCTGGGTGTGCCAACTATTTCCTGCCAGAACTCTGATATAGTGTCTTTCTGTGAGACCCCTTAATTAGCCTCATGTAGACTACAACTTTACAAAATGATCACTCATAGTGCAAAGCAACAAATTCACTTTAAGCTTTTAGATCATAGGCATGAACTACTTGTCAATACAGAATGAAGTCTTAGGAAAATAAGGTAAAATATTGCACTTGCAATGCTTCTCCTTTCTTTCCATACATTTAGATTGGCCCCTAAAGCATATTTAGGAATTAAATTATTAGGAGGTGGTATCAGTTTCTGTGTACTTCTTTTTCTATAAAGAAACAGCACTAAAATCTGATTGGTATATTGAATCTCTCAGTATATACTAAAGCAGTATCGAATCTTTCAGGATACAAATCAAACTTTCACCCATTTAATTTGTTTAGAAGGTGTTAGAAGTTAATTGACTGTTAGGGCAAAAGTTAAACTATTTTAGACCTTGATAAAGGGATTGACTTGTATAGATAGCCGTATTTACCAAAAAGAAGTATAGATACATTGGTATTGTTGGCATTCAATAATTCAGTTTTTAAAAAATATATTATTTTTATTAATATATTTTTAAAGAAGGGATGTTTAAAAGGAACAGAATTAAATGTCTTCCATCAAAGAAGACCTCAAGGGACAAATATCCAAATTCAATTACCTAAATTAGCCCTGCAACATTTTTTTAAATGTCTACCTTAGAGATACAGTTCTTAATATTAAACCTAATGATATATATAATTACCCACCAAATATTTTTGCACAGCATTTGGGTATTTGAAATTTATTTGCTTCTATGAAATTGTAAAAGAAATTATAGCTCTATATGAAAACTTAAGAAATTGAGGAATAAAGTTTTAATTCTAACCTATAGCTGTTGTAATTTGTTTATTTTTCTCTATTTTCTTATATAGTTTTAATCTCAGTATACTGTGTGTGCACCCATAGGCCAAGGATTTTTGCAAATTGCTACACAGTTTTACAAAAAATAACTTTAGATTTCTTTAAGAAAGATACTTGCCACAGAGTAAATGTTTAATAAATATTAGCTATTATTTGATGAATTAGATATTTAATTCAGCTTTAAAAAGAGATTATTTCAAATACAATTGCATTTTTGATATGCACCTACTTCTGTATCATGAATTAGCAAATATCTTCAATTCTAAGTGCAGTTTTTTTTCCAAAAATTTCCAACTCTAAAACTAAAGTTCATCTTGTAATAGTGAAAAGTAGTTTAATTGTTAACATGTTTTCCTTTTATGTGATATATAGAATAGCAAGAGATACATGGGATGGAGTGCACGATAACTTAATATTTTTATTTCTGGGACTGGATGATCAGATACTGGAGACTGTGTGTGTGTGAATGGGATTCTGAAGAACTGTCAGACCACATCACTTAACATGCCATCTGGAAGTCCCTTTTATTTTAAACCATGAAAGTTGTTACAACATCCATCGAATTTAGGTAGTGAAACAGAAAGAAAGCTGTTGATTTTACTACTTGAGTTATAGGTCTTAAAAGAAGTATTTTTATTTAATTTTTCTTTTACTTTTAAATGTTTGAAGTTGTGTATGTTTGGGTCTACTTACAAAAAAAATGTTTCTCCTTGATTTTGTAGAAAAAAGCATGAAAAATAAATGAAAAGTTCTGCCTGTTTTGAGTACATAGTGGTTTAAAATGCAACCTCTCCTCCCAGTCATTAGACAAAAATCAACTTCTGTGTGAAACATTAAAGTGAACTGCAGCCTGTCAAAAGAATGCCACTGAGTTCTTCCCACTTAACAGGCAAAAAAAATCCAGTTATAATAATAGAAATTACATTATAATCTATATGCTCTTTGCTATTAATCCACTTTTGGCTGTCTGAAAAGGTTTTAATAACATGTTACGGAAATCATCTATTCAACAAGTAATACCAAGGAGAGAAGGGCTGGAATCCTTTCATTTCTAATTCATCCTGTACAGAATTGACATATATTTTGCTTTCCTGATACTCTGGGAAGAACCTAACTTTTCTTTGTGTATGCAAGATGTTTTTCTTGGCAACTTAAAAAAAATCATTTGTGATTCTTATTGGTAACAGCAATGTAATTAGCCATCAACAAATACAGATTTTTCTTACCACTAGTGAAGACTAGATGTTTGATGATACCCTTTAGTGGTCAACACCTGCTGTATTACTGACATAAACTAGGTTTTATTAGCTTTGCTTACTTTTCTTACTATTTCCTGAAGTAGCAATGCACTCTCGTTTTGGAAGTATCAGAGCATACAGCAATGCCCTCAAGAATCTAAACACTCATGACACTTCCTTGCCAAACATCATCTTTATTATCACTGAAACATGTTTACTCAGATATTTTCTCTGTGCATATAATCTCAATTTTAATTCTACTACCTATTACATTTTTTCTCTTAACAAGAATGTGTGTAAATTTTTTAAAGGTTAGTTTGGTATTTTCTGTAGACTTTATCTTGATTTATTTAACTAATACTCTAAGACTGCAAGTATATAGTATTCAATTCACATTGTTTGAAACAGCGCCAGGATGAACACGCTCGTACCTTTTTTGTAGCTATCCTGCACTTTTTTCATAGAATCAGTTCCCCTAAACAAAATAGTGGAGTAACAGACACATGTAATTTGACTGTTTTACATCCCTGCTAAATCCAGAAAGTTGTTATCCAGCCAAGAAGGAGAGTGATTCAGTTTTTATTTTTTAATATTTACTAATCTGATGGATGGTTTCTTCCATTTGGGCTGCTGGAATGAAACAACATAGACCGGGTGACTTAGACAGCAAGCATTTATTTCCCACAGTTTGCGAGGTTGTGGAATCCAAGATGAAGGCATCGGAAGATTTGGTGTCCGGTGATCACCTGCTTCTTGCTCCATGGACAGCATCTCCTTGCTGTGCTCCTGCATGGAGCACAGTGTGAGGATGCTCCCTGGCTCTCTTTTATGAGGGTGCTCATGCCAATTGTGAGGGCTCCAACCTCACGACGTAAGCCACTCCCAAAGTCCCCACTTCTGAATATCATTACATTGGGATTAGGTTGCAACATCCAAATTTTAGGGTGCCAAAGTATTCCGTCTATAGCAGATGACAATGCTCCTCTCAGATTACTTTAATTTCTTTGTCATTAATTAACATTAATATTTTTCATGTGTTTATTGTCTATGTGTATTTTTCCTTTTGTTAAGTGCTCATTTATGTCCTTATCTGGGTCTTGTTTATTGAGGACAGAGAAAGAAGAGAGAACATAATGTACAATGTAGAGGTTAGAGAGAGGAAAAAAAGTGAAGATATTCTCCCCAGAAAGCATCCCTGCCTGCTGGAAGTAATCTCTCCCCCTGGAGACTTGTGATGAATTTGGCATTTGTACTGAATACCAAAGCAAGCAGGCAATTTAACAAAACTCCTGTCTGACTGGTTCTTGGCATTTATGTTGATTAAAGGAAAAATGCCTATAAGTCAGCTTTCGGACCCAGCTCGGCTCTTCTGACCTGGGCCTTAAGAACCGGAAGTGCTGGGCTGGCCTATACCACCACAGGGCTTACAGGTGACGCCGGCACCAAGAATTAACAGTGGGCCAACACAGGTGACTATGCTGTTAACTTAGGTTTTATTCATGCAGATTCAGTCCAAATTCATACCAACCTGGTAACAACATCGATCACTCAGAACCAATCGGTAAGTACATCACACAAGAGAATTGGGGGATAACAAAACCAAGGCCCAAGAGTCCAGATCAGATCCAGGTCCGGGAGGCAACAGAGGGTGGTCAACATCTTGCAAGGCAGAGTCAGAGGGACAGAAGCTCAGGCGGAACAATGCTGGACATCTCAAAGTGACTCATTCTCCAGATGCTTGTCCATGGTCTGAAGTCCTCTGCTTTTACACTTCATTCGGTTGCAATGTCATGTTGATTTTGCACAATTTCTCATAAACACGTTTGCCTTAATTTGGGTAAGCATGTGTTTATTTCCTCTGCCTCAATAGACACATGTTATGTACCTCAGCTCTGCTAGGCACTTGTTTACATGAGTTCTGATAGGCATATCTTGTTTTACATCAAATTTGATAAACATACAGTACTTTACATCTATACCAGTCTGTGAGATCAGCACATGCTGTCTGCCATGCTGTACTGAGCATGCTCTAAATATGACTTCAGGTCCTGCTGTCCACAGTTTCCTGTTTAAATTACTTCTTTCTCTATCTAGGCTGAATAATGGACTCTTAAGGTCTGTTTCGTTTCGGTGGGATCGTGACACCCTTTGTCTCTTGTTTCATGGCCAATGTGTCTAATGGAAATGATTGACTATGCAGCTGGACTCTTACTCTGACACACCGTAATCCCTCAGGGCTCTTAACAATGGCTGTGATGGTCACACTTTTGATTATATCTTTACTGTAGCCTTGGTTTTTAATGAACTTTGCCCCCCAAAGTTCTCTTTGTTTTATTATTTTATGCTGCAAGTCTCTGAATTCACAGACTCTCTTTATTCTCTTTAATTACTAATTATAAGCTAGATAATTATTTTCTGAACTCATTTTGTTTTTTTCCTAGTGCTTTGCTAAACATACACAACACAGAGAATTAACATCCTACATTCTAATTTTCTCTAGAGACATACGTTTGTTAGTTCTGTAGAATGATTGCCAACCTGTAAGAGGTGAAATCTTCACCAAATGCTTTTCAGTTAAGACAGGTTACAATCTCCTTCATCTCCTATCATAATTTCTTGACTGTTTGTGTCCATTAAGTCAAAATCACTCATTTTAAGTCATGATGTGATAGCATTCTTCTTTTGTGTCAATTTGTTTATGAGTCAAAATAGACTAGTAAAAATCAATGACAACATATCAGTGCCTTAAACTAACAATGGTATACTTTTTCCCTGCACTATGCATCCAGTGTAGATCAGCTCTACACTGTCTCGTTATTATGACTGAAAGCAAATGGAGATTTCATCTTTATGCTTTACAGATGCTAATGGAGATAAACAGTAACCTGAAAGTTATACACTGACTATTAAATCCTTTACCCCAAAAGTGACATGTAACTTCCCCTCACATGTTATTGGACAAAGTGTGTACACACATACAATAGGAAAGTGTTCCTACCCGTCTGAGTCCTATTACACGCCTGAGAAGGAAACTAGAATATTGGGGGCAGAATACTAATGATGTCCACATTCTTTTTACTCACTAATACTTTATTTTTGAGAATTCCAGAATCTAATCCCCAAGAGGGCAACTCTATCCATCTCTTCTTGATCGCTGTATCTTTGGCTCAAGGCATGCAAATACACAGGTACTCAATAAATATTCACTTAATGACACGGGTGTAACAAAATTTTCTTAATACTTATAGAAAGATGCATGGCATTTCCAAGTTGTAGAGTTCACTTTACCCATACCATCAAACACAGTCTCTGAGATATCAGTGTCTTTGAATTGCATTGGATTGCAAAATTTATAGAGCTTTTTCTCTTGTATATTTCCTTTCTCTATGCAATGAAAGTTTTGAGTTATGGCCAACTTCCCAGAGAAGAGTATACAATTATTGACAAACTGGGTGTATTTTAAATAAGCACAGACTGCAATCTAAATGGAGGGGGTGGTATATGGCATTGGGGTGTACTTTTGATGATGAATCACATCCTTTACCAGAAATTCATTTTAAATGATCTTGTCAAGAGAATTAATGAGCTGCCAGAAACTATTCTAAAGCAGTAGCAATAAAAACTCACCAAGTTCAGGATTTTTGTTCACCAACAGCAACTTTATTCCTCCTCTATTTCTCACTCTTCAAATGGGTTGTAAACATTGATCATACAACTCTACAAAGATAATAGTTTTAGTTGAAGAAATAGCTTATTCAATGTTAGGGCAGGTGACGAAAAAAGTCAACCATTTTCTGGGGGACAAATATATTCTCATTAAGTACTACATTAAATTGTCAGTAAAATGGTACTCATTTTCTCTCATCCAAAATATGAATACTTGTATGGTACAGTGTAGCTGAGGGGAGGAAGATGAGAGGGCAGAAGAAAGAAGGAAGAGGGAGAAACAGAAGGTATTGCTATTATTCTTGTGTAGTATCACACCTATCTTTCCTTCACTAACAATAAAACTTCTTGGACATGCAATACTAATTTGGAAAGTATTTGATAACTAAGAGTTCCTCAGATGTTGAATTTGTAGTAAGACATTGTGCTATATATTGCTAGGAAGCAGGAAACAGTGAGTATGTTTACATGGAATAGCACAGAATAGAGGATTTGAAAAACACAGCTTTGGCTTATTAGGAATTTATAACCTATTAAATTATGTTCCATTAGCACTGGTACTAATTTGCAGGGATCCAGATTATATTAGTTTTCCATTGCTAATGTAGCAAATTAACACAATTTACTGGCTTAAAACAATCAACTTGATATCTTACAATTCTACAGAAGAAAGTCTGACACAGATGTCTCTGGGCTGAAACGAAGGTGTCAGGAAGGCTACCTTCCCTCCTGGAGGCTCTCAGGAGGGTCCATTTTTTGCCAGTTAGAATTTAGTTAATTGCCATCGTGGGACAGAGATCCCTGTTTCCTTGCTGCCTGTCAACTGAGGGTCATTCTCAGGTTCTAAAAACCATCATATTCTTTGACTCAGGACTTTTTCAAATCTCTCTAACCCATCCTTCTGCATTTCTCTTCTACTCATAAGGACTCATTTGGTTCCATTGGGCCTACCTGGATAATCCAGGGTCATCTCCTCATATCAAGATCCTTTAGCTTTAGTCGTATCCACAAAATACCTAATATAACCTGTTCACAGATTCTGGAAATTAGGACATGGACATTTTGGCGGGGACCACATTCTTGTGTCTGCCACAAAGATCTTTGTGTGATCTCCATGGGTGGGCCTCTCTGAAATAAATGAGTGATTGGAATCATCAGAGTTTCCTGTTGGAAGTAAACATGAGACTAGCAACTCTTGGACTTGGAGAAACCTAAATGTGGTTTACCCTGTCGACATGGGGGAAATATTGTATGCCCTCCTCACTGCAGAATTATCGAACATGTGTCATGCTTAGCCCAACACTCTTCCTAGCTGAGGCCCCATAAACCAATGCATTCAGGAATATGCAACCGCGATGCTACCTCATTACTTTAGGAATATAAAAGTACAATGTTTTGTGGACCCATAAGTAAAAATAACATGCTTTAATTAAAATCTTTACTATGTTATGATTCTAAATGCATGGCCATGTCTGCTGAATATGTGCCATAAATATAAATAAAATGTGGATGTGTGATTAAACTTGACTGAAGTGGAATTAATTAACACAGAGAAAAGAAAAATCAAGCAGTATTTAAAAGGCGTCCTAATTTTGATAAGGTGGTAATGTAGGAATGATAATTAGAAATGTTGTGTGCATTCTTGGGTGTTGAAGTGATCCCAGCATATTTTTGCTTCCAGGGTACTAATTTCTGTTCAATATAAAGACACATTATCTAATAATAGCAGTCTAAAAATAGATGGTACTGGGTCAGGATATCATGACCTTCTGGTCATCAGAGGTCATCAAACTGTGGCTGATGAACCTTTAGTAGGAGTGTCATGGATAGGTTTCAAGCACTACAGAGATAGATTTTATATAAATTTTGGTAATGTGGCTCTGTTTTCTTAGTCCAGTTTGCCAATTCATAGTCTGACAATATCTTTTCTAGCTTTTTATGTCTTGCAAAAATGTAAAAATTAATCCCCAAAATGTATGAAATAAACTAATTGCCATAGTTGAAAAGAGATAACATTTACACTAAATCTGTAGTTTCCTATATAAATAATGATAATTGTTATTATTCAAGCATTTCTTTGGTGATCACTGTACACTCTTCATTTGTTAATATTTGCTTTATATAAAGTATTATCCCAGCATCGTGCTTGGCTTTGAGGAAACAGGCAGACCCAGACATAAAGTTCATGGATTTGGAGGGAGACAGATGGTAATCTAATGAGCAAGTAAACAAAATCAATAATCACAGATTATGTTATAAAGGAGAAAAGCAGGATGATGATTTAAAAAGAATAGCAGGGGGAACAATTCAAATAAGGTGATGAAAAATAACTTTCAAAAGGGTTGATATTTAAACTTAAAATGTAAGAAGGGACCAGGTTCTTTACGTAACCTTATGAGGTATAAATCCTTTCAATAACCCTATGAGCTCACAGCTATTGTTGTCTTAATTCATGGAGGAAGAAACTGAGGCTTGACAGAGATTCACCTCATGAGATTAAACACTAAAGAGTGGTGAAGTTTGGGCAGAGTCTCAAATCTATAATATCCCTGCACCTGATATAGCTGGAATCCATGCCCTTTAGTTCTTAGGTTCCTCAAGACTCTGCCATTCCGTGACTGAAACTCAGTACTCCTGGGCAGAGTGATTGCACAGGGCCACACTGGTTTTGATTATTTTTTTTTTTGCCTGTGGGATAGTGAATTCATGGCTAACTTCAAGAATGCTAAATTTTAATGAAGGCATTGGAGTACTACGACTCAGAAATATACCCTAAAACAGATGGAGCAAGTTGTAATTTTTATTTTAGACATGGATTATGGTGGACACACAGACATGCTGAAAGGCAATCAATTACCCACTATTCCCTGGTGCCACTTTGGTGTTGTGGATACATCATAATTACATGACTCTAATAAAAGTCATTTAGGGACCCAGGAGGAATATAGCTGCTAAAGACAGGCAATATTTTTCCCCTCAGGTTTAACTCATCCCTGAGAGTGAAGTTAATGTCAGGGAGCAAATCTTCATGAGGAGCGGACCTGTGTAGTTGCCCCAGCTACCTGCCACGGTGTAACATTTGGGGAAGCTGCTTCGTTTCTCTGAAACTCAGTTTCTTCTTCATGCTCAAAGATTTTCTGACATCGATAGTGACAAATCCGTTAAAGCCAATATCATCTCCATATTTAGAAAGTGAGCAGAAACAGCAGTTGTGAACTTAAGAGTCAAGAATCATGTACAAATCGGATTTTAGGAAAGAATGACATCTTCAGAGAGGGCTGTTTAAAGAGAGCGTAATATACTTGATAGACACCCAGGGCATGAGAGAATCAGCAATGCTAATGTAGATGGTTCTAGAAAATACCATTGATGTAAATTTCTCTCCCAAAGTAGGAAAAATAGGTCAATTTGTTAACTTTTTTCCGTTTTTTTTGTTTATTGATTAAATTTTTTATAGAATGTGAAAGCGAGAAACCTCAGTTTGTTGTTCCACTTATTTATGCATTCATTGGTAGATTCTTGCATGTGCCCTGACTGGGGAATTGAACCCTCAACATTTGTGTATTAGGGTGACATTCTAACCAACTGAGCTACCCAGCCAGGGCTTTAACTTCTACTTTTGAATGTTTGCTGACAATTCTTTAAATCTTGTTATGCCTTATGTCAGCATCATGTATTTATTTGGCAAACATCACCCTCTCTTTTTGAATTCAGAACACACACACACACATAAATACATGCACACTAGCATTACTTTAAGCTTGATAATGCTATACATATACCACTGATACATACATCATTACAATAAAAATGTGCAGAAATGTATTTCACTTTAGAGAACAAAAGAGCTTATTCTTATGCATAAGCTCATTGGGCATTCTTACTGAAGGAAAGATCTTTACAAAGGGCTCCTGATCTACAAGTCATACAAGATTAATGTGATCTTCATGTACCCAACGTATTAATATTAAATTATTTCTATAAGACTGGCATTTTTCTAGACATGTGGAATTCAAAATAGACATAAGACACTGTGGCTGTGCTCAATAGATGGGGTTTTGATATGCAAAAAATGTCAAGCCCATACTGTTTTTGTTATTGCAGTGGTATTGAACAGTGCAAACGTTGACCATCTACTTGTGTGTGACTGTAAGGCAAGCGTTTTACACCTGTTATTCAAGACTATTGTATTTCACAATGCCAAGAAGCACTTCTTATCTTGTATGTTATATAAATGTAGCCTCTTGAATTGTGCGATGTGATGGTTATTATTTATCTTGCTTAATTATCACAAAATCAAATACATAGTTTTTGTTATCCCTTTTTCTTTTTAAAAATTATTTTATTGTTGTTCAAGTACAGTTGTCTGCATCTATCCCCTACCACTCCCCCATCCCTCCCCTGATTCCACCTCTCTTGCTTTTGTCCATGTGTCCTTTATAGTTGTTCCTGAAAACTATTCCCTCATTTCCACCCATTATCCCTTCCCACCTTCCCTCTTGTTACTGTCAGATTGTTCTTAATTTCAATGTTATTATCCCCTTTTCTAAAATGAGAAGAGTGAACCTCAAAAACATTAAAATAATAGTTTTTAAATGGAAGAGTTGGGTTGAGATTTAAATCTGAATGATACTAAAACCCTATCATTCATAATTTAAGTACACCAAGGTTCTTTTACAAGTGGAAATGATGCAACAGAGGCCATTTATAACCTTTCTCTTATGAAAACCGGGCTGCCTTGCCTCTGCTGTCAGCTATAGGTACAAACACAGGCACTAGTTCCAACCACTTTTGAAAAGATGAACATTCACAAGTTGAGGGGCAATGTTGAAATTTTTGTTACCTTTCTACTTCTAGAGAGCTACCCAGAAAGCCTCTCAGGACTAACATACCTCAATAACAAATATGTATTTCTGTCTTTTTTCTAGCCATATTATGGAAGAAAGAAAAAAGTCTGATGACAGGATTAGATATGCCATTCTAAAACTTTAGAACTTAAAAAGAACTTTATTGAATTTGCTAAAGGCACATGCAAGATTGATTTTTTTGTGTGAAACATTATACTTATCAATTCTTGTTTATTTTTTCTAGCATCAGAAAAGAGAATTTTTCTGTGACTACATTAAGTTTATGTGAATATATTTTTAATGATGAAAAACATCAATAGATGTGGATGGGTAGAGTTTACAAGGATCTAAGCCACATTAAAAATACAGAAAACTAGATTTCAGTGTCATGAATCACAATTTTGTTATATTCTAGAACCAGAGATTGAATATACAGCACCAGTCATGCTATATCCACATTCTCAGAGTTGTCCACCCACACAATTTACACTTTGGAAGATAACCAACAGTTCATTCATTCTAAACTTCTTTTTAATGTTTAATACCTAATGGAGAAAAGTTTTGATATTTCAAAAATAAGAAGTGGTAATGATGATCCTGCAAGGAAAAATAACTTTGATTTGAATACAGATTAAAGTAAAGAATCTGTGTTACTAAAAGGTGGATGTAGTTATTGAACAGGGGAAAAAGAACACCAGCTTAATTAGTCCAAGAGGCTAGTTCCTTCTCTGACACAATCATGTTATTTTGTTTCAAGGTCATAGTTTTTCCTTTATGCTGCTGCTAGCATTACCTTTATAACCCAAAGAAGGTGGATGCAAATATTCTAGTTTGTGTGAACAAGCTGGACAAGTGCTATTGGAGTTTTATTACTATTCCTGGGAAACGTCTCAAAGCAGGTCCTGTCAAGCAAACTCAAAAAGGGCTTGGAGGGTTTGTCTGGAAATAATTGCATGGGTCTCAGAGTTTGCAAAATGAAAACACAGGTAGGCAAAAACCAGAAGTGTTACAAGAAACAAGGAAAAATCATTAGTATTTACAATGGAACTGAATCTCAGGACAGAAAAGAGACTTGCATTCTTAGTTATTTGATTGGTCCATTAAGAGTAGTCAACTACTATAGATAATTATGATGATATATTTCAGGAGGTTGTCAAGAGAGGTGTCAGGCAGTCTGGTCACAGAGCAGTTTTCTCTGAGGCCTTAGGCTTGATGGGAGAGCAAGCACCAGTGCACCATCCTGAGGATAATCTACACAATGTCAAATACAGGACTGAAGAGTTACAGAAAGTCTGAAAGTTCAAGCATCAGATATATATTAATTGGTTTTCTTCAAGCTTTAGTTTTGTTAATAGTTAAGTAGTAAAGCTGGGAAGAGGCTCCCTCATTTTTTCCCTAAATTCACTCTTTCCTCAGTACTATGGTGAGGCAGTAGCTCTGTGATTAGATAGGTAAAGATTTTAATTCTCTTAAGTTTATTAAACACAATAAATCATGATATAAGTCAAGAAAATATTGGGAAAATACTGTATTATATTTAGCTTTCCTCTAAGGTATGGGTTAATTAAATTTAGTCTACTGTAGTTACCTAAATTGATCTAATGTTGATTTAACATACAGATTTTGGGTTACTTGAAAACATGCATAAATATATTCTTCCTTTCTGAATTAAAATTAACGTACTTATTAAAGCCTAGCTTTACCCTTTCCTCAAAGGATTGCTTTGCTCCTTTAGACCTCATATTAAATGATATTAAGACATTTTCCTTGAATTGCTTCATATGCGTTAGTTGTGTTTCCATAACAGAATATATATATTAAATAATAGCTATAGATCTTTTTCATCTATATCATCTTCTGTTGAAATTCTTCCTGCTTTCTAAAGCTCTCCCCATTCTCTTGGATAAAGTATTAAATAAAGGAGGTGCTCCATACGTATTCGTTGAATTGATTCATGTTGTTTACTATCTCCTAGAGCACATAGCGCAGTGTAGATCATGCAGAAGGAAGACAATAAATTCTTATTGATCAATGATAGATGCATTCTAAACCTATGTGTGAAAATCTTATCCTCAGTAGAATTGCATCAATACTCCTATCAGATTGTATAACAACAATGTTTTTTTTTTTAATCAGATCTTATTTTGACTGTTAATGTTCTTTGGGTAAAAAAAATAATTTGATTCCTGTTTTAAACTATATAAAAGGAGGGAAATAAGAAATAAAGGAAAATCCTCATGGTTTCTTAAATAAAGAGATTCACAGTTGTCTATTAAATCTTCTGACCTTAATCAAGGCAGGCAGGTAGAGTGGACAGAGGATGTTATCTGAGATCCTAAAAACCTGCTAGCCATTTGAGCATTTACCTTTCAGTATTTTTGTGAATTCAGGCAAACCATCAACTTTTTGGAGTTTTAGTTGTCTGTTTTGAATAAGTAGTATGATACTTATATGTGTCATACAACATGTTTTTGAGAATTTAATAAACTACCATATGTAAAAGGACTGAAAAGAATGCCTCTCAAAGAAAGGTCAGAAAGTGTCAGTTTCCAGAATTATTTTTGCTCTTCTGTATCTGAATAATAATATAATTGGGCAAGAAAAGATGGTAGCTCATTGAAATAGTATGCATGGGGCCAATATAAACACTTCATTAATAGAAAAGGCTGTGCTATGTTTGAAATTTCTGTGGACACACCACCTTAACTATACAAGGTCTGTCCAAAAAAAGTCCAGCCATTGTTAATATACCAAGAACAGTTTGTGTGACATTGATATAACCTGGCAGCAAAGTGAGTGGACTGGAGTGTGCAGTGTGAACAATGACAACTTCATTGTACTAGTCAGTGGGGACAGTGGATGCCATTGAGTGAGTCTGTGTACAGTGTGGCCATCACCTTCAAAATGACTGAACAAGTAGAGCAATCAATTTGCATTAAATTTTTGCATTAAGCTTGAATGTTGCTTTGTGGAAACTATTCAGATGATTCAGAAGGCCACAGTTATGGGAACTTCATCATGACAACACACCCACTCATGCATCACATCTGGTGGAGAGTTTTTGGTGAAATTTTAAATCTCCCAGGTGACACAGCCCCACTGCAACCCATATTTGGTGCCCTGTGACTTCTCTGGCTTTTCCCAAAACTAAAATCACCTTTGAAAGGAAAGAGGTTTCAGACTGTCAATGAGATTCAGGCAAATAAGAAGGCACAGATGATGGCAATTGGAAGAACTGTGTGAGGCTCCAAGGTGCCTATTTTGAAGGGGACTGAGGTGCTATTGTCCTATGCACTATGTTTCTTTTAGCTTGTATCTTCTTTAATAAATATCTCTATTTTTCATAGTACATGGCTGGATACCTTCTGGGCAGACCTTATAAGAATAGAGCAATTAGAAAATTTCCATTATGTTAACCACTTGGTTGCTGTGTTTTGTTTTGTTGCTTTTTATTTTTTCATAACCTATTCTTTTCATTATTTTTCATCCTTTTAAATGTGCTCTGTATGATCATTGTATGAAAGTGAATTGTATGTTGACTTTAAATATTGTTTGTTGAAGTCTATACTAAGGTAATTTTAATGAAAGCTATAATTCATCGACTCATTTAAAACTACAACCTAGGCATGGGCTGATATGGCTCAGTGGATTGAGAGCTGGCCTGTGAACCAAAGGACTGCCAGTTTGATTCCCAGTCAGGGCACATGCCTGGGTTGCATGCCAGGTCCCCAGTATGGAGTGTGCAAGACTCAATTACATATTGATTTTTCTCCCCCTCTCTTTCTCTCTGCCTAAAAATAAATAAATACAATCTTTAAAACAAAAACACAACCTAAACTATAAAACAAATAGGATTTTACATAATGAAAAATTGATTCAAAAGTTGATAATGTCTGAAAATCTGACCCAGAGTAGAGAAAATACTCATTTAAGCAAGAAGGAAATAATTTCCAAACACCACCCTCAAAGCTTCAGCGGTGACATTACAGGAATGTCTACATTAAAGTAGTACTGTAATATAAAGAAAAAGATGCCTACAAAATGTTAGTTATTCTACATGCTATCTCATTTTGCATTAACTGCTAATACGGTTATAATGTCAAAAGCCAAATTACACTTTATTGTGCCTCTCTCACCTCCTAGTTGTATGTTCTCTAAGTGGCATGGTTAATGCTCCCATAATAACCACCACAGTACTTTGCTAGGAGTTCCATAAATGTTTGTTGAATCAGATTAGCACATTAACATATAAATTGTCATACTGTAAAGTTTACAGCCTGTAAATCTTTTTTAAAAATCTAGGTTTACACAAATTTGTGTATTTTTAGACAATGAATAAATTAAAACCAAATCAGTGTCTAATTTATATGCATTTCCACAAACTCATTTTAATAGTTGGAAGTGTTACCACTGATCCACAAGTTGGAAAGGACACCAAGATGACCTTACTGACTTGGAAATTTATGATTTTTTAGAAAATTACCCAGAAGCTTATTTAGTTCTCAAATAATATTTTTTCCAGATGAAGTTTCTTTGGAGTTTTTTCCTTACAGTTACTAATTCACCACTTTTTGAATCCTGTTGTTTGTTGGCTGTAGTGTATTTAGTTTGGCAGACACTCCTAGGTGCCTCTCCGGTAAATGAAACTGGACTTGTGAGTAAATGAAGACAAGTGACCAAAACAGTTTAACAATTTATGTCTTTGCCAAGATATTGTTTTTTGAATAACTATTTTCCATTCAAGAAAGAGAACGTGGGTCCGCTGGCCAGGTAGCTCAGTTGGTTTCAGCATCATTCCAACACTCCAGGGTTGCAGGTTCTAACCTCGGTCAGGGCACACAGAAGAATCAACCAATGAATGCATAAATAACTGGAACAATAAAGCAATGTTTCTCTTTCACTTATCCCTCCATTTTTCTATCTGAAATCAATTAAAAAAAAGAATAAAAACTTGCTCTTGGTCTGTGAAATTGCAACTGCATGTACCTTTTCTTTTGAGAAGGTAATACACATTTGTGAAAGGAGTTACTCTCTCTTTGTCAATTTAAAGTGAAATTAGACAGGCTTCTTAACCATTTCCTCCACTATCCTTTTCATTCTTTTACTTCAATTTTAAAAAATCTACAAACCTTCATATAAAATCTCAAGGAAAAACATCAAAATGATGTTTAACAAGTTCTAGCGCCTATTCAACATTAAAAAAAAAACACTATTTTTTCTGATGTAGTACCTTAACTTGAAGTTTTGTGACTGATAAGATAAAACAACACCTATATTTAACATTCCATAACATCTAATCCCAGTTTCCTCTATCCTAGAAATTACAAGATATTATAATTATTTCACAAGATGAGATTTAAGATATTTTTGACCAATTTTCAAAGAAACAATAATACAGTGAATCCATATAACAAATTTAACTTCTAAATGATTTTGAGAAGCAGCATTGATTGATATTTATGAACTTAAAAATTGTATGGAAGACCCACAATGCAATTTCCAATCAGTCAAGATATTACGTGATATATTCCTGTTGGGAATAAAGAAAGAAGAAGACTCAGCTCAGTATAAAAAGAAACAGAATAGAGGGAAGAAATTGTATTTTAAAGGCCACAAAGTTCCACCGTGTTCATTTGATAAAGTCTTTGTCTTGTTGTCACCAAGTTTCATTCTGTGTTTCTATAATTACAATACACTGAGCCATTATCTTTAATTGTTAAGCTACGCAACCCCTTATTAAACTAAAAAGAAGATAGTAGTTGTGCATAATAAAGAACATGTGAACTCCAATAGCCTGTTTTGATTTCAGGATGATTTTGACACTTCATTTTGTTCCCTGCTTTTGGTGAGTCACTTGAAGGAAAAAATGCTAAGGATACTCTTCAGTAACTTCCTCATTGCATCATGGTTAAAAGAGGCTCTATCTGAAGACAACCTGTTTCTGCATGTCTAGCGAGAGTGGAAAGTAACTCCATCTTTTCTTTCTCAGTGACTAGAGTTTCATTCACCCAAAGACCTTGAACTGCATAATAGATGACATCATTTAATTCTGAAAGGATAACTAAATTGGTAAGGTAGAGGTCACTGATATATTTACTGACCTCCATATTTGTCTGCCTGGAAACAAGTCTTCCCCTTTCTCAACAACATATGCACAGACCACTGCCACCACTGTTGCAACCTGTCCGGCCTCAGCTTTTGCACATTTAAACTCTGTGGTTCCAGGTTTGGTGCTAGGCATCTGCTTTAGCAAAGCTGGGTTTTTTTATGGTTGTTATTCCTCTATTCATTCCATATAACAAAATTTACCACTCCTTTCTCTAATGTTTTTATAATATAATGTTTATAACTCTGTTTGGACTATATTTTTTCTGCTCATTATAAAATGTTAACATGACTGTTACCCCTAACAGATTGTAAGCTCCTTGAATACTACTAATAATGGTTATAATAATGGTTTTACCCTTTTTCTTCCCTTTTCTATTTGTGAATAATATATACATGTAGAACACACACAAAAATATCTATTACATATACACACACATATAGCATATAAATATATTTGCATATATGATCATATGCTATATACATGGGAATTTTGAGAGAGAGAATGCATTTTCTTATGCATTAGCCTTGAAAAGCTAATATAATTATTCCAATTGCCACATAATTGACCCTATTTCTGTGACAATGTTGTATTAGATTAAATTATAAATTTTATATATTTTTAAATTAACACTGTAACACAAGCAACCAAATTCAAGCCCTCTTCCTTTCTTCCAATATAGAAAAATACACCATTTGAATCAATCCATTTGGTAGAATTTTTTAGTATTATGTAGGGTTCACCCTGACGATACTTGGGTGGTCAGAACTGTATTGCTTTCATTTACTCTCCTCTCCATGCACCCCATCTCTTTATTTTGACAAGCATGAATCCATTTTTCTCCTTTTCCTTCCACATTTAGAATTCAGACTGAGAATTTACTGAGGGTCACCATTAAGTAGTAACTTTCAGGTTGGAAAAACTGGAAGAGGTGTGCTTCAGCCCTAACAACCTTTTGAAAAATGCACATTAAATAATTCCACAATTTTACTTTCAGTGTATCAAAACACTACTGCATGGCCTTCACGGATGTTTAGAAATATCACATTTGAATGTGCACACTTCCTGAAGAGAATGAAAAGCTGAAGTGCCAATTTGTTTTTGCCAACATGCCAGCTACGTGGCCCTGATATTTTACTGTTAGCCTTTGGGATTATATTTCATTCTGTGCATTCCATTACATTTTAGGTGTACTGTATTCCATAGTTCACATCACTTCAACACATTCAAGAGGATGACCTAGATGACTGCATGTTTCATTGTCATTAATGCATTCACACTATTTGCAGATTCTGCATGTATAGGTGTCATTAGATTGTTCTTATGAGAATAAAAGATTGAGGCAATCTGAGAAATTTGTGACATATTTCAGTGCCTCTGAAAAAATGTTTTGCTTAGAGACACCATTTTTCATAAAAGAAAATTTAAAATATGTTATGATTTAAGAACCACCTTACACAAAGCAGAAAGCCTGCCTATTTCCTGGGGGAATTCTATAGAACCTTCAAATACATTGCCATACAAAGGCTACATACATTTTTACAGGATATAGAAAATTCATAATGTCTTAATTCTTTTTTATGATACAATTGTAACATTGATACTAAAACCTGATATATGGTAAAAGCCTGTGAATTAACCTCATTTACAAAAATGTATGTAAAAAGTCTAAATAAAATAGTAGCAGTGCATTTCAATATAATATGAAGATAATTATACATGATAACCCAATAGTATTTATTACAGGAATGCAGTGTTCAATACTAGAACATCTTCTAATGCAATTCACCATATTAATCTATCTACTGAGGAAAATTACATGAATATTTCTATAAATTTGGAAAAATCCTTCAACAAAATTAAACACCCATTTCCCACAAACACACTCAGTAATAAAAAATAGTTGTATATTTTCTTAACCCAGTGAGACATAAATACCTCATACTAGTGCCATCATCTTCCTTACCAGAAAAATTCTAGAGTTATGCACAGTAAATTCAGGAATTAGGCAGCTATTCCTACTATTTCCACATCTATTTGACAAGAGATAGGAAATATTACCCATTGGATTTAAGGTAATACAAATAAAAGTGTAAAATTGAAAAACAAAATAAACTATTTGTAAAAGATGTAATAAGGTAGCTAGAAAATCCTGGAGAATCAATGTTAAAAATAACTGAAACACTGTAATAATTCAATAGGACAGTAAGATATAAAATTAATATATGGAATTCTATGCAGCAGAAAGAAAGAAGGAGCTCCTACACTTTGCAATAGCATGGATGGAGCTGGAAAGCATTATGCTAAGTGAAATAAGCCGGGCAGTGAAGGGCAAATACCATATGATCTCACCTTTAACGGGAACCTAAACAACAAAACCAAGAAACAAGCAAAATATAGTCAAAGACACTGAAATAGAGAACAGGCTGACAGTGACCAGAGGGGTGAGGGGAGGGAATTTCAGGGGAGAATGGGAAGGGTTTACAGGAACAAATATAAAGGACACATGGACAAAAACTAGAGGGGGGGTGGAAATGGGAAGGAGGAGAAAGGGATGTATGGGTGGGCTGGAATGGGAGTAAAGGACAGAAAACTGTACTTGAACAATGATTAAAATAAAATTTAAAAAAATTAATATACAAAGTTAATTGCTTTATTTATCAATTGGCTATTGCTGCATAACAAACCACTCCCTCAAAAAAACAAGTATACTTGAAGAAGTGTACAGATATCTATTATTATTGGCTAAAATTTCTTAAAAGTCAGAAGTATGCTTGTTCTTCCCAAGTTAATGTACAAATGATCTAATCCCAACAAAAGACCAAAAACTAGCTAGTTTCAGGTGAATTGATGTTAAAGCTCATAAAAATATGCACATATAACTGAGAAAAATATTAAGAAGAGTGATAATGGATGCATGAATAAACAAGAAAGATGCAATAGAAAAAATCTAGAAATAAACCCAGTGGATATGATTTGTATTTTATATAGTTAAAGTGGCATCTCAGACCCACTGAAAATTTTCATTGATTTTATTATTTTATTTTTATTGGATTTATTGGGGTGACATTGGGTAATAAAATTATATAGGTTTCAGGTGTACAAATTCCATAATATATCCTCTGTATATTGTATTGTGTATTCACTGCCCCAAGATAAGTCTCCTTCCCTTGCCATTTATCCCTTATGCACCCTCTTCTACCCACCTCACCCCTCTTTCTCTTTGGTGATCACCATACTGTTTGTGTCTGTGAGGTTTGTTTTTCTTAATCCCTTCACCATTTTCACACAGTCTTGCATGACTCCTTTCCTCTTACAACTGTCAGTCTAATCTTTGTATCTATGAGTCAGTTTCTATTTTGTTTATTTCTTTTATTCATTAGATTCCATTTATCAAAGAAATCATATGGCATTTTTCTCTTTGTGACTGGCTTATTTCATGTAGCATAATATCCTCTAGGTCCATCCATGCTGTGGCAGAGGGTAGGATTTTCTTTTTTACGGACAAGTAGTATTCCACTTTGTAAATGTACAATGGCCATTTTATCTACTCATCTACTTTTAAATAAAAGACAAATTTGGATTTATGCCTTTTTATACATAAGAGTGAATACCAACTGCTTCAAATCTTTTGCATTGTCATTCTTTTTTAAATCCATCATGTAAAGACTAGAAGCAAACATTTGAATTTATTTGTAAGTTTGCTTTAGAGGAAGGTTTAACTCTGATTCAAAATCTGAATTCAAAATATTTTAAATTGGTTAAGTTTGACAGCATAGTATAAAAATTTTGCATGACAAATGCTAACAAATCAAAGTCAAAGAACCCATAATAAATATGAATAAAATATTTATAAATAATATCAGAGAAAACAAGATAAAAATCCCTAACATAGACTGCTATTTTTTAAAGAATGAGGAAAATGAAAGCTCAAAAAATGGGCAAAATATATAATTAATCATTTGACACAAAACAGATATAAAAATTGCTCTTAGATGAAAAAATAGACAACTCCATTCATAATAAGAGATATGTAAATTAAAACATACTAAAATATATTTCTCACCTCTTGTAAAAATGTGAAAGCTTGAGAACACACTCTGTTATTATGGCTGTGAGAAAATTAGTCACTTCATATATTTCTAGTAAGAATGTAAAATAACATCCATATTGGAAAGAGTTTGCCACAATCTTACCACACTATGTATGTAGTTGTTTGACCCAGTATTCCTACTTCTAGGGATTTACCTTGAAAATATAACTAAAAAATGTGAGAAAATATTGCATGAGTTTATTAATGCTGGATTTTTTATAATAGCAAAATATTGAAACAACTTAAATTCACATCAAATGGAGTTCTATATAGCAAGTCCCTTTCTCTTCTCAAATAAATATGGATAAATATCCAATAAGTAATAAATGGTGATTCCTAGTATATCCTGTTAAGTGGCAAAGCAAATCCAAAAGATTATATATAAAAACTCTCATACTGTACATGTCATATACACACAATTATATATTTACATAATGTCTAATGCATATTCCTGTATAGTAATCTATATGTGCACATTATCTTCATGTGAAAAGAACATTTACTTATCAAAAAGTTAGAAACAATGGGCCAGAAATTAATGAAGTTGGTTTTCTGCAAGAGATAACTTGTTATGAGGTCCAGAAGTTAGAAAAGAAGATGGGAGTTCTCTCTAAGTGTATTTTTAATATAATTTTGGGGTTTTCTTTTAATATTTTTACTCATTTAAAAATAAACAATAGTGGAATTAAAAAAAACACTAAAGTTGAAATAAATGAAAGCCAAAGTCTAACTCTACTAAATACATAACAAAAGACAATGAAAAATTGAATACAATATTCTGTTTGTACACTTTCAGTAGGATTATTATCTAAGTATAAAAATAAAAGCACCTTATTTATCAGGTTGTTGTTGAGCCTGAAGTAGCTATTCCAAAGTATTTTGTATACAGAGTAGATTTGGTAAATATTAGTGTTATACTGGGGAAAGGGTTATAGAAATATGAAATGGTATCAAGTAGAGAAGAAATCCCAGAATTCTTAAGAACTCATGATCTAAAGTATCTTTTTATTCTTTATATATCCATTTTCCCTTAATTTGGTCTAAGTAAACATCTTAAAAATCAATGATCCTTGTAGGGGGGCTCTGCCCGCAAAGCCCCCTGTCCACCAGGGATGAGAATAAGTGTACCAAGACATGGTCTGCTTGGGAAGGAAATGTGGCCCATGTCTCAAAGGAGAAGGGCCTTGAGCCTATTCCTCAATGGGCATCTATTGGGTTCAATTTGCATAGGAAAACAGGTAAAGCTCATCAATCATTGTCAGGCAGTAAGGATCAAACAATAGATAATATTCAAAGAACTACGAAGGCTGATTCTGAGTCAGGGTCAGATATAGAGTGCCATTAAAGGGCCATAAAACTTTGGGGAAACAAACTCATTTTATGCTTGGATCCTTATCATTTAAATTTAGGGTATTAGCAAAGCAGGTTTCACAGGATTTTATGCATTCTTTCTTAGGCCTGATTGCCCCAGGGAACCTGCCCTTTCCAGCACAGGGCCACACTCACCTCTGGCATTGTTTCAGGTTTAAGTCAGGTGGGGGATGCAAGCAGCCGAGAGATTAGGAGACTTCTTAAAGACAGAATGAGGAATCAGGTTATGTCAAAGCTGAGGGGCAAGGTCCATCACCCCTTTTCGATAGTCCCCTAAGTCCTTCCCTGATGACCCCTTCGTGACCATGCCTATCTTGGGTCATCCTTCCCTTGAGGAATCTTACCTGTCCTTGGCTAACCAGTCATCCACCTAGGGCAAAGCAGGATGAAGTAAAAGGGGCAGAAGCAGCGCCACTGTCTGGAAGATAAGTTTTGTCTCCTTAGTGGCTTTTGGTCCCCAAGTCTTTTACTCAGCCTTAGCCATGGGGGGTTACAGCTTCTGAACCCAGACAGGGTGGTTCCCAACAAATCCTCAGTAAGAACTAGAAAAATTATTGCCAAAATTTTGGTTTCTAAATATTGTCTCCTACTAGAAGGACCCATTAGTCTTCAGAGAAATGTTTCATTCCATGGATGAGTCACTTAAGAACAAGTGGAGGCTGCAACTTTTTGACCCACAAAATAAAGTAATGTTGAAATTAATGTGCATATTTCAAAACAACACAAGCAAAGCTTAGACTGTCTTAACTGGCCAAATTATAGACAATTTATATATTAAAACAAATAATGGAAACACATAATTTGAAAGCAATCTGTGAGACTATATGGATTCTAACATTTTTTAAATGTATGTGAAAGGAAATCTCCTATTAACAGAAGAATGATGACAGCTACTTTATAGACAAAATGACTGAAATAGAAAGCAGATGTTACATCCATAATAGTAATAATTAATTCAGGCAAGAATTCCTAATGGATGCTAAAACCATGTGACCCAAGATTGCTAGGCTACAGGCAGTTCACATAATCTCAAGGTATTTTGCCTACATGCATACTTTTTCTTTTTAACTACAAAGAGAAGAAAGTGTCTTTAAAATAAAGAAAATCTGCTGTCCAGGACTATGCCACTAATACTAAATTCAACCTTATGCCCTATTTGAGGAGAATTATATGATTCCGCTTCCTTGGCTTGAAAAGCAAGTGTCAGTTTCACCCAACAATTACCAAAAGCAAAAATACCATCCTTAGCTTCCTTTTCTTTGCTTTTATTTGGGGTAGGGTTTTAGGATTGGAAAAAGTGGCTTCTTTTTCTGCAGTGCCAAGAAAACAATGATCTGAATGAATGGCAATGGATTGAAACTGTGCCTTTGGGAAGTATTTTATTCCTATGAGCATGATTTCTTTGGGCAGAGAGCCTAATGGTTCTCCGTCAGCCAAGGGGACCAGAAAACTCAATGGGATTTGGTGCAGAAAGAAAAAGATGTCATGCTGGTGTCATTGACTAACCACACCCACAAAGCACATCATTAATCCCTGATGATCAAGTTGGGGGATTCTGGTGAAGTGTTCTAAATATCTCCTTCCTTATCCCTCCCCCAAATCGAGCATTCTTATTCTGTTGAGATATTTTACCAGTTAACATCTTCCTCATGTCATGTTTAAAAAATTAATTTAAAACACATTTAAAAATAAAATAAAATGGAAAAATATGGAAAACATACTTAAGCCAAATAATCAAAACATCACCAGTAATGTGAGGAGTAGACATTTTGTTCTTCAATCTTGTAATTTCTCCTGATCCTAAATTTGTTTCCATCTTTTTCCTATGGTAGTGTTTATTCCTGAGAATAAGACTTTACTAATGGATCATTGGAGCTTCTCTTTAAAAAAAATAAAATAAGATAACTGCTATGTATGCAATTCCCATGCTGTCTTCTTGTGCTTCTGTTACATATAGCTTTCCTACACAGGAAGATGCTTCATTAAGACCCAGTTTTATAAAGAACACAAGTCTATGTTAGGAAGAGCCTAATTTGGTCTATAATAATCAGAAGGGATCTGAATTAGAATCATCCTAGCTGTTTTACAAAATAGACCCAGAATTTCATGGCTCAACAAGACAAGCTTAACTCTCAAGAAATAGTACATCATAAATATTCATGCTGAGAACTTCTAGGGATGTGGTTTCATGTGCTTTTAGCTGGTTTCAGAAAGAGAGGCACAGAGGGTCATTGCATGAAGGTTTCCATGGGTCAGGCATTGTTCCAATTTGCATTCCATTGAAGAAAACTTGGTCCTTTGGCCATTCCTAGTGTGAGGGAGGGTGACAAATGTACTATCACAGTACAGTCAAAGAAAAAGGGAACTGATTTGGGCATACCTCTGGAAGTCTCTGAAACAGGTTCCATCACTCCAGTCCAGATCTGCAAATGACAGTACTGGGACTACATTCTTTTCAAATTAAGAGATAAAGATGTTCTGATTTTTGAAATGGCTACATCCATACTCTGTAATGTAAATTCTATATGCTTGATTCTATGTGAGTGAATATAAGAAACCATAAAGAATACAGAGTGTGTTCTGTTATCCATTTTCAGGAACTCCTTAAAATAAATGAATTTCAATCTTAAAACATGTATTTAAAGAAAGAAGCTAATTCCAAAATCTCTCCTGGGCAGGCAACGCAGTTCTTGTGCAGCAGCGATGGGTCTGCACTTACAATGGCCACTGTTTGTTTCAGGGTCCTAATTGTTGATTTTTTAAAAATCATGCATTTGGGACCAGTAATTGGTTAAATATTTTAAAATATTAAATGAAGCATAGAATTATTAACACTGATAGAATTTATACCATAAACATTGACTCTGAAACACTGATAAACATTATCTTGCCATTTACCACCAAGGTCTGCCTAATGGATTTCCAAGTTTTCTATTAATTATAAACTAGACCTCAAAATATATCAATAGTTTCTCCTTTTCCCCCTTATTTTGTAAAGTGTGAACTCAGAGCCATTTAATGTGAAACTCAAAATTAGATTCCTTTTGCATATATAACATTTCCCCACTTTTGTATGTATCACATACAGCTAATCAGCAAGAGACCTGACCCACTCTCCTTTATTAAATATTTGAAGTCAACTTGTTTCACAGAAACAACAATTCTTTTTTGTTAGAACCATTCCATAAGCTTATGCAATATTTAGTTAAATTCCTTAATTGTAATAAAGGCAAAGCTGCATTAAAAGGTTCAAGGAATCAAGCAGAAAGTATTTTTGCTCAGTGTGCCACTCAGCTGTGGAAGCAGAAGTACAGAGTCTGCCATAGACTTGCCTGTCCACCAGAAAAATGGCCAACAAGCTGCGGATATCACTCAGGGAAATTTTTACAGGGAAATCAGGGAGTTTTGATTATCCTGGCAGGTTAGACCCAGATCAGCTAAGAGAAGAGAGGTGCTAATTCATGGACTTTGGCTCTTTCCCAGGAGTGATAGCTACAAACTGCTATTTTTCCATCTCTAGCAGTGTTTCCTGTGAAAGATAAGGTTTCTTATGTAATCTCTGAACATGGAATAAAGCTTTTAGCCATTTTGGATAGGAAAAGTCATTTCTTGTAGAAGTCTAGAAGTAAATCCTTGATTCACACAATTTTGGGGCACTTACTGTGAGTTTTCAACTTTCTCCCTGACATAGTAGACTGAAATATTTATTGTTTAAGCCATGAATTCCTACTATTAATTAGATGGCATTAGAGTTTATGATGAATTAATTAATGAACAGAACCATTATTATGCACTTGTTTCAACTCATTTATGGTTCAGTGAATTCTCTTTTTATTTTTCCCTGGATTTCTAAACTCAAAAAAAAAAAATACCCTTGTTTGCCAAAGTTGATGCTTGATCCTTCTGTTTTTAAAGTCATTTAGAAATAAAAATATGGATAACACCCAGTTGTGCTTTATATTTTTCACCCGAACTCACTCCACTCTTCCCAGGATACTGAGCATTGTTCCCAATTATTTAAGAACATTCCAAGTATTCCTTCTGAAAAACCTTGGTAGAGGGGAAACACTGATTGAACACAACTTGAAATGCATTTAGTGATCTGTTTACTAGATAATCTCCCCAAATTCTCCTTTTGTCACAAATACATGTATTTCGGACTGTTAGAAATTTTTTATGTTAAAAATTTCCTCAACTTCCTGAGGACACAATTATGGCTTCTTTTCCTCCATAATTCTCTGAATATTTTAAATGCTTGCTTTTCCTTTATTAAACTCCTAAACTTTCTCATTGGAATGAAATGCACCTGCCCCACTTCTGCGATCTCAGTGAAGTCAGTGGAATACACTGCACACACCTCCCGCTGTGCCCTGCACAAAGCCTTATAAACTGTAATGAGCATCTGTGTGTATAAAGCTTCCTTCAGCATGCTATTGATAATTCCTCTGATATTTTAAAATAATATATTCTTTTGCTGTATGTTGTTATTTTACTATATATGCAATCATTATATATGTATGCATATATAAATATATACACAAATATAATTTTGCTCTATGTAGATATGAAAGAAGGAAAATGCCAAAATTGAGAATTCCCAGGCAGCAGCTCTCTTAAGTTCCCATGTGTTTTAAAATACAGTTTAAATATATGAATATTTTCTGTTTGTACAGACGTTACTTTCTATTGTTTGTTATATTCTCAAGTTACCTGAAATTTGTGAAAGGACATAGAAATGTTCATTGTATAATCCACTGGACTGGAGTACACCCATACTAATTACAACTCTGGTTTATCAGTGAGATGTGATTATTCTCCCTCATAAAGAACTCAAGTAATTCTTGAAATGATTTATTTCAAGGTGATGCTAAGAGTGTTCCGTTTTTGCTTAGAATGGCTATTTATAGTTGGTTCAATTGATTCCTAGAGTGTGCAGGGCAAAGGATCCCTTTATCCCGTTATCCCGTGGAGCTAAGGGTATGGTCTGTGCTGAGCTACAGCAAACTTTAAAGCTGATGAAACTTCTAAGCAAAACCCTATATTGTGATTAGTGATGGACCCAATCCTGTGAAGTGACTAGAGGTGAAGAAATCACAAAAGGTTTCAAGCTTGGAGTTGGATGAAAGAATGCAGTGGATGAACTGTGTATTTAAGGTTTATCTAAACCCCCTTGGTGGCTGGAATTGGGTCTGAAATCTTGTTAGGACACGCCTTCTTGGGAGATTTTGTGCCTTTTCTTATTTCACTCAGGTCAGATGAGAGGAGAGAACAGTTTGCTGGTTCAAAAACACCAAGGGAAAAACGACTGAAATTGCAGATATAGCCTCCGGGACTGGAGTGCTGGGTTCAGATGTCAGGACCACTCCAAAGTCTATTGGATGATTTGGGCCTAATTAATAGCAGATAGCAATATCTAAAAGTCATCCTGTAAGCTTTAAAGTTGGTTAAATGTAATTACAACAGTGAAGACTACAGAGTGTAGCGAATGGACAGATGAACATCACTTTTACAGAACAGAAAAATAAAGAATAAAAGATGAGAAATCTTGTTTGTAGTGGCTTGGGTTCAGGAAAAAAATAACACAAAGCTGTGTGTCTTGTATATATTTTATTTCTAAATGTCTTTAAAAATAGAAGAAAAAAAGCATTGACTCTGTTAAGCTCAGATCTCTCTGGCACTTAGAATCCTTGGGGTAACGGCGGTGCTTTGTCCAAGTTTATCTAGGAGGGTAATCCTTTATGAGCGAGCATTTTTTTAAAGATTATTTTGAGCTGAATATTTTTTTAAAGATTTTTATTTATTTTTAGAGAGGGAAGGGAGGGAGAAAGAGAGAGAAACATCAATGTGGGGTTGCTGGGGGACATGGCCTGCAACCCAGGCATGTGCCCTGATTGGGAATCGAACTGCGAAGCTTTGGTTCACAGCCTGTGCTCAATCCACTGAGCTATGCCAGCCAGGGGTATGAGTGAGCATTTTTAATATCCACTGTTATTATGATGTCTCTGTGATTATCATTGAATGTTATTGTTTTGTTTTGTTGTTATTTATTCATTCATGTATTCATTTCATATAGGTTTCAAGTGTACATTTCTGATTCATGATCCGTGTGTTGCATTGTGTCCCCATCACCCAATATTGTATTTTAAATATTCTTCATAATACTTAGGGAGGGATTTTTAATCTATTATGTTACAGTAAAGTATATAGATTATAGAAGACTTCATAACTCAAATTTGGTCAGAAATGGTGACCAGCATACCCAATTCTAAGGTATAATTAAACCTAGGATTACATTTTATTATTTAATTATCCCAAGTTATCAATTCAACATTTCTCCCTTGAAAATTTTATTTCTTTTCCACCAAAAAGTTCTGCTAAGTGCTTCAAGAGATGCAGAGGTGATCAAGACACAAATCCTGCACCAAGAATATTAGGAGACAGTTATCTAGTCTATCAACAAATATTTATTAAATTTCTACATTGCAAAAGGAACTAATTGACCTAGAGAGATGATCATGAGCAAGATGGACAAGATGCTTACTCTTATGAAGATTATTTTCTAATAGATGGCTCACTAAGCTACAAACATTAATAATGATTATGCCAGGCAGAGTATAATAAATGGCAGAGTTGTGAGGGTCAAAAAGGGCCTTATCTCAGCGGAAGTACATGGAAATATTTCAGAGAGTGCTGGGGCTTTAAGTATGGATGTTGTGAGGATGGGTTCAGAAAACAGATAAAATTTCAAGGAGTAGCCATTGGCAGAAACTGTAGAAGAAGTTGACATGTTCTTCTTTGTTTGGGTGGAGGACTTGAACATCAGTAGGGTGAAGAGTGTGAGGAGTTTGCACATAGCTTCGTTGTTGAGAAATACTAAAATTCTGGGATGCAGAAAGTGCCTGGACCAGAGCCAGGCATTAGGAAGTTTCTAACGAAATCCCGTAATTAAATCTTTTGCTAATATTTTATACATTTATTTTCTTTTCTCCTTTCAGAAAAAATGCAAATAATACATTTCAGTATTATCTCTGTAAAATAGTATGCTGTAGTTGTAATAGATTTATCCATCGTGTACACTGCCCATGACTGATAAGACTCCTAAAAGAACTATATCATAGGTCTCTCAGAAACTGCGGAAACTGTGTCATTCTTAGCTATCTTTTTAATTGATGAATCTCTAATAATGAGGTACTGATTTGGGAGATATTTATAATATTATTAATTCAATTCATTAGTTACCAAAGATTTGGAAATATTTATTGAGATGTTTTCCGTCTTTGGATTAAAAAACTAAACTGAGTCTGAAGTGAAATGGATTTCAAGTAGAAACTATCTAACAATTTTAACACTAGAGAAATTGGCAAGGAAAAATTTGACTAGACAAGCATCTATAAATTTGTTAGTGAATTACACCAACCATAACTTGTGAATGACTTCACGGATATCAATTGGTCAGATAATGTGAAGATTTGTTACTTGGGGTTATCCAAAAACCACATATATGTTCTCAGAAAATTCACCGAGCATGTTTGATATTATTATCAAGAAACAGGGAAGTTTGTATTTCTATGCTTAGATATGCAAGCTATAAAGCAAAAGATGCATATGCCCTTGTGTATGTGTGTATTACAATATGTAACTAAAATACTTTGCTTGTCCTTTCAGAATCAAATCAATACCTTTACACTGGAAATCATATAGATTACAGTCTTTTAGCATTACAACATTGTTCCTTGGTTCTAACTTGGTAAACTTATAACTGACTCAGCTGAAAGATATGTAAAACCAGGGGTCTTATTCATCCCTAATTTTGCACCTGAGAATAACCGATCTAGTGAACTTCCAATACATATCTCTTTAAATAATAAAAACAATACCTCCTGGATTCTACTGAAGTGTTCCCTTAAATTTACTCCCACCTTTTCTCTTATTGTTGTGGCAGCTTGAGGAGAAAGCTTGCTGTAGATTTGAATTAATTGAGATTCAAATCCTGGTTCCTCTTTTCCTTACAACTTTTTGACCTTGGGAATATTTCTGAATTTCTCTTTTGTTGTCACCATTTTTTTAGCAGAAATTTATTTGAGCCAAAAGAGTATACAACTGAAAGCAGAGTCTCAACAAACTGAGATAAGTGCTTCTTTTGTTCTTATTTTAAAAATTGAGAGTAAGTTACCTAACTCTCAGGGTAGTTTTGAGGGTTAAGTATGTTCTAATAAGAAGAGCCTCGCCTGTAATCTCTGATATTTCAGAGCTTTGTAAATGCTAGACTTTAGATTTTGTGTTTCCACTACATGCAAGTTACCCCACTGCTTTATTGGGTGGTCTCCTTGGCAGTGGAAACACCGTTCTGGAATTTTGACCCAAGTCACTAGGACAAATTAAGTTGCTCAAAGAGTGTATGCAGCAGTAATGTGTGCTTTCTTTTTATTTTATTATGATAAATTTCTATACTTTATATTAAACTTTTGATTATGTCATTCTTAAAACCTAAGTTCTTAGAAGGACTATAATTTTGACTATTTGATGGTGCAAGATCGTTTGATGTGTGGTATTTAGAATAAGGGTCTAAATATTTAAACTTCCTACTGTTTATAAATTGAGGACACACAGTGTGTACTATGGTCTGTTAGACTTTTTAATGTACATGCACTGATTACAAGCTAGATACTATGTAAACACTATATTCATTTCTCACTTAATCTATGCAAAACTTCTATGTAATAGGTGTTATTATTATACTCCTATTATAGGCAAACAAATGTGATTACATCTAGAGAGCCTGAGGAGTACGTGTAGGGTTAAACAGATATAAGGTGATGATGTTACATCACAAGCAGATTCTCTGACCCAGTGTTGCTTCGCGAGTATTATTATAGGAATTTCTTAATGCAAAACCCTCAGAAAGATGACGAATAGATTTTTAATCTATATTAACTTAAACTAAAAATAGTCATTGTGCATTATGTAGCAGCTTTTCTTTTCAAAAAAATATATGATTCAAAACATTGTACTTTGTTTATTTTTCTTAAATCATATAGGGCTCTGGATTTTTAACATTCCTGTTATTTTCATAAGAAATACCTCTGTTAATAATATTAAGCATTTATGTTAACAAAAACAAAACAAACAAAAACCCACAGTCACACAAATTCACCGAAGGAAACAATTTTTCATATTTTTGTATACATAGCTGCAGATAAATAGTTGCTCACAGATGTACATACAAATAGGTTTGTCATTCTTAAAAACAGAAGTATACCATAATACTACTTTGCAACCTTTTATTTACTTTAAATACTATATCATGAGCATCTTTCCTTGAAAATGAATTTTCTTTCAGCCAACCAAACTTTGGTTTTAAAGATGGTGCAGTGTATACACGCATGTTCCAGAATATATCTTACCCTTTTCTGGAACATTGGGATTTAATGCTGCAATCAACATGCTTTTCCTGAAACCTCTGTGCCGTTGCAAGTCATTTCAGTAGCATAAGCTTCTACAAGCAGAATAGCTGGCTTATATTGTACACTGAATTGTATAGCTTTTGATAGGTATTGCCAAATTGTTCTTCAAGAAGTCAGAACTTTGTGCAACAAAATATTTGGTAGTTCTATTAATAATGCTTCATTGCCTTAGAAAGATATTTAATGTGTCAATTTAGTACAAAATTCGTGACAGAGTATAAATTAAAGGCAGATAGGCTTTTGGGCATGAAAACTGCAGTTACCCTGGGGGACCATTTCTGTTTCTCAAACCTGTACCTCAGAAGTCGTGAGTGCACATACAAGAGTCTTCAAATATCTGAAGAAGATATTTCATCATACACATTTACCATAGCATGCCTTAAAAGTTTGAGATTTGGTTCATCAGGGAAGATTTCCATATTTCAATGAGAAAATTACCATATGTTTTTATCACCATGAAAGGAAAGTGTACTTTTCAATTCTTCTTATGAAAATATACGTGTTGTGTATATGCTCTTTTGTTTCCTTGATGAGACAACATTCTCAAATATATGAGAACTGTTTTTTTGCAAAGAACAGTTTTTGAGTTGTATAAAATGGCTTAAACATTCTCCTTTTATCCTGCAATAACTGCAAATGTGGAGTATTTTCACATTTGGACTCTCCAATGCAATAGACTCAATATTATTATTTAGATGTGAAATTTAGATACCTTAGAAGTATACTTTTCATTTATGGAAACAAATAAACCAGTGTTCAGAAAACAAAACCAAAATGAAAAAAGAACATATAATTCAGCATCAAGTATAAATTTTATCGTAGACTGTTATTGATAAACTTCATGCATGTATGTGTCTATGTATAAGAAAACAGCCCTTAAATTATGATCATATCTGTTTCCAGAGTACTTGAGTACATTTATTGGAATGTTTCAGAACCATGGAATTTTCATAAGTTATTGGTCTTTTCAATTAATTAACTAACAGAATTTAAAAATGAAATGGCATTCATGTTTGTTTGAAATCAAGTGGAGACTCAGTGATATGGGTTCTATTAGTAAATAGCTAGGTCTAATTCTTTGTAAAAATAGATACTTCCTTTAAAGATAACACCCAAATTTTATGTTTGATGTTTAACATGTTATAATGAAGAAGAAACATGGAAAGCAAGTGTAAGAAATAATTTTTACTATATTGATAGTAACATTTTTAGGCAGTACCTTAATGAAGAACCACAAAGGAGGTAAGAATGCAAACAAAGCTATACAAATAAGTACAACATCATTAATTTTCTTAGAGAATTGGCAAAGATGATATTATTAATTCAAACTTTGCAAGTGCTCTGATAATGCTTTGCATATACAAAACAGATGTTATGTTAAATAATATGACACTTTATAATCTTGGCAATGTATTGCACTCTAGCCTAGGTTATGCTGTGGCTCAAAATGAATTCCAATATCTTAGTGTTTTTAACAAAACTATGTTTTTTATCTCCCTGTTGCAAATTCAAAATGGGTCATTATGCTCCCTGCTCCACACCTCATTCAAATATTCTGTATTTTTTGTTAACTGGAAGTTCAGTCTAAAGACTTGGTTATATTTAGGTTTAACAGCCTAGCAAAAATATTTTATAAATGGTGCTTTATAATTCATATTGCAGCATATCAGGAAGCAGAACTGTTCATCCTCCTTTAGGTGATGCTAAGTTTCATCATTGGATCAACAGAGCTAGTCTAATCTTTCCACTTTTGTAAATGGTCATGGAATCTACTGGTAATTATCATATAAATCAATTATCTCATTATGGTTTGGAAAGCTGCATTTTTTCTAATTCTCTATATTTAATGATTTGAAGACTTCTTTAAAAGAGAAATTCTCATGACCTATAGAATATTTTTCAGCTTTATTGAGTTGTGACATAAAACATTTTGTAAGTTTAAGGTGTACAATGTTGGTTGTTTGATACACACACACACGTTTGTGTGTGTGTGTTTGTATATATATGAATGGATAAAGGAAATGTATCTATGAGTATGTATACACATACACAGAGAAATATTATTTAACCATGAGAGAGGAGGAAATTGTGCCACTTGTGGCAACATAGATGGACCTTGAGGGCATTACGCTAAGTTAAATAAGTCAGAGAAAGACAGATTCTGTATGACCTCACTTACATGTGAAATCTAAAAAAAAAACAACTCATAAAAACAAAGAGTAGAACGATATTGCCGGGGGCTGGGAAGTGGAAGAAATGAGGGAGATGTCGCTTGAGGAATACATACTTCCAGCTCTAAGATTATTGTGCGTTGAGGATCTAATGTAGGGCATGGTGACTATAGTTAACAATACAATATTATACGTTTGAAAGTTCCTAAGAGAGTAGATTTTAAATGTCACCACACACTTACACAGAGGTAATTATGTGAGGTGATGGAAGTGTTCCTAACTAGGGCTCTTTAAATACCAAGAAAGTGGTTCTTACAGAGCTGAGGAAGACTAATTCCTTAATTCTTTCCCTGTTATTACCAGTTTTCAGAATATGAACTTGGTGCCCTAGTTACATATAATGGTAATATTTTTTTCATGTTTGTGTATTTGTACTTTGGAGAGAAGGGTCAAAAGAGAGAGAGAAAAAGAATAATGTGCATGAATAAACAAGGCTATTTATGTACATTTTGGGTTACTTTTTAGCATTACTTAGGATAGAGCTCATGGCATTCTCATTTTTTTATTCCTTTCTAACTTTCAGAAATTTTCTGCACATATTTAAATACATATTTTTATTGACATAAAATAGAAAATGTTGAGTGCCTTTAGTAATTCATTAGAATCAGGACATAATTTTTTAAATTAGCAGTAAAGGCTAAGCTAGACTAATGCCTAGAAATGCATGTTATTATAGAACCATGCTTAATCTACTTATTACTATCAAATCAAGTTTATATTAAAATGCATAATTAGTCCATAATACACCTTCTATGAACCCATAGAACAGTTATACAGAAGATGTAGAAGCTGATATGTATTTCAAGATTGTGCTTTCAGGAGATTCTATATGGACACTATAGGTGTCAATTCAATATGTTTAAAGATTAATGTATAATATGAAACTTGTAAAATTAAACTCATTTCCACATTTGATTCACTCCATCTTTTTATGTAAATTAACACTTATTTTTATAAAGTTATAAGAATCAGAAGTAACAGTCCTAAGCACCCATCACAGAGCAAAGAACTTTTAAACCAATTCAAACACTTTTTAAAATAAACACCGTATTTATCAGCCTAACATAAATATGTAGGGGTTCTTGGTAAATTGTTTTTCTATTTCCAACTATTTGCTTTTCAATTTCTATATACCATCATTGTTTAAGGCCTCTTACCTTCACTGTGTAGCCACTAAAAGGAAAATAAAAAGTGTCCTGTGGTAAAGTGGACCTCTGCAGCATTTACCTTTCTTAGGTCTATTTAAACATTTCTCTAGAGCTAAGATGTGGACATTCAAATGAAATCTGGCCACTTAATTATTTACCGCATCAAATGTTCAAGTCAATCACTCTTCCAATTTGCAGTTGAGTCAGATGTAAGTGGTCTAGCTGAGGAAGGGCAGCAAAGAGATGGATTAAGTTTCTGGCATCACCTGGGCTGTCATCGCAGATGGAAATAGTGGGAAGTAGACAGTGTTAAAATTCTTTATATTAATCAAAAAGCAAGGTCTGTCCAAAAGATGACTGTGCCTTTGCTCCTTAACTTTTTAAATGAAAGTCTCATTTTCTCTGTTCTTCTGGGACAAAAAAAAAAGAAAAAGAAAATTAAGCATATTAATTGTTATATAAAAATGATAGATGTGAGGTTCCTGAGCCAAAGCTCCCTCTGCTTCTGGACAGAAGTGGGCCTGGAGCGGGTCTCCCTCAGGCCAGTCTGTAGTGTGTGAGTTCTTGACTTCGTGTAGGAAAGGTTTCACAATGCAAGTACAAGTGATTTTAAGAGTATTTTTATTAAGGCTGGGGACAGTGAGACAAAGAAAGAAGCACTTAGGGTAGCAGAAGTAACAGGAGAGAACCTAGGCAGTGCCCTGCTTTGGTTCCCTAGAAACATTATCGGAAAGAAGTGAGCCAAGGCGGGGCTGCTGTCAGCTCATTTGGAAGTAAAGGTCACAGGGACAGAAGTGAGCCAAGGCAGGACTGCTTTTAGCTCACAGGGAAGTCAAAACAAAGGGAGGTCTGTGAGACAGGAGCAGGCGTAACTCTGGTTGAGCTGCTGCTGCCCACTGCTCCCCTGGCTGCAAGTCTCCTTGAAACCCTTAGGCAGCAGTGTCCAATGTGCAATCTGCAGGCTGCATGCGGCCCAGGATGGCTGTGAACACAGCCCAACACAAAATCATAGATTTACTTACAACTTTATGAGATATTTTTTTGTGTGTGATTACATGTCACAATGTATTTAAAGTGTGGCCCAGGAAAATTCTTCTTTTTCCAGGGTGGCCCAGAGACACCAAAAGGTTGGACACCCTGCTAGAGTTTAGGATGGAGTAAAAAGGGTCCTGCCCAGGAAGGAGCATGGACATGCTCTAGAGCAAGCCCACACTGAGTCTCTATACCGAGGGCTTTTTATCTTTCTTTTTTTTCCCCCCCTATGGGGGAGAATCTTAGCAGAGGGTTTCAGCAGAATATCCATCAGCTTTCCAGGGGCATTTATAATATGCTGATGTGTCAAAAGTAGCACATGGAGGGGGATTGGAAATATTCTTTGTTTCGCTATGCTATTTTACTTTTATCTTGGGCCTGTCTGGCCTTTAATGAGGTTTTTGTTATGTGTTCCTCTGACTTCATCTGTTCTTGGGTTTAGCTGGCACAATGACATTAATTGCATCTCTGTTCTCTGTTTCACAGGTGAGGGATATTTAAGGTATGTATTCTTTGGTTAGGGAGTGGAGGCATAAACCATTTGTCTCCAAGTGTTCTTGGTTAGGGGAGATAAGGTCTTGCGACTCACCAGCTGGCTGTATGTTACTCAGACTGTTTGGCCTTGTTTAATTTTCTTGTCACAATTTCCCTCTTCCACATGCATGGGAATTTTCCTAGCTTCTTACTATCCTGTCACACCTCCACAGAGTTATTCTACGGCTAAAAGATATTGAGAACCTGACTCTCACCACTGAAATCTCTAGCAGCCGTTTGGACTCCAAATGAAGGAAAATCAATATTTGCCCCATTTATTCAATGAATAAATAATTGATGTAATTTAGATAAATCAATATAAGTGCAAAATTTATTATTGATTTGTGAATTGCTATATCTCCTGAGATAGTTTTCAAGTTTGCACAAGGAGTGATGCACTACTCAAAATTTTTTTCCATTTTATTTCCACATTTTAGGGTAGCAAATTTTATATCCACATACCATCAGTTCTTCAGTAGCAAGTATAGGAAAGGCCCATTAATGTCCTTCCAACCAAAGCCCTTTACGTTCCACCTTGTGCAACCATCCAAAACACAGGGTGATTCTGAGAACATTGATATCCTTGGGGAATTTCAGGAATTTCTTATTGATGGGAGATCAATACGAGTTTTGATAAATAAGCTCTTAACATGACACCTAGTCTTGTGTTAAGATGACAACCCTAGTGTCATAGCTGATGACAAACCGTATTTGTTGAGTGAATGTGTTGATGAATGCTATGTACTCCTGCCATGTACTCAGCCTTTGGAATTATTCACCTTTTGAGCACTTCAAGTACTTACGAAACTACTTATAGCATTTTTGATATCTTTCTTCTCAGTAAGATACCAATTAATAACATGAAATCTGCAGAGTTTGCTGTTGTTGCTGTCTGTTTGACAGTGGGACTGCTTGTAATTCCATTTGGAATTTAAATGTACCTCTAAGATAATTATGGAGCTCATTCATGAGAGGATGCAAATAGATAAAGTAGCTTTTACCACATCCCAAATAAAAGCCACAGGATCCTTGGCCTCTGAGGCTAAGTAAGCAGGACTTGGATAAGAGGACTAGGGCTGCTACCTACCACACTGGGCATGGCCTTGTCATTCTGTAACAATGCCTCTATCAGCCACCCACATCTCACAACTTAGATCTTGCATGTGTTGTTATTTGTCAAGCCCAGATTTACACTCCCTAAGAAAAGAACCTTAGCAACTAAAAAAGAATGTCCTTGTCCATGTTTTAGCTAAATATATGCTGAGCAGTAATTTTAAACTTAGCAATTACATCCACTACTCAACAGTGCATTCATGTGTTTGGAGTGGTCTCTAGTAATGAATTTATTTATGACATAAAAATAAGCCAAAACATAAATACTTTGATATATTTAAAAGAGATTTTTTAATCACAAAACTTAGAAGCAATTCAATTAATAACTATATTTTTATCCAGGAATCTAAAAATTGCATGGTATTGTATGCATTATATAAATGTAAATTATCAGAATCAAATTTACCTGCAAATATAATTATATCATTACATAATTAAAATTGAGCCTATTACAACTCATGTCCAAAAGTTTAGAAGTATTTGCATAGTAATAACTACTTCTAACACACTCCACTATTTTATCTATAGAAATTTCCTTTCATAATGCTAGTTTATGGTCCCCATGTATATATCAGTTTTGTAACTCAAACTATATCTTCTCTATTGACTAGTGAGAAGTCACTTGAGTTGTTGATCTGGGTTTGCACTGGGCAAGGCATCCATGAATTTTGAATCTTTCTATATTAAAGGGTTTATATTGATTTTTCTTCTTTTAACTATAAAATTTATAGATATATGATGATGGAAGCATTCTGGGAGGTCAGGCTGGTTTACATACACATTATTCTTAACACAATCCTGACTAGTCCCCTCTGGGAGTGAGCCACTGAAATCAGGTTCATTTGATAAAACACTGCCCTGCCCTGGTCATAGTTGGTTAGAGGAGGGCATACACAGATTTGAGATTAGGAAGTTGCATTTCTTTTTTGAAAATGTAGAGTTTTGTCCCAGAGAATTTTGTTAACCTCTTCTACATAGTTGAACTAAAAAGTGTTAAAAAGCAACAACACAGTAAGTGATTATCATTAGCAATGTGCAAGGCAACACAGGGGTAGCTAATAGAGGATATGGGAAGGAAAGTGATCCCCAAAATAGACCAAGATGGCACACACCCAATGAGACTGAGATTGAGAACATAGCCCCCTGGTTCCAAAAGTTTTCAGTATCATTCCTATACCTGAGAAGCATGGATCACAGATAAAGAAATGCCTATAATATGATAAACTTCATTTTATGGAAACAAGTTTCAGAGGATTTCTATAATATGCAACCCAAAGAGTATTTTTGCACAGCTGCTTAAGTGTTGCATACCTTAGAGGTTCTATGTGAAGAATTCAGGGAAACGCTGTGAGATAGTAGCCCCACTAGCACCCCCAGCTCTATTCTATTTGGAGAAGAAGGGGGAGGAAGATGAGATGAAGAAGGAAGGACGTGCAGGCCTGTGTGGGTACTAGATCATTGCATTATACGGTGTTAAGTGCCAAAATAACATTTTTAACTTTTACAAGTGAGGACAGAGTTTAGCACATTGGGATGCACTTCTCAGGAAAGACAGTGTCTGGAAAGTTTTAGATGAGTAGGACACCAGTCGGCAGAGAAGAGGAGCAGGAGTTTCTAAGAAGAGAGGCAATAGAGTGAAGAAAAATACAGAAATGAGCAGGGAGATGGAATCATACTGGGACATAGGCTGGAAAGCTAGAGTAAAGTCAGAATGTAAAGGCCTTGAATTTTAACCTACTGTGTTTGTTCTTCATCCCATAGGCCATATGTAGTGCGATCATTATGTCCAAGTTTGCCAGGAACTGTTCTAATTTATACTTGCCACCTTGACTTTATTCTCAAGAATGTCGTGATTTTGTGTTACTGAATCAAAGAGGGTTCCACTGTCTGCTGCCACCATAAGGCAAACTGAAGAGCCAGAGGCTAGTGAGAAAGGAAAGAGGTTTTTTTTAATTCAGATTCTGCATCGTCTGGAAGAATTATGGACTCTTATCTCAAATCCCATCTCCTTCGAAAAACCCAGAGGAAACCCAGCTGTCTTCAGCAAGACCAAAACAAAAGACAGTGTCCAGATTTCTTGTTCCTATTAAAGTACATCCTTTGGGACACTTAGGCAGCTGTTGAGCAGTCATCCAGGTAGCTTAGCTTATTCCCTGCTGCTGTTCAGCTTAGGCTCCCTCATGTTCCTGGAGTGGGGCTGGCACCACCATTAGCCATGTGGCTTCTTGGGCCACAGGTTCCCATGAATGCACTGGCCAGAGCCTTCTCCAGATGGGCAAGGAAGTATTTCTCTTTTCCCCTGTGTCTAGATCTCCTTGAGTGTGGGATGAATCAGGTGCTTTCTCACAGTTTGGATAGGTCCACTTCCCAACCAATCCCTCTGTTCCCTAGCTAGATTGACAGGCCTCTTTGGTCCAGCACCTCCGCCTTTGCTGCCATGGTCCCACCACCAATCTGGTATGGAAAGGGGTAGGAAGGGCTTTACCCTCTTATCCAAGTATCTTACTAGTCTTGTGCATGCTCAGCATAAGAAATTCTTCTTGCCACCATCTTTCCCAGGGGTGCGGGAGCATGCGCTAAGTTGCCCAGGCAATGCCAGCACTGCCTTGTCATTGGCCATAGCCCCAGCTGGTCCACAGTCTCCCATGGTGGGCCCCTCCAGCTTCCCCAACCTCAGCCCACTCACAGCAGTCTAGACGGACTGTCTATGGGTATGAGTTGGTCACTATGCCCATCGACAGTTATTAAAGGGTTTTGGCTAGAAAATAAAATGAATAAAGTCACATTGCAATTCTGGGGACTTTACCATTTAAACAATTAGTTTTTATATCATATTAGAGTTGTATATATTTTGTATGCCAAAAAATATAACATGGGGAACCTTAGCAAAATACCACAAGGTGCTTAAATTATTACATCTAGAATACAAAAGAACTTTATTTTGTGATCTTTTTGTTCTAAAGGTTTTGCCCCATAAGAAAACTCCAACTGCCATTACAAATCTGAAATAAAAAATCCTCAAATGTGAAAGTAATAACATAGAAGGTCATGTAAAATGAGTATAAATGGTTCAGGGTGAAAATGGCCTCAATAGCATCAATCAGAGGAACACGACATAACAACCCCACCCCTACCTTCTCTCTTGGGAAGGAAAAACACGTGCCACCTTTGGTTGGTCTTTATTGCTCTGACCCAAAGCACCAAAACCAATTTACCTTGCCCTTAAATGCATGGCAAAGAAAAAGTATTTGTGTATGAGTTGCCAGTGGCCTCAGAAAAGGAACATGTGCCCAAGGTTTTAGTTATATAGGATTTACAATAACTGACAGGAAATGTGTTCTGTTTAACTGAATTTAGTAAGATTATAAAATCAGAGAAAGGGCAGTGCTTTTTTTACGTTTATAAGAACAATTTAAATATAACAAAGCACTGAGATAGTATTTTATTTTTGATCATTCCAAACCATGTGATAGAATACATACTGGATCAGACTCTTTGTATCAAGAGCTTACAATATTATTTACAGATTAGGGGACTATGTCTCAAAAAGATGGTATGATTGCTTCCAAGTCCATGTAACTGGACCAAGTTTATGAACTCAGGCTCTCATAATGCAGGAATATTGCTTATTTCCTGGTCCTGTGCAAGGACTTCACCGTATCTTCTCGCTCTTTTCCTTAATACTTGGTGTCGAATTTTCCCTAATACTTACTTTTCTCTTTCATCTTGGTTTAGAAAAAAATGTATTTACTTTATTTGCACTTATGTCTAAGTAAACTTATTATTTCTGTCGATTATAAATGTAGATAATAAATCATAGGTGCATTGCAGTTCCAGTAAATTTTTCACTTAAAAAGTCAATTTTTGTATCACATTAGAGTATCAGATAGCACCAAATATAATTTATACTCATCACTGCTTTGAAATATTATTATTAGAATTCCTACTAGTTGTTATTTAATGTATTCATGAAGATACACATATATTCTTATATCAAAAAATTTTAATATATGATCACGGTACAGCAATATTGGTTACTTCCTCTGTAATGCTATGTATTGTATTTTTTAACATTAATCTGAGAAGAGGCTAATAGGTATCAACAGATTTCCAAAGGAAGCTATTGCATAAAATGTCAAACTCCTCCCACAATATCTGTTCAATTAGTTGCTGCTATATAATGAATCACCCCAGAATTTAACAGCTTAAAGCAACAGCAATTGTTGCATAATCTTTCTCATGGTTCTAAGGTTTTACTGGGATTGAGCTAGGTGATAATGACACAGGGTCTTTCATGCTGACATATCCAGATATCAACTGGATCTGGACTCATCTCAAAGGCTTCTCCTCTCTCGAGTCTGACAGTAGATTCTGGCACTTGGCTAGTTTTTAACCTGGACTTGGCAATGGCAAGTGGGTGTCTGACTTTCTCAAAGTATGGGACCTGGATCCAGGAGTGAGCATCCCGAAAGATCCAGACAGAAGCTGTACTGCCTTTTAGGATTTAGCCTCCCAGGTCACACAGCATCACTTCCTCTGTAGTCACAGGCTCACTCAGATACAAGGAAAGGTGATACAGATCTCTAACTCTCATTAAGAGGAGTGACAATGTCAAACTTAAGAGCTTGTGGTATAAAATATTTTTGGTGGCACTCTTTGAAAAACATAATATACCAAAATGTCCACAATTTTCCATTATTTCTTTAATCTTATACTCCTGTTATCCCCTCACATCCAAAGTGAAGCAGAAGTTCTACAGCAAACCTTCCCTGAACATTCATGCCCCCTTCCTCCTACAGGCAGTTAATTTCCTGGGGGAGGGTGTGTGTGCATGCTACTATTTACCGTCATATTTCTTTGATTTGTGAGCTTATTTAACAAATTCTAGTACTTATTTGTACTGACTTTATTGTGAGTTCTCTGAGGACAGGGTCAGAGATTTGCCTTCTGTTTCCCCCACATGACTCATTACTAGTTGCACATTAATACTCAAATAATGTTTGTGGAATGAACTGCTCTTTCAAATTTATTCTGCTATTGCCTATTAGAACAAGAAGGCCGTCACTGAGTCAACACCAAGGTAATGCAAGATGGGAAGCAAACAACTAGTCCTGGGGTAGCCAGACCTCCATTTGCTGGTTCCTTTCAAAGTTGAAAATGAGTTCAGAGAGACAACCCTAGCTCAACAGAACCAGATGACATCACTGACACTTAAATATTCCATACGAATAACGACACTCCTGCCTCAAAGCCAAAGGCAGAGGCACTGCACAACAATGCTGAAGACCTGAGAACATGGTTTCTCCAAAGGAGAGAGTAAGGGGCTTGGATTGATCAGGTGAAATTTTGAACCATGGTTTCAGGGACCAATTATACAAGATTATTTTAAAATGCAAGCATTTAAGTTGTGCAGCCTTCTGACACAATATCAAATGACCTGTTAGAAAGGACCAAAAAGTTCATAAGAGAATGATTTCAAATTCTGGTGAGGCAGAGGGAATTAAGCTTGGAGAGAGTGAAACATGTTCATATTAATTTTAAAAGGGAAATCTTTATATAATCTTTGAAACATGAAACTTGCTATTACATAAGTTTTTGTTGGTTTTTATTACAATACAAAAATATGGCAGTCTGGCTCACTAAAACATAAAGCCAAGAAACCCATAGCATTTACTGTTTACTATCAAGAATCAAAAAGAGACCTCTGTCGTGAAGAGATTCAGGTAGGTAAGCTACTTGCTATGTTCTAATATATACCATGAGAATATGAAACAAGCATCTATGGTTATATAGAGTTCAAGGTGCACCACACAGTTGAGAAAGACCTGTTCACAAAATTGGCAGAGGTGTCAGTTTGGAAACAGGGTTTGACTTACACTCACCACCAATGAATAACAGCAGATTGTTCATGAGACCAAAATGTGCTACAGGACTGGCCTAGAGAAAATGTCAGTGTGTGTAATGCCCCTTCTTTACGCCATTACATGTGGGCTCTCATGAGCAGTGTTCATTTTTGCTGAAAGAATGATTACAGTGTGCATTTTGCTCTATTATTTGGGAATTTTTGACCTTCGACTCAATGCTACCAGCAGATCAGAAGTATGAAATTTAAATGCCAAAGAGACCTCATTTGTAAACTGTATTAAGTAATGGTGTGGCCCTGACTGGGTGGTTCAGTTGGTGAGAGCATCATCCCTTTACACCAAGGCTGCGAGTTCAATTCCTAGTCAGGGTGCATACAAGAATCAACCAATGAACGAATAAATAAGTCAACCAACAAAAATGGAAGTTTCTCCCTCTCTCACTCTCTCACTCTTTCTAAAATCAGTTTAAAATGTATTGGTTTTATCTTCTTTAGAAATAGACTGGTTTAGGAGTAAAATGTTTTTTAGTAAAAGATATAATGTTGAGAATATTTGTTTTGTGTAAATATTTTTCATGGTTCCTAGGAATTTCTGAGTAGAATTATTTATCATTTAATTGCATTGTTATGAACTACAAAAATAAGCTTTGTATAAATTCTGTGATTTTATAATAAGCATATCTTTATTATACTAGATGTTAGGCTGAATATGAAAGGACTTCTAAAAGGATTACATTTTATAGAAATATCCCAGTGACTCCTCATTGCTATTTTTTAATAAATGGATTAGTTCTGAGAGAAAATGGAACCATCCTTTATACACTGCTTCTTTGTTTTCTGAGCACACACCTAGAGAAAGACAGCAGTGATTTTCCCAGGTTCCACCAGCAGGCCACACCCAGTCCCTCCACCAGACATGGTGGCTTGTGGCTGGAGGAAACAGATACACTGGCCCCATGACAAACCCAGTGAACCAGAATCTCTGAACATCAGATCTGTGCATCTACACTTTTCAAAACTCCCCAAGTGGTTCTACCAAGCTGCCAGTTCAGAGCACCCTGGAAAGCATACACAGGCCTTTTACTTTCGAATTTCAGTACCTCCTGCACAATTGTAGCATTTGCAGTAGCTGCTCCTCTGATGGGGAATGATGTGAAGGTCATCCTTTCCTACAACATGGGAGGCCCGATGCGACATTGAAGCTGAGGAATCATCCCCCAGCCTTATTCTTCCCAGAGCAGAGAATGTGTGCTCTCATTTTTCACATACCATTTAGACAGGGCAGCTCACAGGGGCTGAATCTGCGCCAGCGAGGCAGAGAAGTATCTTTCCTCGCCTAAACTGATGAATGGTGGGATGTGGAGTGTTATGGGGAAAATGCATCAAATCCTTACATATTTGTTTAAATGAAGCTGTGGCAAAATTATGTACAGAAAAAAACCTGTGTAGCTGGATTCTCAGCTCTGAGATTTATTCTGTTTTAAGTATGGGAGAAGGAGGAGAAAACCCCAGTGCAATAAATGTCTTTATCAACCTGTACAGAGCTGTCAGGAGACTCTTGAAAAGAGCCATATTCTCATTTTATCTCTTTTCTGTATACTTTTGCCTCCTGATCTTAAATAACGGCCAAGTGGCCTGTCCCATCGCTGGTGCTGACAGGTCCTCCTGCAGGGAATCCCAATAGCACACTGAACAGTACTCTAATGTACATCATATTCTGCCCTGTGTGCCAGCGGTGCACACTTGTTATTACAACATGATTTTCGCAAATGTTCTCTTCCACAATGGGATGTTGTGGCCTTGGATGCTTAACATAAGGAACATGAAAACATGAAGCATGAGGTATGTTTGTTTGAAGCGCATATAATTTTTAATGAGACTTCAATGAATGCAAAAACTTTAAAAGGGTTTAGCATTAAATTCTCTTGCAAACTGTACAGGAAATAAACTCACAGAGAGGAGAAATATAAAGTTAACTGGAAATGTGAACCGATAATATTAACTTAATTGTCCAGTTTGTGCTATATAGCAGACCAACGATGGATTAATGTTCTGGAAGGTAGACAATCACTCATGATTTTGGGAGTAAAATCCAGTATTTTTCTTTTTTCAATTATTGTTTTATTTGTTTTCAAAAAGTAAAGTTCATTTTTTAAAAGGCAGCTATACTTGATGGACCTGGTTTCCCCAAAGTGTGCCAGATGCTTTACTCCTTGCAGTCCCTGGTTCTCTCCTGTGTGCAATGGTAGAGGTAGAAAACAAGTGTTTGATTGCAAATTGTGGGTACAGCTATTCTGTTCTGTGATACAGAACCATCTTTAAGCTTATAAAGCTACCACCTGAGAGACTCCATCTGGTGGTATGGCACTCTTGGATCCAGAAATCCTGAACATCCAGATTTCAAACTATCGTTGCACGCCAACACATAGATGGAATGTAGCCATAACTGAGGCAGGCACTAGCAGTGGGCTTGTATCAGTTCATACAGTTAGCACATACAGCAGGTATTTTAGTTCTCAATTGTTATTATTCGTTTTATCCCTATTTTTCACACGGTGAAACTAAGACTTATTTGTTGTAAGCCACTTGCTCAACAATTGCTCTCATGTAGGTAGTAGAATTTGAATACGGGTGTTTCTACTCCTGAACATGAGGATATCACCGGTCATATAAACTGTCAATTGCTTTTATTCTCAATAGTACACTGTCTGAAAATTCACACTGAAATCTTTTTTTTCTCATCTGAATCATTACTGCAAATTGAAAGATTAACTTATAGCAAATAATAAATAGCCTGATGATGAAGTTTTGTTTTAAAATTAGGGATTTCAGTTCTGGTTTGTAATCTCTAGTGAACTGCAAACACTGAAAAAAATGTGATTGGGATTCCCCAAGTGAGATGCTTGGTGAAATCAAAGTGAGATAGCTAAGCAAAATGTATGTATTTTCCTTGAACATTCAGAAAATGTGTTTTACCTTTTTTACTTGTCTGCACAGAGAGTAGAATATAAACTTCATGACGCAGTATATAGGCCTCTCTTGAACCTCACTCTATCCCCAAAGCTCACAGAGTAGCTGGCATTTTGTATAGTTTCAATACTTATTTTGGGGTAAATAAAAGTATGTAACTTACCAGATCTGATATAGAAATATACAATGAAATATTGAAGTGGTAGTCTGTAGGAAGAGCCATCTTAACAGCCAGGAGCACAAAACCACTCTGAATTACCAAACGGAGTACACAGAAAAATGCCTGGAATGTGGTAGGGGCTCAAAAATCACAGGAATAGTAGGAAACTCTTACCATCATTGACAATTTCCTTTGACTTTTTGTAAGTGAACCAATAATGAGCTTGGAAACTTTTTTTTGAAAATATGAAATTCAATTGTTTATGATGAACATATACTTTAGATTCTTAGGCAAGTAGGGAAAATACGTGTCTGCTGTGCTTTTTAAATCTTCAGCCAATGGTACATATGCCAGGGACATACCATATTTTACACTGGAACACCTACTTACCACACAGGACCCTTAAAATAGTGGCCATCTCTGATTATGACTGTTGAATGTCAAGTTATTATAAGAAACAAATGAGAAAGTAGATCTGGAATTATTTTAAAGGCTATAAAACACTCTGCAGATTAAAGGACTACGAATTATCTTTTTACGTAACTTTATCTTTCTGCACTTGCTTTATTGTTCACATTTGAGAATGGGAACTCCTTGTCCTGTTGTTGATTAGATGGTGCCTGGTATGTGACAGATCTTCAGTAGTAACAGTAGTAGATATCATTACTGTTTTTGAAAGCAATAGTAATTTCAATGTACAATTTGGGGATCTCTAATTAATTTGTCTTACCTTTTTATTTCCTGAAAAACTTTGGGTTGTGCTTGCTTCCACTAGTCCCACACCATGCTCAGAAATAATAATTTTTAAAGTTCTTCCCATCTCAGTTTCCGTTGCTCTAAAATGGAAATAGCCCACATCCCAGCAGGTTTGTCTTCATACTGAATGAGATGTGTTTGAAAGGGGTCTTAAGCTCTGAAGAGTTGTTCAAATGTGTTTAGTGACCCTAAGTAAGCTAATGACAAATATCATGTCTATAAATCCAAAATAATTTCTTAGAGAATAACACAAGTTATCTTCTTCATTATGACTTACATAATTCTTTACAGGGAGAAAGGGAGAAGATGACCCAGAAAAACAGTCTCTTTAATATCATTATTAGTACTCTGATAGTTTTGATTTGATTTTTTTCTTTTAAAAAACATGAATCATTTCTAGCCTTTTTAATTGCAACTTTGATTATATATGATGAAGCACAGACGTAATCCCAAGAGATGACCCAACACTTAATATTTCATGTGCTGGCTTGGCATGGGAAGTAGCCTCTCTATTTGCCTGCAAGAAAGTGGGTGGTTGTGGATTGTCCCCAGAGATTAGAAAAGAGGAAGAAAGGGAAATTCCCCTCCCCTATAGTGGTGATTTGGATTCAAGTCAGCAGAGCTAAATCTTCTAAAGTTTATAAAGAAAATGCCCATCTGAGTTTCATATTGATTCATCTTAAAATGGTGTGTTAGCAATGTGCATGTAGCTGAAATTTCTGCCATAGGAAGAAGACAAACATGGCTCTCCAACTGCTTCTTCTGAAGATGAAGTTTTGATGTTCTGATTTGTTCCTCCCACTAATGTAGCCATAGTAAAATTTTAAAGATGCCTTCTTTAATAGTTGAAACATAAGCCCAGTGATTACAGTGATCAAAGCCATCTTTCTTGTTCCTTTTCCAGAGTTATTTTGCTAAGGAGTAGCTTAATGGGATTTTATCCACTCCTCTCTCTCCACCCCGATAATAATCTTCATAAATATTTGAAGCCACCCCAATGAATACAGTTTAAATGAAAACGATGTGTTTGCAATTCCTCATAAGCTTCCTTAAAACAAGATGATTCTTCCCAAGTGCTTCCTATACACAAATGCTAGAGCTTTCTCTAGATCTTCCTGGAGGTTGAAAAAGAGCCAAAAAAGGAGGTGCATTTCATTATGTTGTGTGGGTTTCTTTCACTGGATCATACAAAATGCTGAAGTTACCTGGGTTTTCTGAACCATTTCCCTGGTGCATTGCTATAGCAACATTACCTAACGAGCATGGCAGATGGGGCCAGGCAAACTGAGGTGTGCATCAGGTGCACCTGTCACAGATGCAGACCTCTGCAAGACTGGCTTTCAAGTCCAAATTGCAGATTGGATATGCTCGTCACTTTGAATTAGTTTCCAGTTTAAATTCAGCTGTTGTCATTTCAGTCTTAGCATTATATGCATTCAGTTGGAAGGCCATGAATAAAATTTCAGTCCCAGAAAATCCTCTCTGTTAACATAATGTGAAGAAGTAGCTTTGGTATGGTAAGATAAACTCTACACCAAGTAACATCACCACATTGGCAATAAAACCTTCCTCTTCTTTCCCCAAATGGATTTATTGGAACCTTTGGACAGTTCATATTACTAATCAGAAAAATGAATGGGTCCTTTAAGTCTAGAATAGTAATAGTCATACTAACAATTATAAAAGGTAACAGTTCTTACAAGTTGCTCATCTGACCCTCATAGTCAATCTTACCCAGAGGCAATATTATTGTAAGTTTATAAGTGAGGAAATGAGACCTGTTAGGGTTTGACTAACTTGGCCAAATTTTCAGGGTGAGCAGTAGGTCAAAGATTCAAACTCCCGTCTTTTTTGCTCCATAGCCACATCCATCTCTTTTACTACATTAAAGGCATATATGCAGCGCAGTGATTAAAGTGGCTATATTTTATTCCATTCTTATAATATGTCAAAACCTGGCTTGGGTTGATGAACAAGACAAGTGCAGTCTCCAGCCTCAGCTGCCTTACAGTCTAACTGAACGAGAACTAAACTCGTGATTAAAGTGTTTAAATTTTGAAAGGAAAAGAATAGGGTACTTCTCTGGCCTCAGAGAGCAGATGAATGAAGCATATTTTATGAGGGAGCATGTGCAGTCAAGACTGAAAGTTGAATAGTGGAATTTTGCCAACTGCAGATTGGGGGGAGGCGAGTGAGGTAAGGAGGGAAGGAAATCCAAGCAAAAAGAATGGCAAAGAACCAGAGTGAAGAAAACACACAGGTTTTTAAAGAAAATGAAAGCTAGCCTATGAGGCTACAGAAATTGGGGTGAGGAAGATAATGAGATATAAAAAATTAGAGAGACACAGGAGTCATACTACAGAGCTCTTTATAAGATTATCATTGTGCTAGATGCTATTGTAAAAATTATAATCATTATTTTGACCTTTACGACAATGGCACAAGTCAGATGTCATCATGCCATTTTATCAATAGAGAAGGTGGGGCTCACAAAACTGAGGTCACCAAAATTCCACTGGCTTGACTCCACAGCCCTTGATCAGGAGGGCACCCCACACTGTTGACATAGCTTTTCACTTAGCTACACCAGTAAGCAGTGACGGAGCATCAGGTCATCCTCCTGCTTGGTCTTTAGTGCAAATGTGGAGAATGATCCCAACCACATGTCCAGTCGATTCATTTCGTGAGAAAAGGTGGAATCATGCAGTCTTAATTATGCCATACTTGAAAATGGACATGATTTTTGTGAAACTTTGCAGTGAAGGACATCAGTAACATTTAATGCTTCACCCATTTTTATCCAACTTTGTAAATTTGACATTTTCTACTTTTCTGGCCTTTTTGAGTTGTTAAAAGGAAATAGCTTTTCTGTATTTCTTTCCCTCTGTTAGAGGAAAAGAAAGCCAACGGTATTTGCATTTAGGAAAAAAATGAAGAAGAAAGATAAAGACTACATTTCCTACTACTTTTTTTTTCTTTTAGAATTGAGTTATCTTGGGCTTTCAACCAGAAAACTTGGGCTGCTCTGTTATTGATCTGTGTGTTCTATATAAAGATCAGACCATATGCATCTGTCCAAACTGGCAGGGATTCTTTTACAGTCTTTGCCTTCATACTTTTATTTGTTGCTTACTGCTACAGTCTCACACACATAATTTAATAGACTAAATCTCCATATTTCATCCAGTAGATTTTAAAAAGTATAGTTATTCCAAATCCATATTTAGCATAATATAATATCTTATGATCTGTCTAGATAGCTTTTGCTTCTCTGGTGAAATGGTTATGCCTCTAATCATGCGTTTTAAATTAACCCTATAAATTACTAAGATTCTGTGCCTAATACAAGTGTGTGTGTGTGTGTGTGTGTGTGTGTGTGTGTGTGTGTGAGGGCAGTTTCCTCACACGACCAAGCAATTCTTGAACACTAGCTGGATGTCCTACAATTCAACTGACACTGTCTACTCAGCGGTAGCATCAGATCCCATGGTTAAGGGCTCAGTCCCACAAGACTGCGCCCCTGCACTCCAGCTTCAGACACCAAACTTAAGTCCCGGTTGTCACCTGTGCTTCTGACCAACATGCTATATGGGTCTGAGCTCAGTTCCAAGGACCTTTTTGGGGTTCACTTAATTAGTTAGAGGGGCTCAGAGAAATATTTTACTTACTAGATCACTGGTTGTTTTATAAAAGAATACATAATTCAGAAATATCCAGATGGGAGAGAAATATGGGGCAAGGCATGAGGAAAGCACACAGAGCTTCCATGCCCTTTCTGAATGTTGCTCTGCCCAAATCTACCTGTGTTTCACCATATAGGAAGCTCTCTGAACCCTGTCCTTAAGTTTCTATGGACACTTTATTACATAGGCACAATTGATTAAATCATTGGCCATTGGTGATTGAACTCAATTTCTATTTGCTCTCCCCTTCCAGGAGGTGGAGTGTTGGATTGAACGCTCTAATCCTATAATCACTTGGCTCCCCAGTCCAGCTCCCTCCATCCCATGGTTTTCTAGGGGCTTTCCAAAGTCATCTCCTCAACATATCAAAAGATATCTCAATAGTTCTCTTCACCTGGGAAATTCAGAGCTGCAGTCCTTGAAAAGGGGCTGAAGACCAAATAGACACTTCTTATGATATATCATAATGTCACAATTACTCTTAATTTTTTTTCTGTTGGTAAGGAACAAAATTTAATCAAGAAAATTTGAAAATCTAATTAGCTTTATTAAGTGATTCGTAAATCAGGCACTATTTCATCTAGCAACTAGAAGGTAGTTCCATGGGGTTATAAAAAATGGAAGGGTTTTACAGGAACAAGGGTAGGCAAAAGACATATTTAAAAAAAGAAAGTAAGAAAGAACTGTTTTAAAACCAGGTCATCTTTTGTGGGGAAGTAAATGGCAAGGGTTTTATTTCTCTTGTAATTGCCTCTTCTTTGGGGGTAGGGGTGGGATGGAGAAGGCTCAAATGACAAATCACCTCATCGGTGTTGACCAGAAAAATCACAGACTGGTAAGATTGTATGTCTGAGAGAGGCTGAAACAGCAATTAGGACAAGTATTAAATCTAGGTTCTGGCATGGGCTTTCACACAGATTATGCCATTTTTGGCCCATGGTTTTCTTTTTAATACAAATTACTATGTAATCTTTTGTTTGCACTTTGTATAGAAAAATATTTATGTTCAACCAGTCAATGTAAGAAATTCCCAAACCTGTAGAGAATTTTTATGAGTTTATTTGAGCCAATCAGATGACAATTGCTGGAAAGCAAAATTTCTATGCATTTAGAAAAATGCTTCAGAAAATGGCAGTTTTACAGCTTATTTTATACATTAGAATCAAAGGGAAGACACAGGGGATTACAATAAATCCATTGGTGATAGTTATGGAGGTGGGAGAAAGCAAAGAGAGGGAAATCTCTGAGGTTGGATAAAGAGTATTTCTTTTACATTAGTGGGTACAGGATAGTTAACAATTAACAGTATCTGTATCTTTTACAACAGATGCAGATATTGTTTAAGGAACAAGATGGTGATGAGGGGTTCTGTGGTCTCCTGCTCTGGTGGGAGGTTGTGTCCTTAAGAGTCTAAAAGAAGGCGATTACTCTGACATTCCAATGGTATTTTATTGTAGATGCAAAAGACAATAGACAGACGCAGTTAACTTAAAGACTGGCCTTTGTCAAGGAAGATACCTGCTTACAACATGACTACTTACCATGACTGGCTTGTAGTTAAGAAGTTTCAATTTCAGACAGTCCTATATGGCTACTTTAGCTCTATGAGTTAGTGAGGCCCGCCATGCAGGACATTCTCTCTGGTATTCTTCTTTATTTCTTTAGATTGAAACAAAGGTGTATGTTTTTCCCAGAGGTAGCCCACCTACTGGGAATTTAGGAATGGTTTTTTGTTTCTTGCTGCTGTTGTTTTGGGCTTTTGTTGGTTTAAAAAAGTTACTTGAGCCAGATCAGATGGTAGTTTAAACAGCTATAGCTCACTTGTCCTCTAGCATAATACTGTATAATGTGTATTTTGTATATGAAAGTGCACATGTACTGAGTACAGAGAATATGAAACACTTGTTGAAAAGTCAAGAACCTGGGAATAAGAACCAGTGGAATATGTTATTCCAAGAACAAAGACATCTCCTTTGCAGAGCTGAATAATGATCGGTGTCTTCCTAGAACAGCATCTAAAAGCTTGGAGCCATGCCTTTGCCTCCTTTGAAAGAGTAACATGCTCTATTAGAAATGTGTGTCTTCCCCTGGCTGGTGTAGCTCAGTGGATTGAGCGCGGGCTGCGAACCAGGCATCGCAGGTTCGATTCCCAGTCAGGGCACATGCCTAGGTTGCAGGCCATGTACCCCAGCAACCGCACACTGATATTTCTCTCTCTCTCTCTCTCTCTCTCCCTCCCTCCCTCCCTTCCCTCTCTAAAAATAAATAAATAAAATCTTAAAAAAAAAAAAAAGAAATGTGTGTCTTCGACACAAAGTAGAAGGTGAGCCTCGTGTTATTCAATCTTGACTTAGCTGCATGAGGTTGGTCTGATTCAGGGGCCAGCAAGCTTTTTCTGTGAAGAACCTGATAGTAAATATTTTAGGTGCTCTGGGCCATATATTCCCTGTTGAAACTACCCAATCCTTCCATTGTAGTTAAAACAGCCAAGTGCGATGACACTCAGATATGCAGTCTTTGTTCCAATAAAACTTCACTTACAAAACCAGGTAGCAGGCCAGATGTGAACCATAGGCTATACACAATTAGCTCACCCCTAGTTTGAATAGTATGTCACATGGCTTCATTTGAGTGAAATGAATATCATGATTTCTGAGAATACAAGACGACTTTGCTGGCCTGATATTTGTTGGCAATCTTGTACGACTGTGCATTACTGGAAAGAAGAGAGTTTATGAAATCCTGTACTTTGCAGTCTGTGGATCTTCAGGTAAGTGAACTGAAGCAGCAATTGTACATATTATGGTATAAATTAGTACCTGTCACATGCATTGTTTTCATGATTTTTTCCTCATTGTAATCATTTCCATTAAATTAAATAAGTTTGCATTTCTATGTGACTTTAATCTAGATTCCATTTTTGGTAGGAGGAGAACATGTGATAGTTGCTGAAACATTTGGCTATATTCATAAAAAAATTAGTTACAAGTACATGAGCACAACTCTAGCTAAGACAGGAAGAGGAAAATATAATGATATCATAATATTTTTTGAAAAATTAGAAGTTATATCTGGCCTTTATGACTAATTTTAACCAGCCATTTTATGAACAATAAAACTTATTACCATCTTTGACCAGTGCCTGAATTTGTGCACTTGCTTTGTTTTTCATTCTTTTGAAGACTAATTTTCTCCTTTTCTTTAATCCACTTAAAGAGAAATATGGTTGCTCCAAGCCTCTGAATTTGGAGTTTCAGCCTCAGAGAAAGATCACCTACTCCTTGCTGCCACTTTCACATCTAGGAATGGACTCGTGGGGGTAAGGAAAGGGCTGTGCTGATGCACTTTGGGGAACAACCCTGACGCAGACAGCTGTTCACAGGTGGCAGTTATACAAATCCTTGCACCTGGATGGCCCATGGGGCTATCAGACAGGTTCTCAGAAAAGAGATTTTGTACAACACGTGTTTGAGTGTCTTGTTTACTGGCTTAGTGTTGTGAGTGTATGTTCATGATATAGTCTTTCCTATAAGTCAGCCAGGCAACTGCTCAGGTAGCTACCTACTGAGCAACCTGGCATCAAGGAATAAACAAAAGTCACACAAGGTAACTATACTATTCACTCAGCTTTTATTGAATGCAGGTTCACTCAAAGTAGAACATCAACGTACATTAATATCCTACTCACACTCTAACAGTCTAAGAGAAATACAACACACACACACACACACACACACACACACAGAGCGATCAATGGGGAATAACAAACCTGAATCTCAGCGTCTCAGTCTGCAGGTCCAGGAGACAGCAGGATTGGCAAGGGAGCAACCAGCATCTTGCAGGGAAGAATTTCTGGAGCCAGGTGGGCAGCAGGGCAGATGAAGTCTTCCATCCAGCAGAGTAGAGCCTTGGCAGCTGATGCGAAGGGAGATCAGCGTGGCCTCTGTAGCACTCTGGTGTGTGGAGCTTGGCTGTTTCAGCAGTGGTCAGGAGCCTGCCTCAGTTACACCTTGAAAGTGGTGGACTCCACTCTCTGGGTCTCTTGATAAGTGTCTTGGCACCCCTGATGGCAAGTGAGGAATTTCCCCAGGGTCCTGTCTATGGGTGGTCCCGTTCTGCGGACATGGCTGTCCTGATCACATGTGCAGACATGTGTGTCTCCTTGCCAGATGTGTCTAGAGTGACTTTGGTGGTTTCCTTCTTGAACCAAGTGTTGAGGCTGACTGGCAGCTTCTTTGGTTGACACAAGTGACTCCATTTTTGTTTTATATACTTTATGCTGTCTTGACTGGACTGATGCCATTTTATTGGCCCTGCTCCCCACACTTAGAGACTGTCTTGTCTTTTAAATTCCTCTTTGGCATAATATTTTAGTTTTTCTCTTCCCTTGGAAAATTTCTAGAAAGTTGGGTACTTCTCAGGCAGCTGGCATCTGCATGTTTGCAAGCATCATGTGACATTCTTGGTAAGCCGACCAGGGGTGGAAATGCATTAGTCTGTGCTGTTGTTGGGCCAGAGAGCCTTACGCTGAAAGGTTACTCAAGTGAGGGCAGTGGAATAGAATGAGAAGAACCTGATTAGCACTGCTTGCATTTTTGTGCTCTGTTTAAGCTACATAATAATTCCATCTTCTTCCCTGCACTGTGATAACCTTCAATGGTTGCATCTCAGAATCCACTGAAAGTTGCAAAGGATGATACAAAATCATGTGTTCCCTGTTGAAGGACCCCAAAGTGCAAACGACCCTATCTCAGAACAAATTACTTGTTCTGCAGCCAGATTACAAAATTTTCCTGTGTATATGAGCTGAACTCCTACTTAATCGCCGCCCTTCAGCCGTGTATAGCATGTTTAGAGGAGAACATTGGCTCACAAGGGAGGTGCTAAGGAGGTTTCTGTGGCTTTTCTCCCCGTGTTCTCCCAGAATCAGCACCCCAGGAGACAGGAAATGGTGGTTCTAAGTATTAGGACATAAACATTCAAGAGTTTTATTCTTTTTTTTTTTTAAAGCTTCTATTTACTGATTTTCTTTTTTAGATTTTATTTATTTATTTATTTTTAGAGAGGGAAGGGAGGGGAGAGAGAGAGAGAGAGAGAGAGAGAGAGAGAGAGAGATCAATGTATGGTTGCTGGGGGCCATGGCCTGCAACCTAGGCATGTGCCCTGACTGGGAATCGAACCTGCGATGCCTGGTTCGCAGCCCGCGCTCAATCCACTGAGCTACACCAGCCAGGGCTGAGTTTTATTCTTTTTTGATGTCCTTTTATTCCTGAGCAAATTTGAGTCCAGAGAGCTTTGTCATAGAAGAGAACACCGTCGAAAAATTGTTTTCAGAGAACATAGCTGGGGGAGATGGGCATTGTCTTTCTATCATCAAGTTGTTTGGAACTCAGTACAATGATACCAAGGTTAATATTTAGAATAACAAGTGGTTATAAAAATAACAAAAGGACATTTGGATTTGTTTTTAAATTTCTTTAATAAACAATTTCTGTTTTCTGAAAATATCCTGAACAAATGACTCTGACTCTTACAAGTGGCAGGGTTACATGCAATTCAACTTTCATGTATTTATGAAATCCATTTTTTAAAATGAAGAGCCTAGAACTTTTAAAATCACTTTGTTTATTCCTTACAAAAATAATTGTAGAACTACTCTTTATATTTTTCTTATTGTAATGGTAACCTAGTAATATAATAGAGAAGAGTATGAGTCAATGATTTAGAAACCATATCTGTTTATATCCGATGACATTCTCCTGTAACTTAAATGAGACCCGAAATCATGGACTTGTGTAAGCAAAGAGCATTGTCCCACCCCACCCTCCCATGTCCTATAGGAAGTACATAGCCCTTCACAAGACTGCCATGCCTTCTGGGACATACTGTCTCACAGCTTCTCTTGTTGCTGTAATTTATATATTCACAGTGGGCTCCTGACCACATCCTGGGATCTTACTCCTTCAGAGCTCCTCTCTTCTTTGTTCCTGCCCCATTTCCCAGACTTCCCCTCGACTTCTACAACAATGTGCGTTTTTGTAGTGGAGTTTAACTGAACATTGAGATTTTGCGTAATAAAGAGAAAAGTAATATATTTCACACTGGATACAAATCTGTAGTTCATTTTAAAGACTTACCTATGATTTCATGCTAAAAATGTAGAATGTTGTGCGGGAATTGTATGTGCAGTAATGTATATTCTTGGGCAAGAAAGAGCGTTGACCATGTTGCCTTGGTCCAGAAGAATCAATATTTTTAAAATTTATTTTAAATGTGCTTCTGGAATTATCATAGAAATTTCTTCCGGGCTGATGTTTCTTCTTCAGGCCCCAGCTTGACTACATTGGTGCCAACCTCTATCCTCCTCTGTATATCCAAGGATTGCAAAGTGTATTTTACTTTAAGGTAACTTAGCTTTCCTTTTTCTACCTTTACTCACCTCAAGTATGCTCTGAGAGTATTTTTTATGTAATTGAAATGAACCGTGAAAGTGTTATAATATATGAAGACCTTACTTTCCCATAAGAGTTTTTCCAGCACTTTAGAGGAACACCTTTGTTTACATTCTACATAAAAATGTCTAAATATAGATGTAATTCTAAGACATGCTACATTTTAAAAATTAAGGTGAAATTTGTATCACTTGAAATGAAACAGGTAAAACTGAATGACTCAGTGGCGTTTAACACATTCACAATGTTGCACAACCATCACCTCTACCTGGTTACAAAATGTTCTGGTGATCCAAAAATAGTATCCCATACACGTTAAGAAGTCACTCCATGTTACAGGTTGAATTATGTCCCCACAAAAAAAGATGTGCCAAGGTCCTAACCTCCAGTACCTCAGAATGAAGCCATATTTGAATGTCTGGGCCACTGCAGACAGCATTACTTAAACTCAGTGGAGTCCTACCCCAGCATGATGGGTGTTCTGTAGAGAAGAGAGCTGTGTGTGTTTCTGTATAATACATACCCAGGCCCAGCTTCTTGCTGTCATTGATTCTGGAAAAATAGGACAGGATTTACATAAGTGGGTTAAGATGAAATTGTACTATCTCTACATAAACAATCAACTTCTTTAGTGCTCCTGTTTTCAAGTCTACCCTTAGTGCATGAACACTTTTCCAATACCATGTGCTTTAGAAAACTTCTGTCCATAGATCTTTCTGTAATGATGAAATGTACAATTTTGCACTACCTAATATAGTATCTTCTAGTCACATGTTAGTATTGAGTGGTTGAGATGTGGCTAGTTTAACTAGAACTAAATTTTGAATTAAATTTTATGTAACTTAAATAGCCACATCTGGCTATTAGCTAACACAATAAACAATGTATGTTTGGACTTTTGCTACGTCTACTAAAATGTATCTGCCCTTGTAACCTGGCCTCTTCAAGGTCCCAGAGTAGTTAACTATGTGTATTCATAAAATAAAATCCACATTTTGGTTTTATGGGTAGTAATATGCTAGGAAGTTCATCTTTCCTTCAGTGTGGTGCCAGTACCTTCATTTAGACTAAAATAGGTTGTCCTAAACAAATTACACCAATATAACATTTTAAATTATATTGTAAAGCTTTGTGTCATATAAAATTTGAACAAATAAATATCCTAAATAACGGAAAACCTGAGTTTTAGTTCCAGTTTGCCGGAAAAAACAAACAAACAAGCAAAACCAAAACACTTCTCCAGCCCTTTTTGTAAAGCCTCCTCTGCAAAGGTGTGTGAAGTGAGGGGTTGGCTTTTTGGATATTTAATTAGATGTCTCCAATTTGAGTGTACTCCTTCTTTTTTATTTTTTCGCTTCTATAGTCATCCTATGGGGTACACCTCTAATCCTCATTCTAGGGGACGCCCATTCCCCAAATCTGCCATGTCTCTGGGGCAGTGGAAACACTGATGTGCTGCTCCGGGTGTTGCTCAACGGGACAGCTGTCCTCTGCGTTCCGTCCCTGCACTGAGTGCAGGGAGACAAGAGTGTGTTGATCACACACTCTGCTGAGTGTCGCAGGATGGAACAATTTCATTGAAACGTCGGAATCCATTATGAAAAATTGTTCGTGTTTTGTTTTGTTTACTCCCATAAGCAAAAGCAAAAAAAAAAAAAATGTTGCTTTTGGATGTCAGTGCTGGGAATGTTCCATCTTATGCATTTTAATGCTATTAGGGGACACATGTTTGGTGAAGGCCATAGAAGAAAATCTTTCATAAAGAGAATAAGTATTAAATTATACATGTAAAAACAATCTGTGCTAACTCCAGGAGAACAAGACAAAATGCATTTTTAAAATGTTATGTTTTCTGGACTAAGGAAACGTGGCTGACCCTCTTGCCCGAGAATGCATATTTCAACAGATCTAATTCCTGCACATTTTAGATTTTTAGCATCAGGTCGTAGGCAAGGCTTTGAGATGGACTACAAATCTGTATCTAGTTAACAGAAACATTTCCGCAAAAGAACATTCTCTCATGAAACTCTCCATCCAGCCTGTTTCAGAAACAGATGGATGTCTCGACTGCTCACATTGTCGTACGATTTTAAGAATTCATACCTTTCAGACTTGATGAAGTTCCCTTTTAGCTAAAGTTTTAACACAGGAAGGGGTGGCTCCCACACATTTTCAAATGAAGGTTTCCATATAAAGTGGAGGTATGAGTCTTATGTGACTGAAATATTTACCAGAGGAAGAAAAAATAATAAATAAAGTAAAAATTAAAATGTCTTTATTCCTACACTTTTTCTTGCCTAAAAAGAAACAAATGATAATATGAAATAATGCAATATAAAATATAGCAACACAATATTGTAAAATTTAAAAAATGGTAAATAACATAACGATAATCCGAGCTTGCATGTTTACATTCATGAAGTGGGTGTCATAGCTGCAGATCCTGCCATTAATTTAAACTCCCTATCTGTAAGTGTATTGTTTGTTTTAACTTTTTAAAAAATTTTATTTATTTGTTTTTAGAGAGAAGTGTTTTAATTAAAAAATACTTATTTATTTTTAGAGAGAGGGGAAGGGAGGGAAGAAGAGAGGGAGAGAAACATCACGGTGTAGTTGCCTCTCACATGACCCCCTCTGGGGACCTGGCCTGCGACCCAGGCATGTGCCCTGACCAGGAATCAAACCGACAACCGTTTGATTCACAGCCTGTGCTCAATCCACTGAGCTACACCAGCCAAGGTTGGTTTGTTTGTTTTAAGGAAGGTTTTATTCTAAGAAGTTCTCAGCCAAAACAGGAAGACATATGTGTGGTGGCCATATCCAACTTATAGCCTCAGTTTCATAAATGGGTAGTTAATTATAAAATGCCTTTTGAAAAACACACAAGCTAGCAGCATTTCCTATGGGGATACTTCATGCCAAAACACATAAAAATAAAGGTTGGATTAGTTTATATTTTATGGAAATGTTAAAACTTTACTTTCTTCTCCTTGGTTAGCTTCAAGCTTGAAACAACCTAAAACACACACCCTGAAAAGGCTTCCAGCAAGAGTGTGTGTAATAAGTGGGTCAGGCCTCTGCAACCCTCTGCTTGTGGATAGTAGCTTGATTAATATGATGTTATAATGCAGACCAAAAATTGGCTCTTCACTGTGCCCTTTTGGCTACTATTTTAAAGGCAAGGGAGGCATAATGGATGAATAATAGACCTAATAAGAAAACATTTCATTGGCTTTTTCATTATAGTGAAAACATCTCAGTGGAGAAATAAAACTCATTTACTAAATTCACCAGAATGGAGATGTGATTGTTGGAATGGTTTAGGTATTTTATTAGTACCATTTTGCACTAATCTTTGTTTTTGAAATCTAAATACAAGGAAGAAGAGAAATATTTTCATAATACAGTCAGAGGACACAGAGAATGGTCATTATTTCTAGACATTTCGGATTATGAATTTCATTCTGACAGTCATGTTGAGCAGAGAAATGAAGTATCAGCTACCAAAAGGAAATTAACTCTCAAATCGTAATTACAACATTAACTTTAGTTAGGATACCAATAGGGAAAATAATTTCCTAAATATTTGTCTCAGAATGTGTCTCTTTTAAATTCAGCCGATTCAGCTCTTGCCTTCAAACGTGCAAGTGATCTATAGTTGTTTATATCAAGGCTGATACGGTAAGGCACCCCTGCGACTGCCCAGTCAACTTAAAAACACAGAAAATGTATAAATTTAATTTTTAGTTGATTAGACTTTTCACTAAGTAGTTCAATGTTTGTTTATATACAATGTTTACAATGTTTAAAAAATTTTGGGTTAGCTAAGTGCTGCAACAAAGCTACACTGGGAAAGTGAAAAACGCATTTTATGGAGAATGCGATGATCATTTCTAGCTAGCACATCCACAACTGATTGTAACGAAAAATAAAGAACGGGAAACTCTCCATTATGAATGGCCTGGATGAATCCTCATTGAAGAAGACCGCAACCAAACTCACCTGTCCAGACGGGCTCAGTAACTAGGCGGGTCGGCAGCAGGACGCCCTTGAAAGCATGGAAATGCAGCTCTGGCGCACACCAGGCCCTGCTCTTTTCAGCCAGTGCAGCTGCGAGGCCTCCGCGCAGGTTGGCTGTCTTTGGCAGTGTTGTAAGGACCTGGAATGATGAGAAAACCCCTGCTCCTGTCAGAATCTTTTCTGCAGCGCTTCCTGGTCAGACAACTGAGGTTAAGCATGAGTGACTGATTTGAAAATGCTAGTGTTTGTTGGATCCAGAAAACAAACAAACAAACAAACAACAGTTCTACCCCTTGGCTGCCCTTTAATCCAATACTGATGAGTGAATAACAGCTGCTATTGCCTGGGAACATTCCTCTTTCCTTTAAGTCAGTTGATTCCAATAAGGTAGGGTTTGAGAACTGGAGTAGTTTGGATGTTAGAGGTGGTGTATGGAGACACTGAGTGAGGAGATTGCTCTTGAGGAAGGAAGAAAACAGCAAAATGGCAAGCAGGGGCAAGTTAGCACCAAACAGACAGGTGCATCCTGGTGCTGCACAGAATGACCTTAACTGGCTTTACTCAAGTTGTGGCACAGAGTATCCTCAGGTATCCCCCATTTTCTCTCCTCCGGTCAATACTGAGTGGGTGGTGTAGGTGTGCACTGAACTAACTAGCTTGGGACACAATTTTCAAATCATTGAAATGAGTCTTCCACACCTTCCCCCCACTTTTTTTCCCCACCAGGCTAGCACCTGTCTCCTACATCTGGTGGATGCCATGCCCTCAAACTTTCTTTCACAACATCTGACTCAGCTCTGAGCTCTAAAGTTAGCTTTCCTTTCTCAGCGCCACAACTCACCCTGTTCAGTCCTTTGATCATTGATGGCCAAGAGGAAAACATTGGCTTAGTTAAATTATTCTACATCAGTTTCTCCCCCCTTCATTGAGTTTTATTTATAACCCTCAGAATTTGTGAGTCCTTTTCTAAAACTTCCTAAGCTTTTTACTTTAAAATCAAACTTGGATAACTCAAAATAATAGAAATCTGATTTGAATAAAAAGGGAAATAGTAGCCAATCAAAATTTATTTACCATTTCAAGGAAATCAGATGCAATGATGTATCACCAGATGGTAAATGGATTAGTGTTACCTCTAATGGTGTTTACTATTTTCAACTCAGTGATATTTGAAATTTTTATGTTATTTGGATTTCTAACTATTTCAGTTATTGCAACAATTTATTAAGCAGAGCTCTAAAATTTGCTTTTTATGTTCTATTCCTTCCAATGCCGGTTTACAAGAGTGCTGAAAAATCAGTGCTACAGTTGAAGGAGGGAGTGTAGAGTAGATTACACCATCAAATGCCTGGCGCTAAAATAAAGAAATAGAAAATAGCTTTGGTAGGATGAAGTCTGGTGATTTGGGAGATGTGCTGAGTAATACATGAAAACACAATATCACTGTGCATCTATCTTTTGATATATGTTTAAATTAGTTTTGCTCTTACAAGAGAGTTTGCTGTCTTAATATTATTGTGCTGATTATTGCTGCTGTAATGTTATCCTGAGAGTTTTATTATTGAGTATTATAGACCCTTTCTTCACTTTAAATGTTGACAGAGGTGATACAGGTACTTAATATATTAGGTTTTTGGCACTTTTTGAAAATTCAATTTAGTTTCTATGCATGTTCCTTTTATACTTTTCTTATCGCCTGTACTCAATTACTTTCATTCTTATTTTATGGCTATTACAGAAAAATGTCAAAATAGTTTGTGTGGAATATGGTAATTATACTAAACAGTAAGTTTTAACAACATTGTGTCAATTTTTAGCTATTTTTGTTAAAATAGTAATTCATTTTGAATATTTGCAAAATATTGAGTTGTTACATTTCAATATGTCTCTCGATATGCTTTGAATACAGAGATGACTAGGCTCATGGACTTGATGTGAAATGTGAAAGATAAGTTTTATGATTGATGTTCGTTGTTGTGTTGCCTAAGCTCCTTGAAAGAACAAAATCACCATTTCCTGAAATGGGCACTATTGGTTTGGGAAAGAAAAAAATGAATCACAGTGTATTTGTCTTAGGATATCATAAAATATTTCCCTACTCTATCAACTGTCAAAATCAATCATGATTTTCAAGATATTCCAACCTTTCTGATCGTGGGCTAAATTATCTTTAAGCAGACTGGAGAATAGACACCATTTCTCGTCCAGAGTGAGCACATGCCCGTACTTCCTTCATTCTCCTTGGCGAGGCAGTTAACTCTGAGTAAGTCATTGCTTTAGCCTTTGAAGTTGTGGAAATAAGTTAACAACAAGGACCCTTTCCACATCCAGACAACTAATAGCCATAAAAAAAAAATCAAGAATTATGAATGCCTGTCTTGGGGAATTCAATGCTTTTTGCCTCTTAGCCAGTTCACTTCATTTTAAATGATGACATGTCCTAACTCTAGGCTGAGAGAGGTTTGAAATAGGGAATGAATGATTATAGCAGATTATATCTTACAACTGGAAGTTAAATACACAATAGAGAAACTTTGGTAAAAATATGTAAAAAAATGGCAAAATTTAGAGGCAATGCTGAACTTGTTTATTTGACTGGGAAAATATAAAAATGCAAAACAATCTTATTATATAGAAATGTAGCAAATTTGGTGGTGTCGCCTGCCCGTTTGCCCTTTTCTACCAACATACTTTCAGGGCATATTTAAGTCAACTCTTACAACACATTCTCATTCCTATATTCTCCTTTAAAATGCTGAAGAAAGATTTTTTTCTCATCATCAGTTAGGAATCAATAGTTGATTGGGTTAAGGGAGAGGCACTTATTCTTTGGGAATAAGTGCAACATCAGGTTAATAAACATATGTTACCTCTGGGAGTTTTCACCGACATTACATTATACTATATTTCCAGTGTCAAACAATTGAAATAAGAAATTCCAAAAACAGAGCAAAAAGCCCCACTAAAACCTTTTAAGGGCTAATGCTACTCACATGTTTCTAATTGTTTTTCTTATATATAAACCAACAAACTTTTTGGACCAAGAGAGCGGACTTTGTGTGCATAGCAGTTCTAGAAAAGGAACTTACGTCCACTGCTTACACAAAGGATAAAAATGGGATCACAGGGAATGTTCGCCTTTGCAGAGTTGAGTTGTTAAACACTTATATGAATGAATAGATCAAATAAAATTTTGCATATGAATTTTTCATGGTTAGAATGGCCAGATCACAGAGAGAATATTCTGAGACACAAAACATTTTCATCGGGGTTGAAAATATTGAGAAGGAACTTAAAATGCCAACCAAATTTTCAACAGTTGTTTCAATTAGCCAAAACCATCTGAAAAGCTATTTAAAAACAAGAAAATAAAAACAGGTGGAAATACTCCTGTCAGACAGTTCCATTTTAGAATTCTAGAACTACTATGCACTGAGAAAGATAAAAGGAGCTAGAATTTCTAGTTCATTTGGAGCCCACTGAAACATGACAGACAATACTAGCAGGTTTATCTACTGCTATAGTGTCCTTTAAAAAATAAACCCTAAAAGCAGACAATCTCTGAGTCTATTTTGACACTAGGTGTATTTTATTAGATGCATCATATTTGATAGTATTGTTTTCTTTGTCTACAAGTCTAAAATATATTCTTTCACAAACAGCAAATGAACAGCTGTGCCCATGAATGTCTATATGTATTTAGCAATCCTTGGTCATTTTTCCCTCTTTTTTTTAAAGATCTCATTTATTCATTTTTAGATGGAAGGGAACAAGAAAGAGAGGGAGAGAAACATCAGTTGGTTGCCTCTCACATGCCCACAACCAGGGACCTGTCCTGTAAGCCAGGCATATGCCCTGACCTGACAAGGAATTGAACCAGTGGCCCCTTGGTTTGTAGGATGATGCCCAACCCAATGAGCCACACCAGTCAGGGCTTTCCCTCTTCAATGTTAGAAAATTCCATAGTTTTGATCATCTTTACAGTATTCCTGTATTTGGGGCTATAAAATAGATAAAAAGATTCTTCAGCTTTGGCTGTTATCCTTCCCATAATAAATGGAATCATTACCGTATTGATGGAAGGAACAGTTACAGCATGATTTATACTAGATATAAAACATCATCAGTAGTAACTACATAGCATTATAGAATTTCTTAAACATCATAAACGAAGTTGTTTATTTAATATAGTGAAGATTGACTTTGTATAACTATAGGGTCAAAATTTGGGGCCTGGAGTGTGTCTTTGAAATAACTAATAGAGTTTATCAGATTTCTGTTTACACCTGTCTATACACATGAGCAGGCACCAAATAAAGAAGACTATGTGAATTCCTAACGGCAGAGATGGATTGTATCAATTCAGGACGATTAAATATACACTGACTACTAAATAGTGGATTTAATTTTTATACTAAAAGGTATAAATACAACTCTACTTGAACTCCTTTCTTTAAAATTTTAGGATATGGAAGTTGGGGAAACCAAAGGATTATTCCAGGTCATACAGCTAGCGAGGTGTCCGACTATAAAGCCATGCTAGTGATGATGAGAAATTGGGTGGATATAAAGAAACGGGGATGACATGAGGGTGAACATACTGTTGCTGGATGAAAAAATAACAGCAATAATAGCCATCTTTGGAACTTTTTCAATAATGTATCTCAGTTACTCCTAAGGTGTATTCTATTCCCCTTATTTTCATACAAAGGGAGGAAAAATCAGTATATCTTGCCCTAGGACAAGTAGTTAGTAAACATTGGAGCTGGCAGTCAATTTTTAGTCTGAATCCAAAGTTAATGGCTTTTAAAATAGTTTATTATTGTTTTTAATGACTATGAGACATTTTCCTATCCTACCTAAGGGTTGTGTTGTGAAATAAGTTTTCCTAGAACTATGAAATGGATTTCCATCTTATTATGAACAACCTACCTACAGAGAACATGAAGTAGTATTTTTAAAAGAGTCTTCAATGCTCCTCCAATAATGCATAGAATCAATCCTAGAACTTTGTTCCCATATGTATTTTATTATTGGCATGTGATATAATTTCGGAGCTTATGGTGTACCTAACACCTCTCTATAGATGCCTAATCTGCTCCCATGTAATGAGTTAGCCCTTAGGTCAGCTATAATTAATACTATAAAAACATCTGCATTTTCATATGAGGCTTTGCCCTTCACAGAGCATGAGACTGAATCCTTTTTCTCAGGGAGGAAGCCATGAGAACATGAATTCATTTACCCTCATGGAATGGACCTGCGTCTGAGAAAAGGTTGCTCGGGGTGGGAGTGCAAAAACGTGTCCCTGACAACACGACTCTGTGGAGTCATTAAAGGACGAAGTCGCTAGTCACGTGACTCTCTGTCCCTACAGCGAGTGTGCTGTTGCTGCGGTAATGTTTCCTTTTTGGGTTGCTCCATTTTTCTTTTTTGACCATACAGAAACTAGAATTAACTTGCAGAGAGATGCTTACCAATGTTGTAAATGAAGGGCTATGAATATGAAATATGTTGGATGACAAATTTAAGAACCAAAAATATCTTCACCAAAGGGAGCAATGGACCAAATCTAACAAGATGAAATGTAATAAGAATACTCACTGGCAAATTTAATTGCCATTATATTTTTACTACTTATTGCTGATATAAGGGAAAACTATTGACAGTTTTTATGATTTAATCTGGCCAATATACCATTATTTCTCTTAATTCTAATTTTTTAGTGAATGCTTTGGTATTTTCTAAGTATACAACCTTATAATCTTCAAATGCTAATATTTTATGCCTTCCTATATCTATAATTGTCACTCGTATTTCATGCATTATTTTTTATTGTCTGGAACTTTCAGGTCAATGATAAAATATAGGGATAATACAGTGAAAATCTGGCTTATTTTCTCACAAGTAGATTTCTGAAACTGAGTTTTCCTTGTCCTTAGTAAGTTCCCTTGTTATGTCCTTGTTGTGGCCATTTCTGGCATTAAAAACAACCACCGCATATATTCAGAGAGGTGGTCTAGAGATTTCTACAGACCACAGGCCAGTAACCATCTGTGAATTTAAGATCAGTCCTTAAAAACATAAGTACAGAAATTAAATGCAGGTGTTTAGAAATTTTACAGCAATTTGAACAATTTTATATCCTTTGAGTCTAATAACAAAACATGTTGTCTTGTACCTTGTATGGCTTTTTTGTCTTATTCTTTTAGTAGTTCATTCTCATAATATTTTATAGAAATAATTGGAGTTCTTGATAATTTAAAAAGTACTGCTATACAAAAGAAAGGAATATGGGGATGGTGGTTGAGCTAAATGAAGTCTATGTTTATGTTTGCTTTACATTTCAATATTCTCAACATATAAATAGTCTTACCAAAATCTAAAGGAAAAGTTTTACTGTTCTAAGACATACTAGGCTACATTCTAATTAAGCAATCAATGTTTTGAGAATAGCGTTAGAAAAGATGTATGCATATTCAAATTTCAGAATCCTAGGCTGTGTTGCTCAGCCTTTTTTTTTTTTTTTTAAGTTTTCTTTGCCTGTGTTTGTTGGCCTTCTTTTTCAGTTCAAGTTCAAAACCCACAACACCCAAGATGGAATGTCAATATTTAGACAGAGATGTTGAGGGCCAAATATATGGTACTGTGTTTTACTGAAAGGCTGTTTAACTTGATTCTTATTCCAGGAATCTTGTTCATTTCAATGACCTTCAGGGGATGTGAAGGACAGGACAGCAGAGACAGCTTTGTGTAGTATTTAGCTTGCATCCATAATTAGGCCATCTCAGTAACAAAGAAGCATTTATGAAATCACTTTTATCCTTTGAATGCATGACATATATGATGAATGACTTTTAGTAAAGCTTTATGAATATATTATAAATAATAAATGTACCAATCAAAGAAACTTATTTTCAATATGATGTGCCAGAAGTAAAAAATAATTAATAGCAAACAGAAGAAACGGATTCCAACCTTGGTTGTTGCTAACTTGCTTTTGATGTATGACACTGGCCTTCATTATTAACTGAGATTATAGCAGGGACCCTAGGCTCTCCCCATTACAACTAGTGTTTTGAAATCTCAGTTGTGGGATTTCTTAATGAAAAATGATGACTCTATGATCTTTTCATTCATGGTAGTAACTGTTATATCTCCAAGTGCCTAGAAGAAAATCTGACATATTAAAAAGTATTTCAAATTTTGTTTAGTTACACTACCAAAGTAGGTATACTTCATCAATTCTAGATGATTAACCTGTTGTTTTTTTATATTTTAAATGTATGTTTTTAACAGTTAAAAATCTTTATATATTGTATAACAGTATATTTTTAAACTTAAACATATTTTACAACTAATTCAATAATATTATAAATAGTAAAAAATTAATATATTTTATTTTAAAATATAAGTTTAAAATTTAATATCTAATTACTTTTTTATTTGTTTTAATGACCAAGAATTGCCTTAATGTATGTGAATGCTAGATGAGGGGCAGGAAGACAGCTGTACCATTTATGTCTGCTCAGGCACCTCCTAGTGGAATCTGATTCAAAACCTCATCTAATTCTTATCTAGTTATTAAAGGATTATGTCATGATACAAATATTTGAATCCTTCTTCTTACCAGGGATTGTGAGATTTGATTTTATATTTTATGCATTTATCAGAAAGAAAAAGTAATATTATAAACATTCATCTTATGCTTAGAAATTATTACCTAGAACCCAGCAAAAAGTCTCCATGAGTGAGATACAAGGCTCTAGATGCAGGTGTGCTGAGTCATGTTTTGCTCATGAGTTTCTGTCACTGGTGCCCGTTGTCTAGGATGGGATGTCTGCTCTCTGGAGATAGAATCAGTGTTTGAGGCTCTCTTAACAGGGTGAGATAAAAGTCCTATTTGGGGCAATATTGGTGATTCCAATCAGTGTGTGTGTGTGTGTATGTGTGTGTGGTTCAGACTGGACATTGTAATTTTTTTCTCAACAGCCATTTCACTGCAGAAGATAAATTGACAACCACAATAATTTCTTCTTGTTTGTCATAGGTTGGTTCTATGGTAGAGGGAATTAACAAAAGAAATGTCTTGTTCTTGGGAGCTAAGGGAAGTCAGTGATGTAACAGAGGGAGAATATACAATAGATCAAAGTAGTATTAGTGACCAGCCTACAAATCAAGGCAAATTAGCCTTATTTAAATCTGCTCAAGCTGTCTTAACAAAATGCCATTGGCTGGGTGGCTTGTACAACCAAAATTATTTTCTCATGGTTCTGGAGGCTAGAAGTCCAAAGTCAGGGCGCTAGCATGACCTATGGTAAGAGCTCTTTCCTGACTTACAGGCCTTCTATTTGTGTCATTACATGGCTGGGAGAGTTCAAGGGCAAGCTCTGGTATCTCTTCTTGTGAGGGCACTAACCTCCTCATGAGGCATCTGCCCTCATGATCTTATCCAAACATCATTAAACTCCCAAAGGCCTCATTTCCAAATACTATCTCACTTGGGGCGGGGGGAGAGCTTTAGTACACGAATTTCAAGAGGTCACTATTCAGTCCATATCAAGCCTCATAATGGGGACTTCGGCATCAAAGTTAGAGGAGACTCCTACAGCGATCAGTCCTGAAGCCTGCCCAAGTGTGATCTTCTTATGTGCACTATCACATATCCCTTTTTTATAATACTCATTTGATTTGGGTTTTCTTTTAATTTCAGTTAAATGCTTACTACTGATGACCTCAGTATGGAATGTCTAAAGCACCAGAGGGCTGCCACTCTAAATTGGCCCCTGTCACTTACTCTGGTCTGGGTTCAGCATGAGCAATTTCTCTTCTCAGAAACCTTGAAACAGTGAAAGGAGTGGGGAAAGTCCACCAGCGGCGGGACTTTGGACATCAGGGACTGCTGGGAGTTCATGGATTTCACTGCAGCTTTGCTGAGCTTCTAAAGCAGGTGTGGGGATACAATGAGATATCAATTGGTATTATAGACAAAGTATTGGGAATTGGAAAAAGTGCCCTCTAAATTAACTGCCCTTAACACTTTTGATATGCTATTCCACATTTTATTAGGGGGTATTCCTCTACATTTGAATCCACTATTAAATAAATACTTGTATTTAAACTATGCAAGTATTTAAATAAATACATGTATTTTCATTCCATGAAAAGCCACTTTTAGTCTTAGCAAAAGCACCTGTGCTGTTCCCCCCCCCCCTTAATATTCCAATCATACAGTAGTTCTTGTTTGTATGTGTTAAGTCCACTAAAGATGCAGTTTCATCCACTGAGCAAACAGCTGTTCATCCTTCATGATCCCACACAACTGTTGCCGCTTCTGTCAAGTCTTCTTTGAAAGAGATTTGACCCCACACATTTCTAAAAGCAAAAACACTTGGTTTTCTTGGCATTTGAAGTCATTTTGGGGTACCTCAAAAATTACCTTCCCGGGTCTGTATTAGTACTTTATCTCTATTTCTCCTTGTAATACAGAGTGAGGTCTTTTGCACAGAGATTACACCATTTTTATTTTTACAGCCCAGCACTGAGCACAGTGATTGATAGATCTTTGGCTCAGCATCACTATATGTTGTTTTCTGATTATATGGAGAATGATCAATGATTTGATGAATAACAGGACCAGCAAAAATAGTCTTTTTTCTATTTAGCTCAGATCAAAATAATCTTGATATTGTTCAAATGCCCTTAGTTTTGGCAAAATGAATATTCTTCAAATTTTTGCACAATTTTCCAAATATTCCAAAATGCTTGGAGTTAAATATCATCCAATAAAATAATTTGAGCAGCTTTAAGCTATATTCAGGAATGAATCTGTGGCATAGTCTTGGAGTTACTATGTTGCCAAAGAAACTACTAATTTTCCTAAGCAACTCTGTAACTTCATGTTGCTCTGCAGAAGCATTCCAGAGTGTTCCTGCTCTACAGTTTCCAGGGGCTGTAAACCTTCCTATCTGTATGGCAAGAATAAAAATCAATCCAAAGTTTCATCTTGCTTTATAGTTATCTGTCCATGCTACTGAAATATTCATATAACTTGATCTGATATTTTTAAAATGAGCATTTCTTTTCCACCCCCAATATCACAGATAGTAATGCCTAAATATGTTCTTTTTATTATACTGCTTTTTATTCTATTTCCAATTAAAATATGTGCATTACAGTGGAATTCAGATATCTTGTTGATCATGACATGATCATGTGCACAGAAACCAACTGTGATATAAACAAGACTGAGACTTCTGGTAGGAGAATGAACAGGAGAAAGTGTTGAATTGCAACCAAGATTTTTGTTTAGGTATCAATGTATTTAGAAAGTGGGGTATGGCTAGAAAAATTCAGCTTTAGTAAGTATAAAATGGCATACATGCTAGAAAATAGTTTTAATTATTACTCTAGTATATTTTTGTAGATATTCAGATTTATATCTTATGTATAGATTTATGGTAATTTTGATGACATTTGGCATTGGAAAGTAGGAAGAATGAGAGCATTGTCGTGTTAAGAACTTTAGTAATACAAGGTCTGGCACAAATAATCCCCTTTTTTAAATTGCAAAATCATAAGCATGTAATTCTGTAACATAGAAAAATAACGCTCGAGCATACCATATGACATTTTAGGTGAAGTCTTTAAATTAAAACTATAAGTATTACACCCATATTATTACCCTACCAACCACACTAAAGCAGGCCTTATTTCCGCTGGACCCTGTATGTCATAAAGCACAGTTTAAAGACCAATTGTCTAGTTCAAACTATTTATTTGTAAAATGAATTTATAAAATGAATTTATAAATGAATAGTTTATAAAACTCCTGGAGGGTATGGATATCTTGCTGTAGACTAGACAAGTAGGTGTTGGCAGGCCAGAAAAGAAAGACAAACTAAGCTTTCCAGGGCATTTTTTTCCTGTTAGTAGTTTTCTAAGTTTATAGGACAATATTCATTTGCATAAATTTTTTCCATATCTAGACCATTTAAGGCTAAACACCTGAATGTTTCCATGGAAAATGTAAATCTAAGATTAAAACACAACTCAAAATTCTACAATGTTTAAAATATATTTAAATAATTTGCTCGTATGGCATGTCAATTCATTTCCATTAGGCTAGAGACTTTGGAATATTTCTGACATTAGCCAACTAATGTATATTCGTTATAGAAATCAAGAAAATAGTTAAGATAGTCTTTTGCATTATGGTTACATAATACTGATATAAATTTACTATCTTTGCTATAGTAAGAAAAATAATGGTGTAATTTATATAGTACAATAAAAATATACAATATTTATGTGTGTATGTGTGTATATAATACATGCATTATAGACCATGCTTTCATCTTTTCTTTAGAGTGTGTGTGTGTGTCTTACACAAAATAAAGAGGCACAAACAGACAAACTCATTCAATCCTAATTTTGGCTATATGCAAATTTTCTCTGAGGCACTGCATTTAGAAACATCTATCTATTGATATAATTATGGGAATCTACTATATTGCTGGATTTCTAAATTTTTGGAGCTTTTAAAGGAAATGTAATGCTTTCTACCTTTGCTGAGTACCAATACATCTTCCCTGGAAAAGGTCATGCTTCTTTGTCAGAGAGGTGATAGATCTTACCTTACTTAACCCTTCAAATGTAGTACTTACTTTATTCAGTTGATAGATGAAATATGTGAAAACCTCTCCAGTGTGCCCTTTGGAACTAGGGCAATTAATAATTTGATATTTGGGTACATGTACACATACACACACATGTTTCTTTGCATAAATAAAAGAAAGAAGGAAAAAATTAGGCAGTTTATTTCTCCAGTTTAAAACATCCTCAGAGCATTTATCAGCCTTCTTTACTGTGGGAATTTTTATTACTTCTCTCTGGGGAACTATAAACTAGAATTTGCATGTAGATTCATATTTATAACTATATTATGCAGTACTGTTATGTTTTACTTAATCTTCAAGGGTCAGTGTATGTCTGTCTAGAAGATGATTACACAGATTTTAGTTTTTGCTTCTGGCCTTGGGCTCAAAAATTTTCTTTTTATCTTTCCCTTTAGCCTATTTAACAATTGCACTTGGTCTGATTTTTACAAATACATGTATTAATAAATGACATACCTGTTTGGGAACTGTACACATGATACTCCATTGGCAGTGCAGTCCTTGGGCTTCCCTCTGGAATATAAATCAGTATAGTCCCATGTTTCATAACCTAAGATAAATTAAAAATGCATTTATTAGCCTAGAATGGATTTAAGCAAATAGGTTCAGGAACTAGTCTCCTACACATGCTCAATGGAATGTTCAAATTGCAGCAGCCTTAAATACTTGAATTAAAGCAAAACTAGGTTTCTTGGTGGGGTTTGAGTAAGTCCATGCATTAAGATATTGCTTTTGAGTTAATCAAGAGATATTAACTTTATTGTATATTGTGTTATATCTCTGAATAATTAAGTTACATGAAGCTGCTACATAAATTTTTAATAAAATATAGTTTTTAGGGTGTCCTAAAAAGAGTATCATTTTTCAACTCTAATAAGGGCTTTTGTTTTTGTCACTGGTATTGTTATTGCTTCATTTTTAACAAAAGGGAATTAAAAAGTAGGTATTTAAATCATCTTAAAACTCTTGTGTTCTATATATGGAGGAATATTTTAGTTATTGAATGAAACCCTCTAAGTTCAAATCTTTTCCTGAACTATATACAGCCAGCCTCTTACAATATGTGAGAATAGATGGCCACATTTAAAATATCAGAGAAATTAAAATTTCCTGTTGTGTCCCCAGTCTCCCAATTGGTATGAAGGCCAGTAAGATGGTTAATAATCATCTTAACAATGGAGTATAGTGTAAACATAATTGATATGGAGAGTTCTAGTCATTCAATATCTCAGCCAGCTCAATATCATTAGACTTCCAATAATATACATTAGGTGCTTCAGAGTAAAAGACCTGGCATGTATCCTTGGGGAAAATCCCTCTCATTGCAGGTTGATGCTTCTGCTTCTTTTTCTGCCTCAGAAGGAGCTACAGCTCATCAGAACTCTATTCACAGTGATCGGGGAAATCTTTCTGGAGTCCTCTAGGTTGAATAGATGTCCAATGCTGCTCTTATTGTCATTATTAATGGGACTTTGGGAAGAAAGACAGGAGGAAGGAATAGCTTGACTGAATTAAGCATTGACTACATACTGACTGCAAAGAACTGTGTCTGCAGGAAGGAAGTTCAATTTCATGATTTAGTGAGCAATTGAGAGAAAGCAGGCTAGCCAAATAGAAAGGAATGGTTTGCTCTGTAATCAGCAGTTAATTAATTCTACTTGGGAGGAAATATGACTGTCTCTCCTCCCCTTTATTTTATTTTTTTAATAATTTTTATTGTTATTCTATTACAGTTGTCCCAATTTCCCCCCTTTGCCCTCCACTGCCCATCCCACCTCCCACACCCACAGTCAATTTCCATAACGTCGTCCATGTCCGTGGGCCATTCGTACATGATATTTTTCTGGCCCCTTCCCCTCCTTTCCACCATTATCTCCCTCCCCCCAACCCTCTGGTCACTTTCAGTCTGTTCCATGTTTCCATGCCTGTGGTTCTGTTTTGTTCATTAGATTCCTCATATAGGTGAGATCATATGATATTTATCTTTCACCGACTGGCTTATTTCACTTGGCATAATGCTCTCCAGTTCCATCCATGCTGTCATGAAGGGTAGGAGTTCTTGCTTTCTTTCTGCTGTGTAGTATTCCATTGTGTAAATGTACCACAGTTTTTTGATGCACTCATTTATTGATCAGCACTTAGGCTGTTTCCAGCACTTAGCTGTTGTAAATAGTGCCACTATGAACACAGGTGCATAAGTTCTTTTGAATTGGTGATTCAAGATTCTTCAGGTGTATTTCCAGCAGTGGACATTTTCTCCTGGTTTATGTGCCTTGTGGACTACATAAGGGTATGTGACACAGACAGGAATTCTCATTGATTCAACATTTTATTTTATTTCATTCTTCTGTATTCATTGAATATGTATGGGGCCCAAATAATACAAAATAATATAAAGGAGGTACATTAAGTGAAATAAAAAAAAAGGTGTGGTTTAAAATTTATTTTATTTTTTATTTTTCAAAATACAACTGGCTTTTTTCATTCCAGGAATGAACTTTTAGCCTTTCACGGCTTTGCAGTGTCCATTCAACACGTGTTCATGCTAAGTGGGTTCTGGTAGACTCTTTAACAGGGACATGGTGTGTCTCATGTCAGGAGAGGAAAGGAAACACTCCCATGTATTACTCTATTATGCTCTGAAGGAAATTGAGGTGGAATAAATAAAGGCCAGATCAAAGCCATCTATGTGTTGTGACATACACTTCAATTTTTGTGCCCTTTAGGATGATTATACATTATACTAAAGAGCACTTAATTATTTAAAGTGATTTTTACCTATTGTTATAGCTGGTAGTGACTGCCTCCTTGCTGTGACTGCCAGGTTCTTTTGTCTCACAGAGGAAGGAGTGACTTTAGCAGGCAACATGAGATGGCAGGACTTAATCTGACAGGGAGAAGGGAAGGGGACCTATATTAATCATCCACATCTTGGTAGCTTACACAGTGACAGCCATTCCTTTTTATTGCTGAATGGCATTTAATGTTGTTTGTTTTCCAATTTGGTCAACCACAGACTCAGAGAGTAGTTCTAAAGAAACTGAATTTGGGCAGTTTCCTTAAAGAGATGGGGTGATGAACTATTTATTCTTTTTTGATCATCCATTAATCATCCATATCTGGGTGGCTTGGCACAGTGAGAGCTTTTGTTTTATACACTGAGGTTTTAGTCTGAGCGCCCCAACAAACCACTGAGACTGACTGTATTCCCCACTCCTACACAGAGCCCCAAGCAAACACCTGTCTGTTTTGTGTCTATAAATTTGCCTTTTCTGTGAATCTCGCATAAAATGCAATCATACAATATGTAATCTTTTGCATTGGTTTATTTCATTTAGTATAATATTTTTATAGTCCATCCCTGTCATAACATGTATCAGTATCCTAGTCTTTTTATTGCTGACTGGTATTTTATTTTACGGTTACACCACATTTTGTTTATCAAATTTTCATGAGATGAGTTTTGGATTGTATCTAGTTTGAGCTATTTTGAATAATGTTGTTATAAATATCAGGTACATATCTTTTTAATAAACATATTTTTATTTCTTTTAGATTCTTTTTTAAGGATTTTATTTATTTTTAGACAGAGGGGAAGGGAGAGAGAGAGGGAGCTAAGCATCAGTGTGAGGTTGCTTCATGCGTGCCCCCTACTGGGGACCTGGTCTGCAACCCAATCAAATCTGCAGCCCTTTGGTTTGCAGGCCAGGCCCTCAATCCACAGAGCCACATCAGCCAGGGCTGGATTCTTAATAGTATAGATGCTAGGTCACATGGTAAGTTTATATTTAATATAACTGCCAGTTTTCTAAAATAGCTGTATCATTTTTCATCCCTAACAGCAATGTATGATCATTCGAGTTTCTCAATATGTTTATCAACATTTGGTGTTTTATCTTTTATTGTTAAAAGGTGTGTTACAATATCTCCTTGAGGTTTTAAATTATATTTCCCTAATGACTAAAGATGTTAAATATCTTTTTAAATGTTCCTATTAGCTATTCATATATCTTACTTAGTAATATGTCCATTCAAATTCCTTTCTAATTTTGAGAGTTTTGTTCATCTTCTTTTTGAGTTGTAAGTGTTCCTCATCCAAGTGCTTTATCAGATACGTGGTTATGCAAACATACTCTCCCATTGTGTGCTTGCCTTTTTATTTTCTGATTGGCATCTTTCAAATTACAATAGTTTTACGTTTTAATTAAATCCATTTATCTTTTTTTTTACATTATTAACTCTGCTTTTGTAAGAGCATATGTAATAACATTTCCAGTTTGGTCAACCACAGACTCAGAGAGTAATTCTAAAGAAACTGAGTTTGGGCAGTTTCCTTAAAGAGATGAGGTGATGAACTATTTATTCTTTTTTGATCATCCATTGATCATCCATATCTGGGTGGCTTGGCACAGTGAGAGCTTTTATTTTATAAACTGAGGCTTCAGTCTGAGTGCCCCAACAAACCACTGAGACTTTGGCTGTATTCCCCACTCCCACACAGAGCCCAATCCAAGGTACGTAATTTTGTATAAATGTTCCTGTATTATATTTGCTGTGCGGAAACACAATTATCCCAGAACTAGCTGTCAAAAATCTCAGATTTCTCCATTCAGTGGTCTGGGTACATGACCTGGTTGCTGTGTCAAAACATAATTAACCATAAATATAAGAATTTACTTCTGAATTATCAGTTCTATAATAATCAATTTTTATGCCTATCTTGGCAATACCACTAGCTTGTTTCTGGTAGCTTTATATCGTTTTGAAGTCTGGTGGTGGAAGACCTCTAATTCTGTTATTTTAAAAACTGCTTACCTCATCTAAGGCCCTTTCCATTTTTCATAAAAATGTGGGAGCAGTTTGTCAATTTCTCAAACAATTACAGTTTTTATAGAAATTGTATTGAATTTATAGATCCACTTGAGGAGAATTGCCATTTTTAAACTATCAAATTATGGAATATATTTCCATTTATTTAAGACCTTTATTTTTTCTCAGCAGTATTTTATACAAAGTCTTATACTTTTGTGATAGATTTATTTGCCAGTATTTTATTCTTTTAAAAGATATTATAAAATGTATTACTATTATTTGCTTAATTTCATTTTTGACTTTTTGGTGTTAGGAGTTGGATATACAATTTATTTTTATACATTGATCTTATGTTGTGTGAAATTTTTTTATCTGTTTGATGGTCCTAATAGATTTCATTGTGGGATCCTTGGGATTTTTCTCTATATAGGTTCTTTTCTTTCCTGCTAATAAAGCAGTTGTACTTGTCCATTTCCAATATGAATGCCTTACTTTGTTGGCACTGGAGCATTGGACACCTCCTCTATGTTAGAAATTTTTTCAGTGTTTCATTGAAAATGAATCATTAGTCTTTCCAGAACTTGAATATTTTCATGTGAAGTTCATGATGTATATTGACATTATCAACATGTATTGTATCTCTCTCTTCCATCTTGTGACCTTTCACAGTATAAAAGGGACGTGGTTATCCCTGTAGAATATGACATTAATGAACTGACATGCCATGGAAATGGATGAAGTTGTATTTTTAACTAACCAGTGATTGCTCTAGGAAAGTTACAAGTACGACTCTTTTAAAATTTGTGGATGTGCTTTCTTAATCCAGTGTGTAAGCTATTAATTTAGATCTATCTTTGGTAACTGATAATTACTATAAATTTTAAGTCATCATTTCAAATATAGAATTACAATAAAAGTGGAAAACATATAGAATATTGGTCTTAAAAACTAATATGAAAGATGTCTTTGCACTTGATCCTAGAAAGTAAACCCTGTCTGTTTTTCCCTCTTTTATAGAATTTGAATAAAATTAGGAGAAAAGGAATAAATCTAATTCTTCTCAATTAAAGTGGGAACAATTGTCATTGTGCTTAATGCTATTAAGCACCTGACAGTTAAAAATTACTAAAGTAACTTTTATATATCGGAGCTCATTTAATATATTCAGTAACTTTGTATGGCAAGCCATAACAGATATGATTTCTTAAGCATCTACTCACACTTTAAGGACTGCGCACATAAAGGTGAAAGAGAAAGGCTTCAGTTACGCAAACTTGTTGTCACCAGGGAGAACAGAACACTGAGAACACCTCGGTGACTGAGTACCATGAGAGAGATTTTCACAGATTTTATGCACATAGCAGAGGGAGATTATGTTAACCTTGGTTTCTTTCTTTTTTATTTTATTGTTGTTTGAGTACAATTGTCTGCACCCCCCCCAGTACTCCTCCCTGCTCCAGCCATCTCCACCTCCATCCACTGATTCCAATCCCTCTTGCTTTTGTCCATGTGTCCGTTATAGTTGTTTCTGAAAACCTTTCCCCTCTTTTCTCCCATCATCCCCTTCCACTTCCCCTCTGGTTACTGTCAGATTGTTTTAAATGTAAATATCTCTTAACCTTGGTTTCTTGAGCAGTATGGTGCAAGGATAGAATCCACATGGGTAAGATGGGTGAAAAAGGTGAAAGAATGAGAAAGGTAGCATTTGTGTACTATCTATCAGTTAGGTATTGATCAAGTCGCTTTATGTAGATATTTTCATAGCCTTTAAGAAAAATAAATGAGCAAAACCAAATCCTGAGGCCCATGTGGCATAATCAACTTCGTGAGTACAAAGATTTGCTAATAGCAATGTATAGTATGCTGTCTAAAGGGTATAGACATAGAGACCAGAACTAACAATAAAGTCTTATTATTATTATAGTAATAAAGAGAGGAAAGTTGAAGACTGGACCTAAGATACTAGCAGTGGGAATAGAGAAAAAGGCTATGATTCCAAGCCTTTTAGACTTAGCATTGGTAAAAGTTGGAGAGTTACGCTGAATTTGCCATGTAAGGTGTAGGTGAGATCAATGATTCCCAGGTTTCTGACTTGAACAAAATAGTGGAAAGTGCTTTTTATTTACTAAATAAAATAATTCAGGAGGATAAAAATTTGGGTGGGAATTCATTAATATCAGGGAAGAGATACTGGATCTCCTCAAGGAAATGCTAAAGGTTTCAATAAACTATGCAATCCTTACGTCAAAGGCTAGTTCTACTTAGCCAAGTAGAGTGAACCCTGCCAGAATAACCCTAAGGAAACAATGCATCTTATCCAGCAGGGTCTTTAGATCCAAGAATTCTAGTCAGTTGGAAGAAATGGAAAAATTATCTGTACTCTCCCTTATATAAAGAACCAGTCCTTGGAGAATCATGGTCTCAGACAGTTTTTTTTTCTTTCATTACTGTGAAAAAGAGTAATTGAGGAAAGGGATATTTCAGATACCTGCCACCTGGATTTCCCTTCAGTTAGATAAATATTGTGTCCGTTTTCTGCTTAGTGCAGATACACAGGCAGGCAAGTTTTCTGAATGAGGCAAAAGCTAGATTGGGGTGACTGTTCTAGCTCTAGATGGTCATTTATTATACCACTTCAATTTATCTTAGAACACAGACAGTTGCCATTATGCTAATCTTGCATTAAGCTGACTGTTGTACACAAGGCTCAAAGGAAAAGAGAAACAGGGGTCTATCAGCTTCTGCATTGTGGTCCACCCAGTGTTACCTGCCTTTTCCTTAACAGAAGTTATCATAAAGGGGCTCATTATTTCACTTGCATGTAGAGAGACATTTAAAGATCTTTGCAATCAACTCTGGATATAATAAATTTTGCAAGAAGTTAGATTATAAAAAATGTCAAAGTGCCCAATGAAAACTAGTTCTGATGGATGTCTCAACTTTAAAGTCATTTCCAAGTTGTTTTCTAAGTCTAGGAATTTCCTAAGTATCTGCAGTTAAATGGTCTCCTAAAACTTACCTTAACAATGAAAATTTTCCATTTAGAGATATTGTCTATATGGCCCTTTTCCATCCATGAGTATGATGCTAACAATGGTGACTCTATATAAATGAGCTGAAAAGTATAGTAAGTTTGATTAACATATGTATTGTATATGAATTAGATGTGAATCCAATAGCTACCATTGTGAACATTTTCATTGCATGCAACATAACACCCACTCCTCAAATTAAAAAAAAAAAAAAAGCAAGAACTTCTGGCAGAGCAGTTTGTGGAGAGCCTCCTGCTATCTGTTGTGAATCTGTGACAAGAAAGGACATCTGGTTGTGGTTTTCACATTTGCATTCGGGCAACTTCTACTGTGTTTGCTGCTCTCTGATCTCAATGGAGAGCTGAGAGTGAAATCTGGGCAATCTGTTGGCACACAGATGCAGAGTGATTACGATATTTTTGCTTTTACATTCTAGTTTATCCCTGTCACCTCTAGTGACCGAGAGATAAGGACCTGCCATTTGCATTCTCCAAAGGCGCAGATGAAAATCTGTTTGTGTAAAACTCGTAAAGTGACAGCAAGCCTCAACTTTGATCTCTTAGAGCTTTACTTACCGCTTCACCAGATGGACCCGAGTCTCTCATCTAGATCGAGTGGACAACTCCCTTACTTCCACTGTTACTTATTTGGTGAAATTATAGTAAATAGTTTTGATGGCTTGTGTGGGAAGCAGCCTGTATTCTAATAAGTTAGATATTTAATTATTAGTTTCACTGCTGGGCAGTAAAAGTGTAAGTCATTTCTCTATTAGGACACATATAATCAAGGAGTGCTGATAAGTCAGGCTTTTATAATGAGTTCCTTTTCCCGATGTTTATCTGACAACCAGGTAGACTCTCAGGTCAGCCAGCGCTGAGCTGATGGCATTCCCATTGAAGTTGACAGAACAGTAGCAACAGGAGTCAGTTTTAATGAGACTGTCACTCCTTGGGAAGGGCATGGCCATAAATTCTCAGCTCTGCGAAGAATAGGCAAAAAGAAAGCCACAAAAGAAATAAAAAAATTATGGGTGACAGAATCAGGTGGGCTCCCATGAAGAGTCATCAGAGCTCTTCTGCAGAAAAACATCCGAGAACTGCAAGGACACGAATTTCTGAGCCCCAAAGGCACACAGACTGAGTGTATGTTCAATGTGATCAGGGAAGGGGCCGTTATGTGGTGTAAAACGAGGAAGAAGGAGTTGCCCCATGGATTCTATGTTCACTGGGGTGATCTGGCCACTTAAGTCAGACTCTGGTGTGGTATCCTACCCATCCTCTTCGAAATGATGACATTTTGAGCAAATGTTTTGGGAAATTCTATGGGATTTTTAAATTTAAGTAATGTTTTTCAAGAAGTTTGCATAAAAATGTACTGTATATAAACATAGTGTGGTATATTAAATGTATGTTATATATAATATACTGTATTCTCTCTCTGTAGAATCGAGTCTTGTTCTATAACTTTTGTTTCCTTTCTTATTTCCGTCTCTCTCTCCTCCTCTTTCTCTCTTTTACTCAAACATTTTGTAGAGAACAGCTTCCTCCACAGATGTGCTGCAAACAAATAAGTAATTGAAGGTTTCTCTTGCCCTTTAGTGCTTTAATCTTTGATCATCCCCATGTTGGTGATTAGTTTCCCATTATTCGCAGAAGCTGCTTTTATGATGAGCAATGATTCAATTGTGTGCTGGGAAGTTTGCCATTGGAGTTTCATCCTTCCTATGTAGTAGTACCTTATCACCTTCATATTTGTGTGGCTTAGATCACAGAGCAAAGGTATTTCTCTCCTTTCCCAAATATAGGTGCTCAGAAACCTACTTTTGGAAAGTAGTAAGAATTTTGTAACATTTTAACATTGAAAACCAAAAGCAATTGTGCTGAGGGCTTATTTTCTTTACTCAACCCTAGTTCCTAAGATATTATCATTATTTTATTATTATTCTCATTATTATTGTTGTTATTATTGCTGGTATTTATTCAGCACTCTTTACCTATTGATATATTAAAATATATAAAACTAACTTCATTTTACAGATGAAAAGACTGAGCCAGAGAGTTCAAGTCAGAGGCCTAAGTCACATAACTAGTAAGATTTTGTAAAACCAGGAGAGAAACCTGGTTTTGTGTGCTTCCAAAACCCATGCACTTTCCATTGTATTCAATAACTGAAAGTTAGGATTAATAATACAAGTGAGCATCCCCTTTTCCACTACATTTGACATTTATTGAATCTAGTATACTTTGGGAGGTTATGACATATGCTAAAAGATACAAACAATTAAATGCTAAACTGGGCTATTCCTATAATGTGGGAGGTAGGGATAAAAAGTGAAATAAGAAAGAAAAGGTGCATGAACATTGAAATTAAACTGCCTCAATAATTATTACTGTATTCTGAAGGGGCCATAGCACTTACAAGTGCTCCTATATAGGTGATCTTCTTGGAATTCTAACAAAGTGGGTATTATGTGACCTACCTTGTAAACAGGGACTTTGAAATCTAAGGGGGATAAGGAGCCAGCCTAAAGTAGATGGCCAGTAAAGTTTTCACTCAAAATCTATTTGGTATTTTTATACATGTGTTGACTACACTTTGAGGAAACTGTTGTAAACTGGATAGTCAAAGGTCCTAAACTCACAGAACTTAACATTCCTGTAAACAAGGATAGTTTGACAATTATGGAATATAATAAGCTTGAAATATTATAAGCATGGCTATTTTGGATTGCCTTAGCTGCTATGAAGGAAATTAAGTAAGGACTTGGAACAGTGACTAGACCTCGAGGTACATGAAGGAGAAGAGGGTCTGGTGTGGTAGACAGTGGATTTGGGGAAGACATCTTTTGGAAAATCACATTTTGAGTGAGATTTTTGGGCAAAAAAGTGACATGAAAAAAAGTTTGCCATAGCACCTTCCAGATGAAGGAAGACCAAGTTCAAATACCCAGTGGAATGAATCAGAGGGCCAAGCTCAAGGAGCAAGAGAAATCCATGTGTTTAGGAAATAGAGAACACAATTGAAAAAGGTGACAGAGGTCCAATTGTGTAGGGCCTCCAGGAATCTGAGAAGTTTAGAGTTTATTCTGTTTGTTTGATTCTGTTTGTCTTATTGTTTTCAGCTTATTGTATTTTGTTTATTATATGTAGGTAAAATGGAAGACATTAGAGAATTAAGCAAGAATATGTTATCTCACTTGAATTTATAGCAAACTTTCTCTGGATTATAAAGGAGTATGTAGGAACACAGGGAGATCATTTAGGTGGCCTTGGTAGCAATACAGACAAACAATGATAGCAACTTGGACTAGAATGGTTACAGCGTAATTGAAGAGAGCTGGGTAGATATACAGGCTTTGTCACAAATAACACCCCCTTTTTAGGGCAAAACCTCTTATTACAAAATCATAAGCATGTAATTCTGTAACATAACAATATCACAGTCAAGCACACCCTATGACATTTTAGGTAAAATGTTCAAATTAAAACTATAAATTATTATACCCATATTTTTACCCTACCAACCACCCTCAAGCAGGTGTTACTTCTGCCAGTCCCTATATTTTGAAAATATAATTATAAAGACATGTTGATTGACTGGGCATGGGAATAATGGAAATTGAACAATGAAGAATTATGTGGGATTGGTATAAGCTATGAGATACATGGTACAATTCCCCGAGATGAAGAGGATGAGGGAAGCAGCTGATCATCAGGATGAGAAGTGAGAACTAGGAATGCCATGTAGGATACACTTACTTTGAAATGCTACTAGACATTCAATGAAAAATAGTGTCATTAGTTAATGAGTCTAACCCCAGAGAGAGATCAGGGCTAAAGACAGAAATTTTGGAGTCATTAGCATATAGATTTTATTTAAAACTATGAAAAAATGAGATTTTCTTTGATAAGAGAATACATAAAGAACTGATGAGGACTCCGCAGCAAAATGTAAGTAAATAAATGAATAAAATATGTATTTTACAGTAAAAATTATTTAACAAAAACTACAGTAGAGGAGGGAAATAAATAGGACTTAAAGATGAGAAGATATAGAGATTTTAAAAGGTATAAAAAAGAAAACCACAGTAAGACAAAAATAATGAACAAGTACATGAAAGAGAGCAACCCTGAGGAATACAGGTAACTGTGAAAATGAAATCCAGCAGAGGAAATGGAGAGTGCAAAGGTCCTAAAGTAGGATCTTCCCAGACCAAATTTAGAAGGTATTTCAAGGAGGAGAGAGAGAGAGATGTGACAGATGCCTCCAGCAGGTTGGCTGTGTGGAGCAAGGTCATTCTTGATTTTGACAAGAACAGTTCAGTAAAGTGATGGGGAAGAAAGCCTGGTTGGAGTACATACAAGAGAGAAGGGATGGGAACTCATTGTTGATAGAGGATACAAAATATTCTTTTGAGAAGTTTTGCTATAAAGGGAAGCAGAGAAATGGGTGGTAGCTGGAGGGCAATGGAGTCCAGGGAGGAACTTTTCAAAGAAAGAACTATAAAGGTATGTTTGCACAGCATTGGGGAATTCTCCAGCAGAGAGGGTGGAGTTGATGGAAAGGAGAGAAAGAATTGTTTAAGTAATGTCCCTGAAGAGGTGAGGGGGGCTGGGAAGTAACACAAAGTAGTTTGGTGTTAGACACATAGATGGGTCAACATAGCCACAAATGCGTGTGTCTGGGATCAAAGCTTGGAAAATTCTCTCTGATTGATCCTCTGCAATGAAAGAGGAAATATGTTTATAGCCAAGAGGAAAAAGATTTTAGAAATCTGATGAGAGAAGACAAGGTCTGAGTCATCTAGTAAGTGACAGGACTAGAAATTTAAGGTTGCCAGAAAGCACTGAGTCCCCATTGAAGGTGGTGGAGTCGGTGTGGATCCATGAATTTTTCCAGCTCTGATCAGTTGTTCATGGGGGGGGGGGGGTGTTGTGTGTTGGAGGGCCATAGAATATTCTTTCTGTTATGAAAGCTTTGGAGATAGAGGAAAAGGCACGAGTAGTAAAACAAAAATTACAGAATTTTCACTAAGTGGTATAATCTAATTACAAGTTCCCAAATAACGTCTTTTCTTTCAATGCCTTTTCAATGCCATTGATGAAAAAAAATTGTTTCCAGGCTGGGGCCACCGTTTTTGTGGAGTTTGCACATTCTCTCTAGGTCTGTGTGGGCTTTCTTGGTACTCCAGTCTCCTCCTCCAGCCCAAAGATGTGCGTGTTAGCTGTACTGGCTTGGCCATGTTGTCCCAGTATGAATGAGAGTGGGTGTGGGTATGGAGAGGCCCTGGGATGGAAGAGCCTTCTGTCTAGGATGGGTTCCCACCTTGTACCTTGAACTGCCAAGAGAGGTTCCAGCTACCCTTGACCTTGAACTGAAATAAGCAAGCTAGAAAAAACTTTCTTCATTGTTTTTCTTAATCTTTTCTTAAATGTATATATTGTTCTCATATATTTCAATGTTTAATATTAGAAGAATTTTAGGTCTTTATTCAGCAGATAGGGTATGATTTTGTGACCACAACGTGCTGTAGGTACCTAATTCTTGTTTATGTCTATTAGCCTGTGGTAAAATTGGTTTTGTTCTGTACTGTTGCACTTGAAGTCTCAGTTTCCAAGAACGAATCCATAATGTTAAGTGAGGGCTGTGTATGTAGTTTAGATGCAGTAGCAGTTCAGAGTTGAGAGCAAAAACTCAGGCTGACTTGGGAGGTGGGTAAGAAAAGAGTGCACGTAGCAATAAATGCTTCAAACATTAATAAGCAAGTAGGTTGGGAATATATATTTCTGAAAAGGCTAATACATTCAGCATCTCATAACTGTCATTAGCATTTTTTCAAAACCACGATAGAAAGTAGAATCTTTAGTAATCTAGAACTAGTCAAAACAAAGACACATGCACACAATAAATACCATTATACCAATACCAAATACCAAATACCAATATAGTAAAATATTATTATATAATTTACAATATACAATGTGATATATAGTATAACATAATTTTGTTACTTTTATTACCTTTATTTCATTGATGATGACTTAGCGAGCCCTGTGGTAGGTTTTTAAATGGTCACCTCTCGTTCTCACAAACAATTTTGCACAGTCGCTGTGGTTGTTCTCCCCATTTTATGAATGAGGAAATCACTTCATAAGGTTATGAAGTCACTTGTCCATGCTCAAAGAACTAGGAATTAGCAGAAGTGTGATGCAGACCCAGATATGTGTGATGCCTGTGTTCTCCCAGGTAACCAAAGACAACACCACAAGGTATGGTGTTGGAGCCACTGGCACCCCAGCAGAGTCAGGACCAGAAGTTTTTATCAGTATCTTTGAATGTGGGATCTAGAAATATGATAATATCTAAAATACAGCTTTCTCTTAAGGCCTATTCAAATAGAGAAACATTTTGTGCTTTGTGCCATACACATATACAGGTTTTCCAAAATTGGAAGGTGAATGTTGGATTACCCCGAACATGCTCTATCGGAAAACCAGAAATTCAAAAGGGGCAATGAAACTCAGGACAGGGACCTGTGGTCCTTACTAGTTTGATAGTGTTTACAACTCCAGAAGACAGCTCCGTTTGCTCTTCTGCATGGTTTTAATTGTGTCACTGAGAGAGATGGCACTGTCTTTAAGTCTTCTGTCCCATCAGAGAAAACTTTGGAAGACACATCTTACTTGTTTCTTATACAACAAGGTCAAGGATGAAGTTATTTCTCAGAGTCAATCCCATAAATATTGAGAGAGGGATCAGAGAAGATAAAACACAGAAACAAATGCTGTGTTCACAGTTTGTTTACGTCTCTCTGTCTCAACAGATAGACTTTCATGATCACGCGTTTTGGGGTGATCCAGGGGGCAGGAGCCATTCCTTGTGGCCCATCACATCACAGGACAAGTAGCACCAGCAGGTTATGATGTGAAAATCAAATGTCCTGTTTTGTTCAAGACATATTGAAAAGCACTTCTGACAGACTGTCGTTATTGTCAACTTGCCATTATATTGGAGGAAGCTCTGTGAGGGTGGGGAACAATTATTGAACAGGCTTGAAGGAGGTCCCTGAAACTTAGCAGTATATTTAGAAAATAACCACATCAAAATAGAGGAAAATAAGTCAAACAGGATAAAAAGAATCATATGATTACATTTATATTTGAGACATAAAACTGAAAGCAACAGATGAGCAAACAAGAAAAACAAGCAAAAACTCATAGACCACACGACAGTGCAGTGGTTACCAGAGGCAATGGGAAGGGGGTACTAAGGGGTGAAGGGGGCCAAATACATGATGACAGAAGGTGTATACTTAAAACTCATATAATTTTATGAACCATTGTCACCTGAATCAATTTAATTAAAAATAAAAAAAAGCGTTCATTTGGGTCATTAAAAGCATAATGCAGACACGGTTATCTTTTATGAATTAAAGAAAAAAAAGACAAGTTGTTCATCCCACCCACCTAAGACAATGCACAAGTTTGCTCCTCTTATTTTTCTAAAATGTACACTACCGAAGGGAATTTTCAACGTAAGGCTGTCTTCACTCTGCCTCCTCATGCACATCCGGAGCACACCTGGCTTCCTACCTCACTGAGCTATGCTTCCCAAAAATGATGATCAGTCTAGTATTAGATATAGGAATCAGATGCACACATTCCTGGACTAAAGCAAAGTGAAATGACCTTAGTCAAAATGCATGCAAATATGTGACTCATACATAATTGTATTATGATTTTGTCAAAATTATATAAAACAGCGGCAACATTGCAACATTTATGATCTCACCTGCTTTTCCAGGACCTTGTAAGTGCTCCATTAAGAGACAAAGTGTATTTCCACTCTCCTTGGAAAGGAGCAGGTCTTTGTGACTACCTCAATACCTAGACTGCAATGGGAGTGATGCTGTGTGATTTCTGAGACTAAATCAAAATAGGCGATGCCACTTCTGCTTGCCTCTGTTTTAGAATATGTGCCACAGGAACCTGAGCTGACGTGCAAGAAAATTAGCTTCCCTGCATCTTCCATACGGGAGAGATCAGCAATAAAGATGATAGGGCTAGACCTGGGGCCGGGGCTGCAGCTAGAGGGAGACTCAGATGTAGATGGAGATGGAAATGGAGACAGAGATGGGGGTGGAGGTGGAGATGGGGTGGAGATGGAGATGGAGATGGAGACGGAGACAGAGTGGAAGATGAAGAGGGGGTGGAGGGGGAGACAGAGAGAGAGAGACCCAAAGGCTCTGACTGATCTGCCCACCTCCCGCAGTGTGGGTTTTTCTCTCCCAGGCTCCAGACATTTGTGCCTATGACCCTGAGACATAGATGACCCCAGCCTGTTTTTAAACCTCCCCACCTATTAAAAAATGGAACAAAATAAGCCTTTTAAAAGTGCAACTTTGTGAGCAAAATAGCAGTTTTTTTAAATTATTAAATTTGGGGGTGTCTTGTTATAGACTCATAAATAATAAGAACAAGTGGTATATGTTTTTCTCTTATTAATATAAATACGAGGAAGTCTATGCATCTATATTATCACTCTGAAATACTGATGGTGAGTGAGTAGGACATTAGGAACTTTTGTCTAGGGTACTGATTTCCCCCACAGTTCAGTTCTTATAGTTAAGTAGCAAAAACAGAATAACATGAAATGTGCTGACTCTTAAAACTATGTTCTTTCCTAATGAACATCATGAAACTCCACTTATTGAAAGAGCCATTGCTAAGTAAATAGAATGAACCTGACAATCTTAACAACTCCATACATTTCACACCTCTGGACTGACTTAAAAGAAGTGTTACTAAACTGAAATTAAATATTATTTGCCTGAGAATTAGAATCATGACAACTGTACCCAAGGTTTGTATGGAGTTGATATGAGGAAGTATTGAACAAGAATCCCTAGCCCATGTACCATGGGAAGAGGGTGTTAGTGGAGGTTGAGGGTAGAAATAATGTCTTATTATCTTCTTGCTCCAGAAATGAGTAATTAGTACACCCAGGATCTTAGTTTCATCTGTGGACATGTCTATCACTCAAATATTTACAAAATTAAGGAATTGCATTCAAGTAGAGTATTGTTTAAGATGTTAAGATATTTTTATGTACTAGAAACTGCAAAACTAAGTCAATCTGGTTTAAGAGAAAAATAGCTCTTAAATTGAAAACTCCAGAGGTATTATCTGGCTCTAAGTGGGTGACGGATCCACTTCTGAGCTTGTCTCTGGGTTTGTTTTGTTCTTGGCCGATATTTCCCACTGAGCTGTCCCGAGGCGGCTGCCATATGCAGTGAAGAAAGTGTTCCCTGCTGCGTGGTCTCAACTGAGGACAGGTTCTACACTCCTCACTCCACTGGGGATTGCTATTACCAGAAGGGGAATTAGATCCTGGGTGGCCAGGCCTGGAAATGTTGACCTCCAAAAGCCATTTAGAAACCCATCTATTCCATATCTAGAAAAACTAGCACTATCTAGTGAGTTAACTGTGCAGTTTATGGATTAGTTTCAGTATTTTTTTTTAACCAGTGAAATGCAGTGCTAATCAATTATGGGAGTTTTTAGCTACATAAGAGTTTTCACACTTTCATAGCCTCAAAAGAGAAAGAAAGAAAAAACAACTGAGTCACCTGGAATATTCCCAGTGTTCTCTGTTGTACTGTAAAATCTTTGGATAAAGTAGAGTAACAGTTTGGAGAGGTTTGAGGATCAGCTAGCTTGTGATTTATCCAGCTGCAAAACTAAACTAGTTTAACTGGCTAATAATAATAATAATAATGATAATAATAATACCTGTTTGGGGGAAAAGATACACAATGAATGAATAAAGGGAATACTTTATTCTCTTTCCATGGGCTTCAGAGAATGTTTATTAGCCAAGGGACTGATGTATTACTTTGAGTGGTGTCATTACACATGTGAAGAACAAGGCTGGCTATGAAACTACTTCATTTAGGTGGTACACATCCAGGAAAGTGAGGAGATTAAACAATATTTAGGTCATTGGAAAGTCAAGTTTCTTGAAGTATGTTTTTAAACCAAAGTTTTAGAAATATTCTTATTCTACTGAAATATTTCTTATTCTACTGAATATCTTTGAATTTTAATTCAGGTCAAGGATGAGCTCAGTGTAGACACACTCATCAAATTTACAAGCAAATGGAACCCATTAGAGTGTAGTATTTTTAGCAAAATTAGGGGGAAAAACATAAGGAAGGAAAATATAAGGAAATTCATGTAATCGTTAAAATTAAGTTTTGATCAGTTACCTGCTTATTTTAGGTGACAAAAATAATACTCATATAGGTTAAATATAATTATTTCTAAAATAAGTATTCAGAGATAGGAGAGAAATTCCTATGGATTTAGCTGAGAAAGTGTTTTTTTTATGTTTAGCATAATAAAACCCAACCTGATTGGGGCTGTGTTTTTGTTTGTCTAGTAGTTTATTTTTGGTTAAAGTGCAGGATGTCATGTTTAAACCAAATTTGGGGGATTTTAAACTCAGGTTTACCCTTATATCAGTGTTGTGACTTTAGGACACATTTTTTAAAACTTTCTGTTTCTTCATTTCCTCATATGTAAAATGATGAAGATAATGATATTTACCTTTGAGGATTGCTAATGGATTAAATGTGTTAATACGTGTGATGTGTTTTCAGTAGGGTCGGCCATATAGTAAATATCACAGAAATACTTATCTGGTAGTTTGACTGGTTATAGAATTTAAGATGGAAGCTATTGTCCTCTTCCCTCAGAATTTTGAAGACAGTAACTCATTTTTAGTAGAGTTTAGCATTTTATTGAATTCCAATATAATTATAATTCTGAGTTCTTTTTGTATTCCCTGCCTCTTCTCTAAGTGTGTAAAGACATTTCTTTTTCCCCCCCAAGATTTTGAAATTCTCAAAAATGTTCCTTAGAAGGAGCTTTCATATAACCACTATGATAGGTACTGTGAATATCCATTATAAATTAATATTAATGTGCTTTATTTCTGAGAAATTGAATTATTACTTTGATTATTTTCTTTCCTTCATGTTTATTCTTCATACTCTGCAACTGCTATGATTTGGATATGATTTTTTCAGGACTAATTCTTAAAATGTTCTTCTTCCTTCCATTTTCTATCTCTTTTCTATTTGTTCTCTATTCCAAAGGCTTATTTAACTATATCATATGATTCTCAATACATGCAAGATTCTTAGAAAGTTTCTAGTATACAGTCAGGGCCAAAGAAATACCCAATAGCTTTTCCCCCTTCCTCCTCCTCTTTTTCTTTTTCCTGCTGTTGCAGAGTACAATATTTCATCTTCTTCATTACTACTACTTCCAAAGCAGTATGTACAATTTCTTGGTTTTGATGAAACACTCTGGTTTCAGTAGCCTGTCTCTGCATCTAGTATATGTGAACCTCTGTTCTCAGTCCAGGGAAATATTAAACAATCTAAAAGTGAAACAAAAAGGGTTTTTGAAACTGTTATTTATTAAACACCCACTCTATAATAGTCTGTGAAATTGGCTTTCTCTTAAAGCATTGAAACAGACATAATAACCTTATAAGATAACTTTAGCCTTATGTAATTTTTTATATAATAACACCTGGAAAGTTCGGGGAGATTGCAAAATTCAGCAATAATTTCGAAACGGTGTTTGAACTGATATTTCACCCTCAAAAACCCATGCTTTAATTTCTCCACAATGATGCTTTGACGTGAACATAAATTCTAAGGAGGGCTGATGGTACAGCAATGGAAAACCTAGCTCATCAGTAGTATCTGAAACACACCAGGCTGATGCGTGCAATGCACATACCCTGAGCTACTACTGTGTACTTATCCCATAGCAGAGACAGTCCCCTGATGTGTGCAGGTGGCTTGAGTGCTGAAGTGTTGTGATGTCCTGGGCTTCACCAGCATAGCTCTGACAATAGAATGTAGCAGGATGATTCTCCTAGCTGGAATTCTCACCAGGGAAGAACAACAACAAAAAAAAGGATACAAGCTTATTCTTTTTTACTCAGGTACAGAGATTTTTCATTTCTGTGAGCACAGAGGAAAATGAATGTCATGGGGAAAAAATGCCTTGTGGATGTATAGTCTGTATTAGTCCTCCCTGTAGCCAATGATGCATTTGAAATATATTTTCCTCCATGTGGAGGGAGTGACATGTTTTAATGCAAATACTCCCTTCTTAACCTCCCAATAACTTGCCATTAAATGAAATAATATTTATGTGTATGATTAATTCAGGAATGCCATCATTTGCAACTAAAGAGTTTTCATTTATTTGTCCATTTATCATTCTATTTACTCCATAACTTTTATGTTGGACAAAATGAAACTACATATCCTCAACTGTTTGTGGCCTCAGAAATGGTAATTTCATGTGGTTCAAAATAAAATGTATTAAACTCTGAAAGACATAATTGTGAGAGATTAAAAATGTAGTAGATCATGTGAATAAGAAGATTATCCATGTTTCCATTTACACAACAGATCTTTGTGCAGCCCCTTTCTGCCTTGGACTCTGAGAATAGTGGTGAGTAAAATAGACAGAGGCCATGACTATGTGGAGACTCGGGTTGTTGTTGTTGTTGTTTTTCTCTTTTGAAAAATCAAAATAAACTCACACTGTGGTGTAAGAAAGAGGTAATTGCCACAAAGTGGTATCGGAGTTTGAAAGAGAATGCTATGTCTTTCTAAAGGAATTCAAAGGGGATTATCATATGGAGAAGGTGGTTTTCAGCTGGTCCTTGGATTATTGGTTAGGATTTAGTGAGGGAGAACACACCAGATGGAGGGAACTGTAAACATGCCTAGATAGGTGTTTGGTTCTTATGGGACACATTTATGCGTCTTGCATAAAAACTGTTTCCAATTGGTTGGGGAGGCCAAATGCAAACAATTTTAGTGCAAAGGAGAAGAAGGTGTGAGTTGACTACATGTCTCTACTCATTTGCTTTTCTTTCTTTTTTTTTTTTAAAGATTTTATTTATTTATTTTTAGAGAGGGAAGGGAGAGGGAGAGAGAGAGAAACATCAATGTGCGGTTGCTGGGGGACATGGCCTGCAACCTAGGCATGTAGCCTGACTGGGAATCGAACCTGAGATGCCTGGTTCACAGCCCACGCTCAATCCACTGAGCTAAGCCAGCCAGGGCTCATTTGCTTTTCTTTATGGGAGAGAAGTGATTCATTGTGACCGGAAATAAAAAAAAAAAAAGCTTCTCAGTCAAGGTTTCTCCTTACTTGCTTAAAGAGTGTAACTTACATGAATAGATAATAAACAAAAATGTCTTTTTTTTCTTTTAATTAAATTTATTGGGGTGACATTGGTTAATAAGATTATGTAGGTTTCGAGTATACAGTGCTACAATACATAACCTGTGCATTGCATTATGTGCCCACCACCCAAAGTCAAATCGTCTTCTGTTACCACATATTCAATTGCCTTTACTCTCTATTACCCACCCCCGCCCACCTTCCCACTAGTAACCACCATACTGTTGTCTGTGTCTATGAGTTCTTGCTTGTTTTTCTTGTTTGTTCATTTGTTGCTTTCAGGTTTATATTCCACATATGAGTGAAATGATATGGTTCTTACATTTTTCTGTCTTATTTTGCTAAGCATGATATTCTCAAGATTTGTCTATATTTTTGCAGATGATAGTATTTAATATTTTCAAATGGATGAATAGTATTGTATTGAATACAAATATCTAACAGATATATGAAAAGATGCTCAACTTCACTAGCTATTAAGAAAACACAAATCAAAACTACAGTGAGAAAGGATCTCTAATTTGAAGAAAAACTAGTAGGCAAGGCACAGCAGAAAAGAAGATCAGGGCATATTTCAGAGAAAAGCCATGGTTTGATGGCCTGGAGCTCATAGAGGATAGACCGAGGCTACCCACCAATTTTGGACTTAATAAAAGAGAGCTTTAATAGCTGCATGGAGCAATTTGTATTATATTCAGTGGGGCCTAACTGAAAATTATCTGAAAGAAGGCTCCTTTGTCTTAGAACTAGAGGAAGATACACTGACCAGATTATCCTTCCCATGTATTAAAATGCAATGGCACTGAGTATGACATAGTAGAATGACCAGTGAACTTGGAGTTAGAAGAGACGGGCAAGTTGATCAATGCCTCTAAAGCTTAATTTCCTCAAACCCTAAAACAGACAGTTGCTTTCTGACCTTGGCTAGTTCACAAGGCTGGTGTCAAGAATATTATGTACAAGATAATTATATTCTCTCTCAGGTGAATGTGAACATCTGATTGTGAGGTGGTAATTTAAAGGAGTAGATTTAGGAAAGAATGAATGTCATTGCCATAAAGGCCTCCTAGTTATGACGCAGTTACTGACCAGCCTCACAGAGTACAGGACTTGATCCAGGATATAACACCAATGGTCTCAGCGGGATCTCTCCCTTAAACCATAAATGCTCTTCTGTCTGAATGTTGTCTTCAAAACTTAGCCTATAGGAAAGGATCTCAGACAGGGAAGCAAAATAGCCATACTCTGCCAAGACTTTTCTTAGTATTTAATGTGGACTTTCTGAATAGTTTCTCAGTCATTGCACCATGTAGTCAGAAAAGGTGAGACACCCTTATAGTCAATGAATAAAGAAGTGGGACCCAGAAAACCTCAGTGCAATTAATGAGAAAATGCTGGTCTAGAAATCTAGAGGACTTAATAGTTAGTGTACTTCAGATTTCATATTTTGGCTCTCCCATTCTCTCTTAGCTACATATTCGGAATATTTACTTATGCCATTGTTTTTAGAAAGTTTAGCACAAGAAAACCACACTTAATCAAGACTGTGTTTTAATCAAACTCTTAATTTTGCAGAAACTGCCATCATTTTCCAAAGGCAATATAAGACTCAGAGGGTTTAAATGTTGTGCCTAAAGACACTCAGGGAAGTAAGTAGCTGTACTAGGATTTCAATCTAGGTCACTGTGACTACAAAGTTAATTATCTTTTAACTCTACTACGATGGTCCTTTACTTGGAAACAAATGGATAGTATTGGACTTCCCTGACAAGTGTTTTAATCCACATTTATAACCACAAAACAATGTTAAGATGTGAAACTAAATATCACAGATTTGTTTGTGGTAAGAGAAGGTACTCAGAAAAGAGTAGAGTTAAAAAATACCCATTAATAGGACACCCATGAAATGAATTATAGTAATTCTATAAAGTGAAAGATCACATAGTCTTTAAAAACAGTGAAGTAATACCATATGTATTGATAGACAAAGATTTCTAGGATTCATTGCTAAGTATAATCAAAACAGAATAAAGTGAACAATGTGATTTTATTTTACCCCCCAAAATTATATAACGCTATATTTTTTTATAAGCATATAACATGTCTAGAAGGATGTAAATGAAATTGCTAAACCAGTAATTTCTGGGGATGGGGAAAGAGAGACATTTATTGTGCATCTATTGTCTAACTATTGATTTTATTACATACACAACATTACTTTTATTTTTTAAGAATTAAAATTAGATAATATAAATAGAGAAAGATAGCCACAGCTATCTAAGAACAGCCGCAGCTTCCAAATCTCTTGTTTGCAATCAGAAAACGAACTTGCTTTGAACAAATCCAACATACAATTTCTCAACAAGGTTCCCCTGTGGCCCAAATTTAGGACAATTGTGTGTGTATAAAAATGTATATACATGCAATGTTACTTTTTCAGAGTGACAGCTGGATGGGGGAAGTGGTCAAAGGCTGACCCACAGCATATGGCCTCACAAGTTTCTTGATTCCAGCACACATTGCATTCTTGGCAAGGTCAAGGGCAGGTACAAAAGTGATTCATTAATGTCTGTAGTTCATGTACACTAGATGTGCCCTGCAAGTCAGTATCTTGTCCATGCAGAACTGTGCTCCAGCCTTTGTTTAAAGAACAAAGACTCTTTCACATAAGGAACTTTACAATTGCATGTGTAGAGTACAGATTGTTGATCCAATAGAAATCCCTTTGTTCAGCTTCACGTTGCAATTTTTTTTTGAAAAAGACGTTTGCAATTAATAATAATATCTCTAACTGAGCTTTACTCCTACACATTTTTAGGAATTTAGCTAAATAAAAATGGTAATGTTCTAATTTGTCGTTAAGATGAAGTGCGGTGTTGCATAATGCATTGCCTGTAGCGAGCAAATACTGAACCTCTGTCTCCAAGAAGCTTATCGTCATCTAAACACATTTTTCTTTTTGGTCAAGCTAAATGGTAATTCAGCTCTAACAGTTTATTTATAGGTAATTTTAATATTAGTGGTAGAATCAAGATTAAGTACCAACGTCCTGAAAAAGTACGTAACAACCTCTTAGAGTGGTATAAGGTGATTTTTTATCCGTTTGTTCACCTTTTACTTGTCTTTTATAGGTGAGGCCTGGAAAATTGGCAATATGTTTTGATTCCACATCGAAGTTATTTTAGTTTTTATGATATAATATTCTCTTTTGGTTTTTCTTTTCCTGGTCTGCTAACTGTAGGTGATGTCCAAGGCTCATAGATCTGCTGTAGGTGTCTCTATGCTTTCATGAACTGTCCCCAACATTTTTGGCACAAGGGATCAGTTTTATAGAGGGGAAGGGGACAAGAGACAGAGCTCAGGTGAGCTTTGCTCATAGCCCAGGAGGTTAGGGACCCCTGCTTTAGTGACTTTCATGTATAGACCCAATTCTCAGTGATTTACAAATTTACCTATCCATCTGAACTTCCCCCTTTCTCTATGACCTTGCTATGTCACCTGTAGAGGACGGATTTGTGAGCCATTTCCCTCATAAGGAATACATCAATGTTCTGCTTGTGCCAGCTTAAAAACACAGGACATTAATGCAGAAAGCTTACATATCTGGAAAAAGAAAGTTTATTTTTTAAAATTATTTTTCACATTAAAGATCTCATTTAGAAAAAAAAAGCCTTGCCAGCCCCATGTGATATATAAGGGTAATAGAGAAGGATGGAAACCAGCAGGAGCATTTTTAAAGTACATTTGACTCTTACATAGCATGAGTTTGAACTGCAACAGTCTACTTACATGTGGATTTTTAAAATAAATATACAGTCAGCCTTTGGTATCCTTGGGTTTCACATCCACTGATTCAACTAAAGTTCAAAAACAGCATTTTCTATCCACAGTTGGGAATCTGCAGATACAGAGGACTGACTGTGTACATTTTTCTATGCTATTTTATATAAAGGGCTTAAGCATCTGCAGATTTGGGTACTGGAAGGGAGCCCCAGGACCAATCCCCTGTGGATACTGAGGGATGACTGTAGTTAACTGTTTGGGGAATAAAACTTTATATGTGACTGTTCTACTGTGCAGAGGGTCAGTGTCACTAACCTCGGCGTTGTTTGAGGGTCAACTGTAGGTTCCAGATACTGTATTTCTAATTATATAATAACTTGTGTTCTTAATAAACAATGTAAAAAGTACTTAAAGCACAAGGAAATTGGAAAAGACCTGTATTCTCAGCATTCAAATATATTCAATTCCATAATATTTTGGCATATTCCCTTTTAAATGTATACCACACTTCTGGTTAAGATCATAAACTTTATTTGCAGAATTTCTGCTTCAAATCACAACTCTATCACTTTGTAAGTGTATAAATTTGGGGAATCTATTTAATTGCTCTGTGCCTCAGTTTCTTTATTTGTAAAAGGATAATAATGGTACTGACATATTTGTGTTTTTAGTGGATATTAAATAACTTAGTACATGAACAGCTTTTCAAATCATGACTGGTTACATTAATGTAGTTTGTAACTGTTGATAATGATGATGATAACATATAATACACTAACCATTTGAAAATACTATGCTACTTTTCTTCCAACTGCCTAATTAACAATATTTAACAATTGTCACTATATATTTGAACTGAAAAGTTTTATTGGTAGATGCTAATAAAGCTTAGTGAAGAGTGTATTTTAATTGCTTTTTTGAGCTCCTGAAACTTTCAAACAGCAAAAACAAGTGTATATTTCTTAAGTGTTTTTGAGAAGTACCTTGCTATTGGGCATTTTTCAAACTTGAGAAAGGTAAGATATCTAATAATTCAAATATTCTTAAACCTCTTCTTTTGAATTTGAAAACCAAAAGGTCATTTTTTGATCATTAAGTTTATTTTCCCATCAGCCCACATGTCTTCTTACCTTACAAACCTAACGTTATTGTTGAGAAATGAATTTAACAATAAAGGACAATCTTGGCCTGTTAACTCTTTGAATTTTTGACAGCATCCCTATTAATTTTATAATTATTTGGAAGGAGAAAAATCATGAAGCATGACATATGACCCCCCGCAAAATCAAATGTGGGAATGGGGCTGAGGCTGAAATAGTTTTGGTCACACTCTGGCAAAGAAACAAAAGTTGTACTTTACTGCATAACACTTGATTCTTACAGATACCTAAGTACAAACTGTAAAAATGCTTACAGATTAGAGTTATTTGATGGAGTAATGGAAAAAAAAAAGTGAGCTCACCAAAGTCACTGAGGGGAGGGTGCAGAGCCTTTTCATCAGATAGAACAAAACTCATGAGGCTACATAGCCTTATTTTCATGATCTGAATGATCATATTCTGTTTGAGTAGCCAGTTTAATATCCAAGAGACTGTGCTGAACCTGATCCATTCTCTGCCTCAGAAGGAAGAGAAGGCTCTTTAATATGCAGAGCCCATCCTTCTGTATGGAGCATCATTATTTTTCTTCTTCCACCCCCACCGGACCACCAGATCTCAGTGAATTAACAGATGACTTCATAGAATTTAGTTGTGTTTCATAAACAAAAGAAAAATTGCCTGCATAATCACTCTCTAAATAATCTTTTAACTAGAACATAACTCTTCTGTTGGTTCTCAAACTTTAGCACAAGCAATATTTTTTATCCGAAGTGTTTTTGATAGTGATTATGAAGCTCTACGGGAGACAGAGCAGACTTGTATCTAGAGTGAAAAATTTGTGTGTACGGGGTGACACATTCTGAGCAGTTCTATCCCTTGTTCATCACTTTTCCTGTATTTTCAGAAGAAACACTTGGACTCCCAAGGCATAAAAAAAAAAATTTGTCTTGGGAAGAAAATCAGTGATTCAACAGAATAACTTCATAACTTTTTAATTTTGAGACAGACAAAATTCTTACTGTAGAAGACTGTTGTAAAATCATTAGATTTTATTACTAACACCATTCAGTGCTCTCCTAGGCCAAGTAGTTTTGCTTCATTACCCAAAAGTAGCCATATATATTTTATTCCCTTATACCAGGGTGTTCATGCAACAAGAACCTCTGGAGGGGACAAGAGAAGATTTTTAAATAATGCTCATCCTGAACAAGGAAGATGAAAGGCGTCACAGTTTTTCATCATATAGCTCACATTGGGGTAATATTCCAAACAAATCTGGACCTCTGATTAAATACCTTGAGCCTTTGGCTTCCTGCAATTCTAAGGACCATCAATAGAAGCGCTGTGGTACAGTCTTATTAGACTCATTGGAGCTGTAATTAACCATTGGAGAGAAACAAATTTTTTTTTAAATCCATTATGATTAATTTTCTCAGGATGTCTTGAAAACCTTATAGGAGGCATTAGTTGTCTGCCTATTTATAATTAACAAATCAACACTAACGTGTTTTCCCAACAGGGACTATTTGAAAGGAAAGCTTTGTTGATGTGGGATTTAAATACATAGGCTCAATTCTCTGAAAGATGTGTTTTACAGAGGTTTCAGGACAATGAGGTGTGTCCTAATGAGATGTTCTTGTCATTGCTCCTATTTAAAGTGGTCACAAGGGAAAATCACTGTGGCTTCCTCCGGTGGAGGCAGCGGGGTTAATGGAGGACTTAGGCTGCATGTTCACCTCAGAGAGAATTATGCAACCAGTACAAACACAGCAGCAAGGAATTAGCTCTTTAGTTAAGTGTTGGAATTCATTTTCAAAGATGTTCATATTTGGAATTTTGAGATCACCTAGCCAATCAAAATTGAACTTAGAGTGGATGAATTGAACTAGGTAACTGCCATATAAATCATCAATGTATTTAAACTGACAGACAGTATAGTGTTAATGTCTACCTAGGACTATAAGAAAATAAACTCTTACATTGCAGCAATTCCAATTTGCAAAAAAGAAATTATTGGGCACAAACTGCGATTGTACTAACATTGGCCCTCCCTCTAGTCTTCTTCAGACCACTTCTGGAATATTCTTTTAGGTAGAGATCTAGTGTCATCAGTCCACACCATGGACCCCTTCAGTGACAACCACTCCATTCTTTAGTATGTAGTGAGAACCATTGTAATCTTGTCACTCTTAAAGGTATATCTTTTCAATCTCTTTTATTTCATAGTGTTACTCTGATATTATAAGTTATTTAACAAGGGATTAAGAAAAAAAAAAACTCATAGACAGACAGCAGTGTAGTGATTACCAGAGGGAAAGGGGACGAGGGGGTGGCAGAAGAGGGTAAAGAGAGGATAACCAGTGATGGAAGACTTGACGTGGGGTGGTGAACACACCATACAGGTGATGTGTTATAGAACTGTGTGCCTGAAACCTATGTAATTTTATAAAGCTATGTCACCCCAAAACATTCCATTTAAAAAGGGTTTAAATTAGGTTTCATAATCAACTTTTTATAAATTGCCAAAATGACTTCTGGATCAAGATGACAGATTGAGCACATGCTTTTTCTTTTTTAGGTATTTACATTAAAAGGACAGTGAAATGAGAAATAAATCAGAGAGTATATCATGAACAATTCAGGGATTTTAAATAATTCCCTAAGAAAGTAGATAGGATCACATTGATGGGGAAACCAGAACAGAGGGAACTGCCACTATGGGTATGCAAAGGAGAAGGTTGCTGTGGACCAGTTCTTTCCCACATAGATGGAGAGTCCTCCAGCTTGGTATCAGCAAGTGTAAAGGGCAGAAGTGGCCAGTGGGGATAGACATTTGTGTAATTAACTAAAGAAGTACTGTGTAGAGGAAAAGCAGAGCGTATTTTTGATAATCCAAGTGGAGTCACTGTCATCCATGACAGTTATGCCAAGTGCTGTGTCAAGACTGTGGTAATGTGGTGTAACAGGAAGACCCCAACAAATATTTCTGTGTATTTCTTGGGAGGCACCTGGAATGCCTCAAACCACATCTCGATACTTGGATAAGGACTTCACTTGGACACGCATATGAGAGGTGCACCCCCATTGCTGGCTGTCAGAACTCAGAGCTCCAACCACCCAATGCTGGAGCCTGGCTTTACCATGAATCATGCTTGGAGCCTTGTCTGGCTTCCATGCCACCAGACACAAGCCACCACTGCAGCCATCTGCATTGAGATCAATGCCTGCCTCTCTGCCTGTGGACACCACCAGTAATCAGGACCTTATGATGCTTGCTCTTCTCACTTCAATTGCATTATCTCCCCCTCACTATGTGTAACTTGCATGTGCCTCTATTGGCTCATTGGGGATGTATCCCCTAATAAACCTAGCATTGTGGAAAGACACAGACATGTTTGGAGAAGCTTCCTTACTCACGACAATTACAGTCTTTCCTCACTTCCTTTCTTCTTCTGATCCACTTTATTGCTCCATTTGACAGCTGAGAGAGCAACATATTGCAAAAGATTTTGCCTTCCAGGGAAAATATTTTAATTTCCCTAAAGACTTGGAGGTCAATGGAGGGGTAGGCATTTGTTTCTTAGTGTTCATGCTTTCATGTGAGAAAGAAGCCAAGTAGAGACTAAGGCATGGTATAGAGGGAAATTCCCTGAGTCTCTTCAGTAAAAGCCTCCTTATTTTGACATGGAGGTGATGGCCTCATATTGTCTGCCTGATCTCCTACCAGCAATATCAATACCAAAATTTCCATATAAGAGAAACATGGCGCCATCCTAGGTCAAGAAAGGAACCAAGCAACCTTGACTCAGTCACAATTCCCTAAAAATTCCACCAGTTATGACACCAAATATTTGCCTATTGCATATGTTTTTTGGGGGGTATGCTAATGGTGATTTAGAAAATTGTTCTCTATTTACATCCCCTTAACAAGCATGCTTTGTCTTTGGCTTGTGTGTTTAGTTGCAGTAGCTAAGAACAGGCTAATAAATGTTATGGGGTAGGGAAAAATAATCACAAATACCCCCTGTTGATCCTTGTTCTCTGTACCAATGCTGACAGGTAACAAAATTCAACTCCACTTGTCGCGGCCACTGACCAGCAGTGACCGCGGAACACTGCAGATGGCTTGTCGAAACTCATACACGAGAAAAACATACACAGAGACAACCGAGTCCTGTGGAGAAATAGGGATGAAAAGGCCACTCTCTCTAGTGGGGAGTACACAGTTCTCCTGCCTGAGCAGGCTTTTATTGGGTTCCTTTGCATAAGAATTCAGATAAAGCTCATTACTCATTGCCAGGAAGTAAGGATCAAACAATAGACAACAAGGAAGTCTGAGGGCCTATTTTGAGTCAGGGTCAAAGAGCTATAAAACTTTAAGGAACAAACTTACTTCTTCCTTGGACCCTTATCATTCAATTGAGAGCATTCTAAACAAAGCAGGTTTCACAGGATTTTACATATTCTTTTTTAGGCCTGATCGCCCAGGGAACCTGCCCTTTCCAGCACAGGGCTGCACCACCCTCTGTCATTATTTTAGGCTTAGGTGGAGCAAGGGAACTAAGACAGCCAAGAGATTAGGAGATTTACTTGCAGACAATGAGGGCTCAGGCTTTGTCAAAGTCGAGGGGTGAGGGTCCATCACCCCCTTTTGCTGTAGCCCCCAAGTCTTTCCTTGGGGGCCTCCCACGTGATTGTGCCTGTCTTAGGTCATTCCCCCCTTGGGGAATCTTACCCATCATTGGCTAACCAACCAAGCATTGGGGGCCAGTTATAGATGAAGTAAAAGGAGCAGAAGCGGTGCTCCTGCCAAGGAGATAAGCTTGTCTCCTTGGTGGCTTACAGTTCCAAGGTTGTTCCCTCGGCCTTAGTGGGGGTTACAGCTTCTGATACCAGGCAGGGTGGTTCCCAACACCCACTTTCACACAGTTTTGGTCAGTTTTTCTATTAAAGGCAGAAGCCTTCTGAGGTAGGTATTAGCTTTTGCTATTAACAAACAACTGAAAAATCTCAGAGGCATATAATGTCCACTTACATCTCGCTTACACATGTGCACATTGGCTGAAGTATCTCATTAGTTACAAGATGTACAAGCATCAACTGTGGTTGCTCTGAACCTCACATCTATTATGGAGCCCAAGGACTGAGGCTACTTGGAGTATTTTATTGTGAGGATCGCAGAAGCTAGGATAGCAAGTCCAACTGCACAAGCCTATTTCAAGCATTTGCCCAAAATCCCATTGGCTAAGGCAAATTACAAGGCAAAATTCAAAGTCAAAAATTGGTAAAGTTTACTCAGCACACCATGGGGCTATGACAAGGGTGTAAATGCATAAAACATTTCCAGGGGAGACAATATTTGTGGCCAGTAATTGAATTGATCATAGAGAAAAAGACCAGAACTTACAACTAAAACCATACCAGCTTCTAGAAAAAATCCATTTGGTCATTTATCCTTCATGTGAATTTATATCCAGAGATCAACAAGCATTTTCAAAAAAAACAATAATAGAAAAATGAAAAGACAAAAATGATATATGTTGGTAGAGAGTCATTGTATTCTGTAAGATTGAAAAAACAAATCAATCAACCCTGAGTTCCAGTGGGTTTTCTTCTTCTTAACTCCTGTTCTTTCCACCAATATCCACTGGTCCTCTACTCTGCATGAAGCAGTGTGAAATGCAGGATGGTAACGCAGGATGGAGGGGTTTGTATAAGGTTGAGGTAAAATAGGCGTTTTTCTAGATGTACCAGCCAATTGTAAGGAAAGGGCCTGGTAAATCATTCGAGGTTTAAAGACAAGTATCTGAATAGAATTTGAAGCCGTTTTCTTTTTTTTTTTAAAGATTTTATTTATTTATATTTTTAGAGAGGGAAGGGAGGGAGAAAGAGAGAGAGAGAAACATCAATGTGTGGTTGCTGGGGGACATGGCCTGCAACCTAGGCATGTGCCCTGACTGGGAATCGAACCTGCGATGCCTGGTTTGCAGCCCGCGCTCAATCCACTGAGCTACACCAGCCAGGGTGAAGCCGTTTTCTTAGGAACAGTTAAACTTTTATTGCCCTGAGTCATTTAAAATGATACCCTTTTCTCCATTCCACTAGAGGGTAGTGGAGCTTCCAGCAAAGTATTTGCTTTTCATCTCATGTGAAGATTACTTGACAAATTAACAAATCTGTGTCCAGTGTGCAAATCAATTTTTAAAGAGAAATGTATGGTGACAAGAAAACATTTTAATTTGCATATTATAAAAAAGAGAAAATGGTGATTGAATATGGGAGGTTGGGTGGGCAGGGCAGGGGAGAACAATGGGAGAAAAATGGGAACAACTGTAACTGAACGATAAAATAATTTTTTTAAAAAGAGAAAATGGTGCCCTGGCTGGTGTAGCTCAGTGGATTGAGCGCGGTCTGTGAACCAAAGCATCACAGGTCCGATTCCCAGTCAAGGCACATGCCTGGGTTGCAGGCCACGGCCCCCAGCAACCGCACATTGATGTTTCTCTCTCTCTCTCTCTCTCTCTTTCTCTCTCCCTTCCCTCTGTAAAAATAAAATAAATAAAATCTTTAGGAAAAAAAAGAGAAAATAGTGATTACAGATTATTTCTCTAGTAACCTGTACCCAGAAATTCCATTTCAGGGATATCAGTGGTATCTCTGATAATGCCATCTAGTGATATCACTTCTCTTAAAGTCAAAGAAAACTGTTAAATAATTCATTAAATAAACTAACTGATAAATAATTTATGCTAATTGGAAACTAATGAAAAGATCTTGCAAAATATGAGACTGGAAGTTTAAAAGTTGAAGGACATGCTCTAACTACAGGAACATGATGGGGCTGAAATTCATACTCAGTATTTCTTGTTACTCATAAATCTTGCCTGACATTAGCAGAATTCAGCCTGTGATTCATAGACGTGCATTCATTCCTGGGCCGCATTTCTTATCTTGTCCAGACAGAAATGTGTTAATTAACATAACAACATAGATTATATAACTGTGTGATAATTACAAAAACGTAGGCGATTTCACTAAATTCTAAGTCTTCAGATACATTATCATTGCAATTAATGGTCATACATATTATTTTGAAGCTTGGCAGGGGTTTTTAAAATATTTTTTATGCAAGCTGAAGGGTTTTTTCTGCATCACAAATATCACATATTTTTTCCTCCCTTCCTCCTTCCTTCTACCTTATTGCCTTTCTTTTTCCTCCATCCCACCTTTGGCCTATTCTTTGTAATTTATTAAATTCTTACAACACTTAGTAAACCTTAAAAATCAAGTGCTGTTTCATTCTCTATAAATAGCCTAAAGGTCAGTGATGTTTTAAACACTGTCCAAGGGCCTTTAGTTATGGAATATTTCTTATACCTGTCATATATATTAGATTGCTGCATGCACCATTATAGACTGAACCTTTCAGATTAATTCACTTTATTTAAAACCAATGCATATATTTCAATAACAAAAATAATTTGATCTGCATATAATCAAAACAAGAACAAGAGAGAGGCAAAATGGGAGTGGCCGTGAACCTCAGTAAATCTCTCTTAACACAATGCTAGAAAACATTACTATTATTGCTTAATTAATTACAGCAGGGAAAAATGAGACCCAAGTCATTTTATCACTACCTCTTATTGACAGTCTTGATTTTGCTTCTGAGCACCACAGCAATCTCATGAGAGGTAGGGCAGATTTCATTAGAGGAGACACGTATTCCCTTAGTCCCCTGACCCATTTTATGAAAGGGTTCAACTCTTCAACCTGCCCTGGGGTAAACCCGGGCAGTTGCTTAGTGACTGCTCACCAGCTGATCAAAGGTTTCAGATGAGATTTGAAGGCGGTGCTTCACTCTTTCTGAATTATTTGTGAGATGTGAAAGTAGAAATTGCGAATGAGTGAGATAGAAACTCAAGAGAATGTGATATTAAATGAATATGAAGCATAGAATTAAGCTTTAGAAAAATAGATATGTTTTGGTTCATCTTTAACTGGTTAGAATATTGGTGAACATTTCTTTAAACTAAAAGCTAACCCTCAATGAATCTTCTGACAAAATATGCAAGTTAGTTTTCTTTTTTTTTTTTAAGATTTTATTTATTTATTTTTAGAGAGGGAAGTAAGGGAGAGAGAGAGAGAAACATCAATGTGCGGTTGCTGGGGGACATGGCCTACAACCTAGGCGTGTGCCCTGACTAGGAATCGAACCTGCGATGCCTGGTTCGCAGCCCGCGCTCAATCCACTGAGCTACACCAGCCAGGGTGCAAGTTAGTTTTCTAAAACAGCATTATCTGTCCCATGAATGTGGTACTAGTAACTCACTCGTAAGACATTCCTGTCAAGAAGTCTTAATATCCTCTTTTATAAAATAATTCTAGGACTCATCTTTCAGAATTACCTTTAGAACTGATTTACAAAATGCATGAAAACATGTCTTGTTACCCTAAAATTAGAACATATTCTACCCTCAAAGGCATTTGTCCAACTTGAGTCTTATTGTCTTTATCCATCTTTCTTAAATTGTATTCCAAACTGAAATAATCCCTTAATGTGATAATAAAAATAATAACATCAAATGCTGAATATCCTTTTCACACAGAATTCCAAAAATGTAACCAGAAGTAGAATTTCTGGGGAAAAGTTATCATTTCCACCCATAATTATATTAAGAAAAGAAAAATAAGGCAGCACTCATTTGGACAAGTAATGTCTTATAAAATCATTGAATAACCAGGAAATTCACACCTTCTTTGTAGAATTATACTTATGATGTCATTCCTGTTATAGAGTACTTTGTCTAGCCATTTAAAATTTGGTGCCATTTCAGCAAAGATCATTATTATAAATGGCAGAAGTTTTAAGGGGTGTTGATTAATCAACAACACTGCTTATGATTTTGAAACAGTCAGGGGTAGTTTGAGGGCAATTGCCTACATTGTAACAAAATTGCTATGTTAATATCTAAAATTAATTCCTGGTAAAAACAAATCAGAGGTCAAACCCAACCAAATGCATAAATATGTGTGTCTGTCTATGTAAAGTCTTTTCTATAATTGGCAACACTAAAACCCGGTTATTTTGAATCGTATGTAATGAATAAGAATAATATCCTCCAAGTCTATAAAAGATGCACAAGTTCTATTAATAGAATTTGTCATAGGAAGCGCAAGTTGTAAAGGCTCTAAACACACTGGCTTTCCCAATTTAGTTGTTTGCCCAAACTAAGCCTTCTTGAACTGATTCTTTTGCCAATTACTAATTGCAATAGGATACTCTAGAGGAAGACAGACAATAAGAGATGGGAGTTGATAAATTTAGATTCCGCTGAGCATTTTAGTTTTTTTCGAGTCATTTTGCCATTGCTAATAAAGATGCTATAAATGTTTTAAAAGGTGTGTGGGGTGAATTGTGGTCCAGGGAAGAGTAGGAGGTAATGTCATATTCATTCTCGTCTGTCTGTGTGTGAGAGCAGCCAGGACAGAGCCTGACGCAGAAGTCAGAATGAATGTAGCACCGTGCACTCAAAGCTGCATCAGGAGGCAGTAGTCATTTTTCCCAGTGAGTCAGTCTTGAAACAGAGGGCTTGAAAAAATGTTATTGTGGTGTGCTAAAAGGTATCTGCTAGTAAATATGCCAAAAACATAATTAAGGAAAATGAAAGTTGTTATTAATGAAACAAATTGAGATGCTGACAGTGAGGAAAGAGATTTGGGAGGCTGTTATTTGGAAGCAAAATCAGTAATACCCACTTTAAATAAAAAGAAAAAAAATGGTTAGGCAGGCAGGCTTTGGGCTGGAATAAATGAAAGTAAAGGATTGTAAATCAATAATGCAATAAAGGGGGCAGAAAGCTAATGGTTCTTTTGTTTCAAATTGTAAATGGCATTTCTGTGTTCCACTGTGAGCCTTAAGTGAAGGCCTTGTTAATTACAGCATAGCCAGCCTGCCATTTCACTTCCCCGTACAACAATTTCTACTTTACCAAGCCTTGGCTTTATTTACTCTGCATTTACATACATTCAGGTGTGAATTAAGAGCTATATAGTTATTCTAGCATGAGAAGAACCAGTTTCTCAAGACAAGATTTTCATTTTTGATGATTAGGGCCCATAGATTAGGAGAAACACATAAAAGGGACAATTAATAAGTTAGAAATATTGACAACAAGACCAAAATATTTAAAAGTATTTTGTTACACTGACTATCTTAGTCATTATCTTTTGTGTTTCTATGTGTAGGGAATATGATGACAAATCTGAAAATAATTCTTATATTAAAGGTGAGAGCCTATTATTTGTAACATACCCTGAGTCTTCTAATAAAGGCTAAGCAGCTAACTCAAAACAAAATTAGAGGATACAGAATCCCATACTTGAATGGACTGTTCTCTAATGAAGGCTTGAGGTGCTTCCTGAACCCATTATAATGAGCCAATCATCATTTGGCAATTGGTTGATGTAATTTTCTGTATATTTGGTGTATTTCAAATAGTATACAGGTATATATATTTCCATTTACAATCTGTCTGCAGCTTTCACTGTCTCCCTTTTTCTCCTTCCCTCCCTTTCCACTCTCTAGACTCCCACCCACCTCCATGAAATTAGACTGGCAATCTGCATATTCATTAGCCTTTCTTATGTTACAAAAAAAGATAGCCTCTAATCAATTTCCAATTTGCTAGTGCTCTGATTTTATTGAGTGTTCTTTTACTCTATTATACATTATAAGAACTCTATATGAGGTTTAATTGCAAAGAACAGTCTCCAAATGCCATCTGTTATCATGATGTTTAAGAACAGGGCTATGGTGATGACCTTTTTTTAAATCTATTTTATATATTTAAAATTGGTCAGACAAAGACTTACCCACCCCTGTATGTCATTTATCATTAATGTGGCTCAATCATCTTCCTTGGTATATTCTTTTTTCATATTCAATAGGCTTCATTCTCTGAAACTCTCCTGTTAGAAAATTACTTTATAGTGATCACATCTCTTACCCTTCTCAAGATTATTTTTATGGAGTAGAAATGCTTTGTCATCTTAGAAATTAGATGAGAAAAATGGAATGTGTTGTGTAAAATGAGGGCATTCATTTACCATTGTATTTTTCTGAATTTCTCTTTATTCGTATGTACGGTGTTCTACAAAGGAGTCTTCAGTGACATAAATGCATTCAAAACATTGACATTTCTAGGATGGTAATAAAATACTAGGAGTTATCAGGAGACAGGAAATAATTTTTGTGTAAGCAAATACCACATGTCTTGCCAAAGAATACTCAAGGCACCTTTTATTTGATGGATGTGTATCTTCTGATTTTTCTTCAGAGTCAGCATATTATAACAGGAAGTACATCTAAGGAAGTACATCTTAAGGAAGCTTTATTTTAAGCATTAGGAACCTGAGTGACTCGGCTAATACAGATAGATGTTGAAATGCCTAACTCTTAAGCCTATACTGTTTTCATTGTATCTTACTAAAGCCCATGGTATTGCCATGATAGAGTGGTATAATCATTTATAATTTTGAATGGATTATTTTTCTCAATCAGATGTTGCATAGCAACTAACTTTAAAGTGGCAGGTGAGAGTCGTGGTGCAAAGAAAGCATAATAACTGTTCACTTTCTAGCTATAAGTTGACTACTCTACCTTGTTTTTTTTCTAATTAACACATTCCATTTCATTAACACCTCTGGGTCACTCTTAAAATATTGAGAGTCCCTACTCTGAAGAGTCTGAAGCCATATAAATAATTTGGTAATAAGAATGATGACAATGATGACACTTGCAATTTATATAGCACTTCTCTGTATATATGGCCTCATTTGCTTTTCACTGTAACCTAAGGAGGTAGGAAAGCAATTCAAACACACTGATTTCTGAAAAAAGAAGCAATCTTCGAGTCATATTAGTGATTTAGTAAATTTAACAATATTGGCAAATACCTGTGATATGTCTACTATCTATGTACTTATTCACCCTGCCTAGGTCTTCTGTTATATCAGAGGTGTCAAACTCATTTTCACTGGGAGCCACATCAGCCCTGCAGTTGCCTTCAAAGGGCCAAATGTAATTTTAGGACTGTATAAGTGTAACTACTCCTTAACTAGGGGCAAGCAGCTCAGTGCTCCCACTGCGTAGAAATAAGGTGCCAGTCCAGATGAAACAAGGTGGAAGGCTGGATTCAGCCCTTGGGCCTTGTGTTTGCCACCTGTGTGCTATATCATATTATCTTCCTTTGATTTACTTGATGCAAGCTTAAGGTTTAATGTATATATATTATACACTATATGTATATTAACTCCAAATTTATATTCAGTTGAAAATAGTGATTCATATGTAATATTCAAAAGGATTTACCATTCACTTTAGCCAATGGCCATTTAGTGCTAGCCAATAGCCAGCACTTTCGTTGTATCTTTATCATTGTCTCCATGTAAATATCTATATTTTTTACAAATTGGCTTACTCTGCCACAAACCAGTATATCCTCACTGTAGTAGGAAACTTCCTGTTTCTAGATCAATAATTCTACATCATAATACTGTCTATGAAATTTTGCTTTAATATGATAAGATAAATGGGCACTTTGAACTCTCTTGTGCTTTACAAGAGACTTTATAAACACCGTGAACTTGAAAATCTTCTGAAGAGCAGGGAATCAAAGAGTTAAGGAAGTATAATGACACTTTTATTTTAACTTCTTTTTGTTTTTCCTAGTTTATTTTTCTTTTTTCGTATATATCAAAGGTTCATTCCTTTTTTAAAATTTTATTTTAATCATGTTCAAGTACAGTTTTCTGTCCTTTACTCCCGTCCCAGCCCACCTACCCATTCCTCCCCAACTCCCTCCCATTTCCACCCTCCTTAGTTTTTGTCCATGTGTCCTTTATATTTGTTCCTGTAAACCCTTCCCATTCTCCCTGAAATTAATTTAATGTGCAGATAATGCAAGTGAAATGTATACTACAAGTCATTGTGTTTAGGAAAGTCTATAATTTATTTTCTTTCTTTGCATAGTAGCTGAATCATTTTATTAAGTTAAAAATTATTGTTTTTCCGAAATTTCTGAGATCTTGAATAAAATAATAATAAAGTTCCTATAAATTGTCTTTATTAACATCTCTTATGTTCTTTAAAAGATTTTATACATTTTTACATATGGATTTTGTATATTTATTGGCATATGTGTTACTTAAAAGGTATTATACTATATTGTTTTGGACATTTTGAATTAGATTTTTCCCTTTCATTGCCATTTCTAAATGGCTATTCTTGTACGGTTCACATATATTTTGCATAAAGATTAGTTCTTTATGCACCATGGTTTGCACAACTCATTCTTGGATCAGAGCAGATGGGATGGATATGGATCTAAATATAGGCAGCACTTACTGGCTTTCACCCCTTTCAGAGGCACTTTGAAGAAACCTAACATCTAAGTACTCATAATATACACATACACACATTATTAACTATATTTAAAGATAAAGAAATCAGATGGCCATCCTTCTATGATTGTCTTTCCTTGTCTTTCTGTCTGTTAATATGAAAATATTTGTAGATTAAGCAGTGTTTACCCTAGACTAAGTCTCCACGAAACTAAGTTCCTCATCTCATCTCAAAAATTCAAGGTTTAGTGGGGCATCAAGAGTACGTCTTAAAAGAGGTTAGTGTAGAGATCCAACAGTGAGAGGAAATTAGGAGAAAAAAAGAACAACAGAATGAAACAGAGGCTGGACCATCCTCAAAATATCTATATTTTAGGCTACATATGTGCCACATGTATTTAGGCTGCCCTTGCAAATCTAGCTCTCCTATAGCCCTCTTTGACAAAGACCGATGAGTCCTAAATTATGTATCTAATTCAAACAAATATCTTATTTTTCCTCAAAATACATTAGACTTGTTTTTAGCCATGTTAGTACACACTATAACAGAGGAGAACAGAGAGAGGAGTATCAAATCTGGATTCACAAAACTAACAGTATTCTCATGACTCATATTTGTGTGAGAAAACAATTATGAATATAGTGTCCTCTCTGTTTCTATTACAAGAAATCACAGGATCAAACCTTGGCTTGCTCAACCAACATGTTTTATTTCTTATACTTTTGATATTTTCATCTTTGTTAGACCCAGGACAAGGAGCAGAATATATCTAACACACATAGACCCACTAACACATTTATCTCTTTCTTTCTTAAGTGTATCATCCTGAAATAAAATAACTTTACAATTTCCAAATAAAATGTGCAATTAGGTGCACAGGCCTCCATTCCATCTCTGTTGCTAAGTTGATTTTCAGAAGAATACTGAGATTTCTGCTCTGGCCATAATGAAATGATTGGAATGGATATATCTTCTTACCATAAACAATAAAGAATGGAGCAAAAATTATAAGACAAATTTTAAAGACATTGGAAACAGGAGATATAAGACTGTGGTCCATGAAAAAGGAAAAACAAGATGATTTCTATGAGCACCTTGGATTCACTTTCTAGATGGTCACATAAATAGATCACATCAATCTTGCTGAGCTGACAAGATGAAGATGGGTATTTGCTGTGGTTGAGATTGTTTGAATTTGTAGGGTGGGGAATTGGAGGTGAGGCAGTTATGCAGAGAAAGAAGGCCAAAATGTGACAGGGTGTTGCTTTGCATCTGTTGAAGAATATTAAGCCAACATGAGCAGAAAGGAACTGTATGAAGCCAGGCAAAGAGAGGATCCTGGCCAGGTAGTTCTGTTGGTTAGAGCATTGTCCTGCTATGCCAAGGTTGTAGGTTTGATTCCTGGTCAGGGCACATGCAACAATAAACCAATGAAACCATAAATAAGTAAAATAACAAATCTCTCTCTCCAAATTAATAAGATCAATAAATTTAAAAGTAAAATAAAAACAAATACTGATGATGTGAAGAGTTCATAAGAATATGGAACAATGCTGATGTAAATATAAAATGGCTCAACCACATTGGGTAAAAATGGGAGCAGTTTCTATAAAATTAAACATCTATTTAACATACAGGCCAAACATATCAAACCTAGGTATTTATACAAGAAAAATGAAAACATATATCCATGTAAAGACTCACATAAATCTTTGTAGCAACTTCATAATAGCCTTAAGGTGGGAATAACCCAAATATCCACCAGCAGGTAAGTGGATAAGCAAATTGCTATATATTCTTACCATGGAATGCTAGTCATCAATAAAAGGAACCAACTATTGCTATGTGCAGTGATATGAATGTATCTCAATAATAGGCATAAAAAGACTTACACCATGTGGTTTTATTGACATGGATTTTATTTATATATATAAGGTAAATCTAATCTTAGCAAAAAACTGGAAAATCTGTAGTTGCCTGGGGTCAGGAATTGAGTAGGTAATTATCTTCAAAGGTACATGAGAGAACATTATGTTTTTGTCTTACTTTTTATAAGATTTGTTTATAAAATTTTATTTTTATTTATTTTTAGAGAGGGAAGGGAGAGGGAGAGAGAGAGAGAGAAACATGAATGTGAGAAACATGAATGTGCGGTTGCTGGGGGACATGGCCTGCAACCTAGGCATGTGCCCTGACTGGGAATCGAACCTGTGATGCCTGGTTCACAGCCCACACTCAATCCACTGAGCTATGCCAGCCAGGGTGTTTTTGTTTTACTTTTGAAATGAGAAGATATTCTATATCTTGATTGCAGTAGTAGTTACATGGAGGCATGCATTTATCAAGACTCATCAAACTGTACACAGAAATTATGTATTTTAATAATTTATAACTTAATAAATTTGATTTAAGGAATATAAATTATTTGACCTATTTAAATTCTGGTCAAAAAATAGAAAAAAAGTGTTGCTTTCCCAATGGAAATAATTTTTGCTTGTAAGAAAAAAGAAATGATTCATCTCTAGTAGTTTCATATTTTCATTAATTTTTGTTCCAAACTAAGGAAATTATTCTTGGAATATTATGAGTGGCACAGGATATTTAACTCTAAAGAAAATGTTCTGCTGTGCAAACACATGTTAATCTTATCATTCCCTAAAGAAAAGTTTGGGCTAAAGAAGAGTAGTAGGGACTGTATAATTTTCTCATTCATATAGCTTTTGAACCACATCTTAATTAATTAATTCTCTCTTGATCATAAAGGAGAGCACAAAGAATAAGAAGGAACCAGTGACAACTCTATGGTGCTACCTAAATGCCAACTCTCCACTGTTTCAGTCTTTCAGATCTTTACAAATCATAAAAATCACATAAGGGACCCTAAATCCATATAGTTGTATTGATTGTGTCAAGATTCTACAGTGTTTTGAGTCAGAGTATCTGGTTTACCAGATGACTGAGAGATTGATTCTACCTGCACTCTTACTAGAAAGAAAGAAATGTTTCACATGAGGTGATTAAGCTACAGGTAGGTTCCCATAGAAGTTTATTACTTACTTTAGCTCATTGCATAATGCTGCAAGCATGACAAGCCGGGCTATTAAATATGATTGTTATGGTTCCCCATAGGGCAAGCCAATGTCAACACAAATTCCAAAGAGAGGTAGCCTTCTGGGGTTCTTCCCTGCTTTCTCCTCTAATTGCAGAAGGCATAGACAATGAGGTGTACTTATCTCTTGGAAAATGTCTTTCTATGCTCTAGAGAAATCCTACAATGACAATGATCCATCACCATTGGTTTAGTCACTGGATGTTCTGAGCACATATTGGTAACATACAGGAAAATTGAGCAAAGTTTTCACGGATAAAAAGTAAATAAAATGGTAAAACATTCCAAGTTTCTAAGAGCCTACTCAATATCAAGGATAAGAATTTCTCTACAAATCATCCCAACACTTATCCTAGGGTGAGTGTTTGTTATATGTGGAACTAACTCAGTGTGAAGGAAAACAGAACCATGGCCATCTTTCCTGATTCCATATCTTAACATATGGCAACTGACCAAAAACAACAATAAAAACACAACAAACACACAAACAAAACCATGGCCCTTTGTTATGACTTGAAAGAGTGTACTTGAAAATTCTCACTAACCTGTTGCTATATGAAATTGTAACTCAGGTTTTTGTGTGAAAACAAAACAAGTGTATTTTGCTGAGTGTCTGATGCAATGTGGTATATCTTCAGCAAATCTGTAGAAACTGATCAATTCATTATCTTCAGAAAGAGGTCCAGGACCATATATTTTTAGAAGTTAAATATATTTAATCTGCAAAGGGAAATTCATTGGCTCACTAAAATAAAACATTTTGGGGGTTCTACATTCAGATATGGCATATTGTCTTTTTAGAAATCCACGTGTAACCAATTTTGACATCAATTTTGACGAAGCTGATGTAATAATCAGCAACCAGTTTTAACAGAGCTGATGTTGCCTGTCTGTGAGTATTCATTCAGCTGCACCTCCCCACAACCTTTGCCCTATATATCACATGAGGAAACTGATTAAGTAGTTTTCTCAAGGCAAAACAGCTAATCACAAGCTTCTGCCACATTTTAGGTAGTGTGATAAATGATTCCCATACATTTTCCCATTTAATCCAGTAAAACTATGATGCTGTTATGGGCAACTTTGCAATTTAAAAGATGAAGACACAGGCTTCAAACTGTGGCATAAATTGCCCAAGGATGTGGAGCTAATACACGGCAAAGCATAAATTTGATGCAAGGTTTATCTGAACCCAGACGATGTGCTGGCAAATATAACATGTGCTGCACTGTAGCTCCTGTCAGTTAGTGGCAGAGCCAGAACTACAACTAAACGTGATCATAAGCATATACCCGTGTGGCCTGTGGAATTACCTATATCTCAAATCGTACAATTCATTTCTCCAATTAATGAGGATATTTAAATTCATCAACCCCCTAAACCAGGAACTTTACTGCCATCCATATAAGAGGGAACAGGACCCCGAGCCATCTCATGAACAATTAATATATAAATCCAAAGACTCCTAAAGACTCAGTCATTGATAAAGCCAACAACCCTTGGAGTGGGCATCATTTTTTAAGCCAGTTACTCAATAGAACATAGCTCCTTAGAGGCAAGCATTCTATAGAATGTATCTGCAGCTCCAAAGTACCTTAGCATAGTAGAGAATAGAAAAGATGCCCAGGAAAATGTTTGCTGAAGAAATGAATGATGTTTATTCTCTCAGCTCAGCCTTGACTTTGCAGATGTATTCCCCAACATGAACTTGCAACAGTTCTGGACTGAAGCACCTTTCAGTGCCATCCTCAGATGTCACCAGCAGCACAGAACAACACATCCTTACTCTCAGAGGCCTTAGATGTAAAAACATTTAAGGTTTCAGAGGCACACAATAATGAAAGTGTCTTGTCAAGGAATGTTTTATCTTTGAGGCTTTGAGGAAGGCAATATTTCTGTCTCTAACTCCTTGACTTAGAGTGTAGTACCTCCAACAGGTGTGCTACTATCATCTGGGGCAGGGAAATTCTTTGTGTGGGAATACTCTGTAGATTGCAGGAGGTTTAACATTCCTGGAGCCCGCCCTCTTATGCCCAGAGCCCTTGCTGCCCTAGTCATTGTGAAAAACAAAGAGTGCCCTGGGAAATAAAAGGAAGCTTCTAGTAGAAGGCAGAAGAAAGCTGAGAAAGAAGCAGCATAAATTAAGCTCAGAGAGTGTGTTTTCATTCAGCGTGCTAACTTGAAGAATGGAAAAAGGTTGAAGATGTTCTCTGACAAAAAAGTACAGAAAAAGCAGTGGATTCTCTGAGTGTAATTTCTAGCAATACATGGACTTCCTGACAAGAATCAAAATATAGTAAGTATCGAATAATGCACGCATGCCATTCACAGCCTGTTCACCCTTATTTCTAAACCCAAAGTTTTCATGTATGAAAAATAAATAAAATGGCAAAACATTCCAAGTTTCTAAGAGCCTACTCAATATCAAGGATAAGAATTTCACTACAAATCATCCCAAGATTTTTTTTTTTACATGGGTGAGTATTTTTTATACATGGAACTAACTCAGTGCAAAGGAAAACAGAACCATGGCAATCTTTCCTGATTCTTTATCTTGTTGGCCAGAGGGAGATTTTAGAGGAACTAAGAAGGCACAGATTGATGTCTGAATGTTTCATCATTGAATGTATGTTTCATCATGGAATAAATGTCAAGTTCATTGTAAACGATTTAAAAGAATTAGTCTCAACAGGAAGCAGATTGAATGAAAGGTGACCGATTTCATGTTGTTAGAACCCTTTCACGCCAAGAAGAGTTTTAGAAGTAGTGCTGTGTGTGTGCATGTGTGTGTGACATTTGCTGCTTCTTTCATACAAAGGATGCTACTATACCCATAGAGAAGGATGCTAAGAGGTGCTTCTGTGGCATGTACAAGCTTGGTAACCAACTATGACAAACTCTAAGAAAACATGAAGAGCCTGATGGAAGGAAATGGACATAAAACTGAAGCCTAGACCTTACTCTTGCATGAACCATATACCCATTGATTTTCAAATGGTTAGAATGAGAAGTGCTAATGTTTAACTCAGCTTCTAAACGATGTCAGTGAAAACATTAAAAAAGAAAGAAAAGAAAACATGTCTTCCTTTGGATGCTTCATTAAATCTCTTATTAACAAAGCCAACAGTTTGCCATTTGAGGAGGTTTCATTTGACCAGTTTAACTTTGAAATAAATGACTTGTCAACCTTTGAAAAACAACAGCTTTGAAATATTATTCAAATACCAATGAGTCTTTTGCATATAGAGAAAATGCCCAGTCCCAGGCTCACTGGAGCAGAACACTCCAGTGCAGGCTTTGAAGACCTTTGAAGTCCCTTGCAGCCTGAAAAAGAAAGCAAAAGTAGATTTTGCTCCAAAAAGAAAATTAAGCTAATGAAATGCTGCATAATAAATTAAGTTACACACCAGGTTTACTAGAGAAGTGAATCATTTTTAGTTAGCATAGCAGCAGACTATATAAAAAATACTTCAGGAGTGTTAAAGTTTCTTGTAAATAATTTCTAGCCCTAGATAATGTATTAGTTTCTCAGGCTGCCATAGGGGCTTAAACAAGAGAAATTTGTTTTGTGACAGTTCTGGAGGCTGAAGTCCGAGATCAGGTTGCATAGAAGGTTGGTTTCCTCTGAGGACCACAAGGGAAAATCTATTCCACCTCACTCTTACTTGGCTTGCAGAGGGCTACCCTCTCGCTGCCTCTTCACATGGTTGTTCCTCTGTCCATACAGCCCTGGTGTCTCCCTGGGTGTCCAAATTTCCTCTTAAAAGGACATCAGTCAGATTGGATTAGGGTCCCCCTTAAGGGCCCCATTTTAACTTAATCACTGCTTTTAAAGGTCCTATCTCTAAATACGGTCACATTCTGTGATACTGGGTGTTAGGGTATCAACATATGTTGGGAGCTGGGGGGACAATTCAGCTACTAACAAGTAATTTTAAGATACTTCTTAGAATTCTGGGGGTTTAGTTTATTTTTGCTTGTTTTGTTTTTGCCACATTGTTGCAAAATAAAGGGTCCTAAAACTGGCATAGTCTGTTTCTCCGTAGCAGCTTCTCAACCTCAGTGCCATGGACATTAGGACTGAGTAGTTCTTTGTGGTTAAGGGTTCTTTTTTTGCATTACAGTTTCAGCAGCATTTATAGCTTCTGCCTGCTAGATGCCAGTAGCTCCGCCTGCAATTATAACAATTTAAGTTGCCTCCAGACATTGCCAAATGTTCTATGGGGTGCAAAATCATCCCAAGTTGAGAAACGCAGCCTTAAAATAAAGGAAATAAAAAATGGAGCCACAGTAATGAAAGAGTTGAGTCTGAGTGAACCTTATTAGGACTTTTTTTCTGAGAAATGCTGATCACCTTTAGTGTGAGACTGGCCGTGGTTTGCATTCTGGCTCTAATAAACCAATGCTGGCCATGTGGTTTTAGGTTGGCTTCTCCTAAAACTTAGATGTTTCTGTGTCTAAGTTTTAGTTTTTGTGAAGTGGTGATGATGATAGTACACAAAAGGATTCTTGTGATCATAAATAAAGAACTCGCACAGTTCTTCCTGTTTGCAATGGAAGATGTTTGTTGTAGTAGCAGCAGTTATAGTGGAATCCTGAACTGTTAATAGAATGGCCTCCGTTCTAAAATGTGCAATGACCCAGGACTCAGCCGAACTTTACCTTGCAAACTGGACAGACACACTGTTTGAAGATACCCGAGAATAGGGCTTCTGATTGAAGATCCATGAATAAATGTCAGTCTGGTAAATAAACCCCTAAAATCTGCATGCAACTTTTAAAGAATGTGTGAGCATGTGTATTTTTCTGAGAAATGGACCATATATTTTAATCGTGGTCACCAAGAGTCCTATATAACATAAAAAATACAAAGAAGTGCTGCATCACATGTTAATGAATCAAAATATTAAATTAAAAGCTGGTCTTCTTGGGAAAAATTTTGAACCCAATAAACCACTAGCTAACCTAGTTATAAAAAAAGGATATGAAATACATAAATAAATACAGAAAATAAGAAATTAGAGCAGAAAAATTAATGTAAAACCGAGGAAATTAAAGAACAACCCCTAAAAGACTGCTTTGTTCTTCTCTATGCTAATAAATAAATATCCATTATAAAATTACATATTATTATTATTATTATTATTATTATTAAGTTGTATGATGCTTTAGCTCTGATCCCTGGTCTCTCTCTGTTCTCATCCTGTGACAACGTGTGGCTCTAGGAAAGCCAGATGGCCTCTGGACCTGGGGCTGCAGCCTTGATCCCTCAAAGGATACCTGGAAACTTCTCCCCATCCTAGGGCATTCTGAGCCCCAGGACAAGGGCCCAATAGCTTGTAGTTCCTAGAGGTCAACTAGTCTGGGCCATGGTATTTTAGTAGCTTATATAAAGCATCTGCCTGTCTGCCTGTCTGTTTTCCTGTCATGTATCTATCAAGACTGTGTGTTTAAAAGAAGGTGATTCGCTTGCTCCTTCTCAGATGCAAATAGCGCAGCCATCTCAATTGAGAATGACATCATGCTTAGTAGAACTCACTAGAAGCATGCCCATTAAAATATTAGAATCGGGGTTATGACAGTCTTCCCTTTATCTCCAACAGTGTTCAGCCTAGCCAACAAAATTAAAGAAAAACGTACAAATTAGGAAAACTGGGAAAATTGGAAAGGAACATGTAAATGATCACTTTGTTCAAATGATAAGATTGTTTATGCAGAAACCCCAAGAAGGTCAACTGGAAGACTCTCGCAAATGCTAATTCAATAATTTAGTTATTTAAATTTAATATGTAGCATATATACATATTTATAAATGTTCACAACACAATTACAAAATATGATGGCTATAGCCCATTTAAAATAGCAAATGGAAAATTTTTAAGTTATAGTAAATACTAGTAATATATATGTATATGAACATATATGTTTAATACGTATGGATACATTTTTTATATAAGGTCATATAAAAAGACTGAATAGTTCAGGTGGCAAAAAGGGACTTACCATACATTTTATACAGCTCTACAATGTTAAGTTTTAGATCATGTATGTAAATCCCCTTTTTAAATTGCATACCTAAAATATATATTTTAAATAATCATTTATTTTTATTAATAATAGCAGTGTTCACAATATCCAGAATTAAACTTTCCTTCCAGGCACAATAAGTTTGAGAATGACTCAAACCACACAGTGGAATTAGAACCACATATAATTTAAGTAGAGTTAGTGTAAGCAAAATTATAAACAATAAACAATAAACAATATGTATTCTACTTCTTAAACACACATTTCCTCCCTGGTAAAGAATTGTAAAAAATTCCTAGTAAAAATTTATTCAGAAACAGTCTCTTCTAGGGTGGATTCTTTCAGCCTGCATTCTCTAAATTGCCATCTGTTGTCTGTTCCAACCAGACGTTATTTCATGTTAATTTAGTCCTTGTTTGAATCATAGCCCTAATTAATATGTTTAAAACTGTATTCAGTTTCTTTTAAGGTTCACATTAAGTCAACAACATCTATCAAAAACAGTCATAGTATACTCATACCAATATATTTTGTGCATTTGCCTTCCAAATATTCTTTGAATTTCTCTTCCTGTTTCTCATCTCTCTGTTCTGAAGACCACTCAATCCTCATTTGAGGGGAAGATGTTCCACTATTCCTCTGTCCCCTCCATGCTAGGGAAATGAAAGATAGCTTACCCTTTTTAGAGAAGAGTCATTCTGTGCTGGGGAATGCACTGAAGAAGAATAACCTGCCACACACACATATGAGCACTATGACACTTTCTGTGTAATGCCATTAAATTTTTATCCGGATCAAAAACACCTGAACAGTTTTACTCCTTATTCTTTTCAGGTGCAATATGGTACTGGCCACAGCAGTATGTTATCATTTTCTTATTGTTTTCATGTTTATCATCTTACGCAATGGCTTACTTCTCACAAACTTTTAGGTGGTTATGAGAAGACTGGAATTCTGAGCAATGATGCCTCTATTTATGTAACAGAACACTGTAGTTGGTCATAACTGTGTCTAGATATCTAAGTTATTTTTATCATTAAGAGAGAAAGTCAATGTTAAGCATCTTCAGCAAAATTAGTAGGTAATGGAACAGAATGGTTAAAAACATAGACTCTGGTGTCAAAATATTCTTGGATTTGGGACATGGCTTTGCCACTGATTAGTTATATGACTTTGGAAAGTTAGTAAGTGCTGTAATTGTCAGTTAACTCAAAATGTATTGGAGATCAGAATGACAGTTTATAGAGTTGTTTATTTGTTCATCCAAAAATGGTGAGGGTCAAGAATGTGAGAAACAGTATGGGTACTGTGGTAAGTCAAAGCAGGAGTTTCAAGTCCAGCTGAGGAGACAGAGTTTGTTCAAATGATAACACTGATAAGTAAAAGGAACACGACTGCAGTTACAATGACGTAGAGTTCTGCTGCCAGAGCGTCCAACGCATGCTGTTTCTGGGTCTTCACACTTATTGCTGCCACTGCGTGCAATCTTTTTCCCTCAAAAAATCCCCATGAGTCATCATCCCTTCTTAATTCCCATCTGTCTTCAAATGTCACTTATTATAGAATCCTTCCCTGGCCTATTTTTCTAAAGTAGCCCCTGCACTCATTTATCTCGCCTTTATCCTGCTCTGTTTTTATCCATAGCACTTAATCCACCTGACATGAAATATTTATTTATCATGTATGGTTCGCCTTCCATGATCAGAACATAAGCTTTGTGAAAGTCAGAACCTCACCTGTTGTGGTGCCTTTATATCCCACACTGAGAGAAGTGCCTGGCACAAGGTAAGCACAAAAAAGTAGTATGTATATAAATAAATAGATTAATTAATTGATTAACAGCAGAGAGGTTTGGAGTTAGTGCAGACTTCCCTGAGGAAGTGATGCTTGGCAGAGCAGAGGAATAAATAGGAACTAATTATGCGAAGTTGTGTAGGAGGAGCATTCCAGGTAGAGGGCAGCAGCTACCAAGGCTTGGGGGATAGAAATGTGTATGTTAGGCCACAGGTCCAGAGCAAGGCTAGTGTGGCTGCAGCCAATCAGTGGAGGGGACTCTAAGGCCAAATGAGAGCAGGAGGAGCTAGACCCTCCTGGATCTTGAAGGTCATTTTAGGAGATTTTGTTTACATACCAGTAACAAGGAGCCTTTAAAGTTTGAAAAGGGAAGGGTATGGTGACAGGCAAAGATGTGGTCTGATATTTAAATTTGAAACATCTCACTTTTACTGAGATTGGAGGGTGTGCTAGGCAGGATAACGACCCTCTAAGGATGCCCAGGTCTTCATCCCCAGCACCTGTAAATACGTCAGGCCACAAGGAAGGAGACCACAGGGAAGGAATGCTCAAGGCCTCCAGAAGCTGGAATAGGCAAGGAAATGAATGCTCCCCTGCGCCCTTCAGAAAAGAAGGCAGCTCTGCCAACAACTTGGTTTTAGCCCAGTGAGATTCATGTTGCACCTCTGATCTCGAGAACTGTAAGATAATAAATGGGTAATTTTCTAAGCCAATAGCTCTTGAGAAATTGTTACAAGAGCAACAGGGTACTAATATGGAGGGGGTGACAAAAGCAATTCTCTTAAGAATTATATGAGGTTCTATACATAAAGCACTTAGTAAAGTGCCTGATCTTAGTGAACATTCATTGAAATAACATAAACATAGCATTCTGTTATTTTTGTTGTTGACATCATTTTTAAGGTTGTTGACCTCACTAGAAATTCATGTTTATTAATTCTAGGGAGCTACACCTGATATAGCTCCTATACTGAAACCTGTAATTAGTCAATATTTTAATCATTATGAATTCTTATCAAAGAACCTAATGAACCTCAACTGACCTTCAAGACCTAGTCCCTTCCCACTTCACAGGTGGCACATTCAGATGAGCAGTGCAGAACGCAAAATGTACAAGGGCCATTTTGCACCCCTCCTTCCTGATGTTGCTACAACATTTGCAATGCTGGGCTCTGCAACAGACATATAGGAGGCAGTAAGGGAGGGAACAGGCTCCTCTGCATTCAGACATTGTAAAAAGTCAGAATAATGATGGTTTTTATACGCCTTCCTCACAAAGAGACCCAAAATTAAAAACAAATGGTGTTCACTCAAATGTAGAACAATATAGCACTAGCCAATAGACAGACAACTGTCACAAAGTGGAACAGAAAATAACTGATCCCAAGTACTAAAACATTAAAATACTGCATTAATAGATATGCAAAAGCATTTTCTCTTTACACCAAGGATTATAACTATCAGCTGTAAAAATAATTAGGTGCATGTGATGGCAAATGATAGCTTTCTTAGTTTCTCTGGGGCGCTTGAACTGCCCAGTCTATTAGGATATGCCATCCACTTGCTATTTTTCCTTTTTGATGACACTGGCTTACATACCTAATCATTATTTAACAGATCCTAGTGCACAATGTTATAGAATGAAGGGCCATTGGTCGCTTCTGACAAAGGAGCTTTCCTTAATCACGAGGAAACCAAGCTTTAATTAGAAAACGGTAATGAATTTGGAGAAGAAAACAATATTCCAAGCCTTTCTACTTGCGTTTATTATCCCTCTGGAAATGGGAAGACCTAATCCTGTTTTCAGCTGCAAAAGTCTCCATTCTTAGGAGTCAAACTCTACTAGGTGCTATTTATTTAAAAAAAATCCCAACGATGCCTCAAAGATGCCTTTGAAAACCACTCAGTATAGTGACTAATCTGATGTGATTTCAAAGCTAGGGAGAAACATTATCATAGAAACAAGATCTTGGCTGATTTGAATTTCTTCTGTTCCTGCTGCTTATCTTTTCCTTGTGAAGTGATAATGTCCCTTTATGACTTTAGTCTTTTTCTGCTTTACCAAATGTATTGTTAGGAGTAAAATGTGGTGATTCTAGCTAGGAATAACAAGGGCAGATGGAATTCTAAACTACAAAGATTCCATATTCCTATATGAGAACAGCTTTCTATATTCCCTTTAGAGTTCTTTCTGAAATTCTATCATTAAAGCTGACAAAACCAATGTTTGTAATAAAGAGAAAAATTCTGATTTGATTTGGTAATCAGTGAAGTTTTTTAGGGGGCAATTATCAGATCATTCTAACCTGTGATTAGATTAAAAAACATTTTACTAACAAAATTTCTTTGAAAAATCTTTGTTAAGGGTCAGACTGAAAATCCTGTGTTACATTTGTTCATATCATAATAATTGCAAAGTGTATAAGGCAATACAGGAGTGAGCAAGAGTAGGTTTATAGTTAATACAATAATTAATAAATAGTAATGCAAGAATGAATCCTGTGCTTCATGTACTTACAACTGTAAATGTACTTTTGCACACCCTTGTTCTTGTCCTGTGCCAAATAGAAAGTCAAGTAGCTGCATAGCAAGATGTCTGCTGGTTTTTCATAAACATAACAGATAGGAAGGGATATATCTACTCAAACCTCCTAACTGGGTTGTGTATGGAGAGCATTAAAAGCTGGGACCTGAATCCAGCTGGAAGATATGCTGAGGTCCTGTGTTATAATGAGTTGACCCATGTAAATTGTTGCTAGTCAGGCACCCATTGGATTTCTAGAGTAATATGCAATCTAGAAGGCCTCAAGTCATGGTGTGTTTTAAAAAAGTGAAAACAAAAGCTTGAGGGGTGTGTATGTGTGTGTGTGTGTGTGTTGAGGTGGATGCACATACAGGGTCCATAATACCTGCTTAGTGTGGTTGATAGGATAATAATGTGGATGTAATAATTTATAGTTTTAATTAAAACATTTCACCTAAAATGTCATATGGTGTGCCTCAGTGTGATATGTTAAAGAATTACAAGCTAATGCTTTTGTAATAAAAGACTTTATAATAAAAAAGAGGCATTATTTGTGCCGGACCCTGCGTATTTTCTGCATATTCATTCAATGGGAGTGACCAAAGTATTGAGAATATTGTTTGGACAAACACTATTTACCTCTACAAATGTGTTAATATGCCATCTTGGTTCTTTTTCCTTCCCCTAATTGCTTAGGATTCTATGTGTTGGGTTCTTTTATTACTTCTAAGACTGCATGGACAGCCTATCAGATCTTTTGGATCTGGCTTTATTTTATCAGCTAGAAAGGTCGTCAGCACAATCCATTTACATGACTGTTAAATCACAGTCCAAAGATCAGTGATGGAGTGCTGATGGCGATGGCCTTAAGAAAAATGTCAGCTGCTCTTCACTTCACGCCCAGGGAGGCATCCATTCTTTACCTCTGAAGACAAATTTATCTTAATTTTTAAAAGACTTATTAATGGTCTTATAATTGTCCACAATTCTGTGTCTTCAAATTATATGTCCCTTGCCTCTGTGACAGCCTGAGTTTTTCTTGAACCTTTTCCAATAATCTTCCCAAGCTAAGCTTGGACTTCCAGGTGACTGATCCAGACTCTCCACACAGGGTTGCCCTTAGAGATGACCCAACTGACTTTGAGATATTTTGTGAATTGTAGAAGAAAGAGGTTTTTTTTTTTCTTTTTCCAGTTCCAAGAAAAGTTTGGGTCTGTAATTATTAGTAACATTTAGTCATGTAGTGTAATTCACTCATGCAATGAGAGTAAATAGAGCAGTGAGTGTTTAGTTTCTTCTCTAACTGAAGTGGCATTAGTGTAGGGGCTGGAATCTGACTGTTAGTTTCTGTTAAGTCTCTTCTGCAGGTGAATTTACCAGCCCCTGTAGCTGATCGTAAAGTATATTTATTTCCTTGGAAGTAAGTGTGTATTATTGCTGATTCTCCTGTGGATCAGGTTTGGGATGGGGGAAAGAAAAAAGGAAAAAAAAAAAAGCTTGACCTCTTAATATCTGCAAATAAAGTGAAGAATATCTGGGAGATATAGTCTAAGAATGACATTGGTTCAATGTCTTTTACTATTCCATAGCACATCGTCGCTGCCAAACGTTGTAGGTTTTTCTTTTTCTCACAAAGGGTTTAAGAAGAGTAGACTCCAAGTCCTTTAACTCTAAGATGGAATCAGAAATTTCTTGTTTTTATATAGCTCACTACATTTTAAATTTTTAGGTCACTAAATTTTTAAAAATTACTATTTTTGATAGATGCTATAACTAATTATCTGATTTTCTGCCCATTGGTAGTTTCCCCACAACTGCACTAAATCAGTTCTAATAATATTTTCAGAAGTATAATGATGGGGAAATGGGCCTCTTCTTACTACTTAATAGTTCCTATTTCTCATATGACTATTCTTCCAAAACCACCTATACTAATTTATTTCCTCAAAAATTGTTAAGGATTTCAGACCCAAACATAATGCTTTTTTTATTAAGATTTTATTTATTTATTTTTAGAAAGAGGGAAAGGGAGGGAGAGAGAGAGGGAAAGAAACAATGACCTGTGAGAGAAAAATCAACCAGTTGCTTCTTGCATGCCCCCAAGCTGGGACCAGGACCAGGACCAGGGCTGCAACCCAGGCATGTGCCCTGACTGGAAATTGAACCTACGACCTTTTTCTTTGCTGGTTGATACCCAATGCTCTGAGCCATACCAGTCAGTATTCTGATATAATTCTTAATCCTCTCCTGTAGTAAACCCCAAGAAGACTGGTTTTACTACTTGCTGAATACATTTAGATACATTTGGGGTCTTGGGTTCACAGTATGAATGGGAAATTGACATTTGAAGTGGGTAGATGTTAACTTTTTAATAGCTAAGTATTTATATGGTCAATTTTTATTTATTTGTTCATTTATTTATTTATTACCACTGGGTTGGTGGGCAAGGGTAAGATGCAGTATTAGAACTGAGACTTACAAAGTCTGGAATAAAGAATTTGAGCTTTCTAGTCTGTGCCTGAAATATAGGAGTCTTATCTTTGACTATTTGCCTCATAAGTGAGAAGAGCTAGTGTATGATATTGGAAACTCATAATCAACAAGCTAAGCCTACATATCTCTTTGGTCAGAGATGCAGGCTATGTGCATCTATGTGTCAGTTCTAACCTCTGGGTCCAAAAATCAACTTTAAGAGAGAAAATTGTTACAGTTATATATTTTTTAAAATAATTCTGAGAACGATGTAAAGTTAGGTGTTAGATACTCCATAATAACAAAATCCACACCATAATTCTTTTCAGAGCCAGACAGGCCTACATTTACATATTTTTGTCAACAGTTGCTATCTATGGAGCTTCAGCAAGGTAGGTATTCCTTTAAGGTCCCGACCTTTAAAACAGGAACCAAAGTATTTAGCCCATAGTAGTTAATGAGAAGATTAAATAGAGTAAAAATGCCTTAACCTAACAATGCTCAGCAAGTGGTTAAAGTAATCCATAAAGAGAGGTGGTAGAGCTAGACCATGTGGTGGTTACTTTGCATAAATTACTTAATATTCAAAACAACCCTGGGTGTTAGGTATCTTAAATGCCCAGTCTTGTGGCATTGTTAACTTAAAAAGATTAAGTAACCTGTTAGTATTTAGACCCCAAAGTCCCCACAGTGAAAGTGATGGTGATGGTGATGTTGAAGGAGACTCAGACTGTGAACAAGGCAGGAATCAGACCAGGTCTTTCATTATGTATGATCTCTTTCTTCTCCAGTGCTTTCCGTGGGTGTGTGATCTCCCACAGATCTGAGTCTCAGCACATAGGAGGAGCAAACTTGGTAGTGGCTGGTTGAACTGGCAGTAGATTTCACTTCTGAGAGACTGACACTGAGTCAGAAAAGCCAGCAATAGAAAATGGACTAGAGAGGCTATCATTCATAAAGAAAATCAGGACCTAAGCCATTGAGGCTTGCATTTTAGAGGCAAGTATTTACTCTTCTGGAGGTTTTTCATCCAGTTATTTTCCTCCTTGAGTAAGCTACAATTTGAGTTTGTTGAAAGATTATTTATTTTCTTCCAGTAAAATGTGAGGGCCATATTTATATTTGAAAATGGTTGCATAAACTTTTTAGTATTTTTGACCTTAGGGGACTTTTACTCAGGCTTTAACTGTAAGAATGCACTTTTTAATTTAACAGAAGAAACTCAATTATAGGGATTTCTATTAAAAGTAAGCATTAATATTTCATTGTATTGTACTATTTTGCTTTACATAGAAAGGTGTCCCATGAGTACATTTCTTGGTATTTAGAACTTCTTCATAAAATGTCAACACCAACAACTAAGGATATTCAGTGTTGAGTTATAGTTATCAGAAAAAAAATATCCATTCAGGGAGTGATGAAGCTCCTTTCATTCAATTAAATTCAATTTTTTAAGAAGACTGTTTACTTTGGTTAACTATGGTGCATTAATGAAACATCATTTTCTTCCATAGCCCCGTGGTCCTGCATAATATACTTTTTCTTTAGCTCCCAGAGCTATTTTGTCTCTAGCATATTATAGTGGAATGGATTCTGTGGTTTGTCTGTTTTTAATTGTGACCAATATATTTTCCACATGTAAAGTAGATGAAAGAGAAATGGATAGAAGGCAAAGAAATAAAGAAAGAATAATGTGATATGGGGAGTGAAAATGAATGTAATATTAAGCAGAAATTTATTGAATTCATTTTAGGAAGCGATTGTGACAAATCTAAATGAAGACACTTAAAGTGAAGCCAACACTCAATTATCCACTGCCATTTAAATGCTTATGACAATTCATAGCATAAGACAGATGAATTTCATCTTCCAAATATTATAACAAAGTCTAAAATCAAGCAACAAAATATGTGTAAGTCTGCTGTGATGCACAAAAGAAAAATGGACTAGAAATTAGGGTACCTAGATTTTGTTCTACTTTTTAAAATTATTTTTATGGGTGAACTTATCCAAGTCATATATTTTTCTCTCAGTTTTTTAATTTAAAAATGATGAGAAGTGATATGTATGCCTTCCATAGTCTATTCTATCTCAAAAAAATTTTTTTTGATGGGAAAGGTGATACATTTATTTTGATGCATGTCATGTTTGAAGTATCTGTGAATCATTTAAGGAGATATTTCTCTCTTTTTTTGCTTTTGTTTTGTTTTTTATTCATTTTTTTCTGTAAGCCTATATTTCTATGGAAATATATTTATTATTTCTTTCTTTCTTGAGAATATATTGATATTCCATCTTATGCATAATATTGGATTGGCCAAAAATTTTGTTTTTTTGCCATGAGATGGCTCCAGTAACACTTAGTTATCTTTAACTTCATTTGAAACAATGTTGTTAGTTTGTATGTGATAGCTGTCATATCAGCATGCATTTAAAAAAACACCAAAATTGGTAAATTTTTGTGTAGCCATATTTGTACTGAAGATGGAATATACAACATTTTCAGCATATTATGCTTTATTATTTCAAAAAAGTTAAAATGCAAGTGAAACGCAAAAATGGAAGTGAAACAAGAGATTTTCACATTGTATGGAGAAGGTGTTGTGACTGATTGAATGTGTCAAAAATGGTTTGCCAGGTTTCATGCTGGAGATTTCTTGCTGAACAGTGCTCCATGATCAGGTAGACCAGTTGAAGTTCATAGTGATCTAATTGAGACATTAAATGAGAACACCAGAGACAGTCAACATACTCAAAATACCCAAATCCAAAAGTTATTGATGACAATGAAAAAATATATCTTTTGTTTTATGAAGAAAACATGTGGACTTTTCGACAAGCCCCATACTTGTAGTTCTATAATATAAGTAACAAATGGTGAAAGTGGTAGAAGAGATACTCCTTATTTAAGGGGAATTTTAGCACCTACAATTGGCATAATTCCCGAAGGCTAAAGTCTTATTCTACATCTCTCTATAGCTGCCAATTCTATTTTTCTCTATTTTACAATCAAGTTCATAGATAAATGAAAGATTATTATTAAATTAACAAGGTAGGCTTCCTGTAACACCTCATTTTGTTGCCTTAGTCACACATTGCTTAAATTTGGCACCATAACCCTCTTTGAAAATAGTCCTATTTCATTGATCCACTCATTGAGTCTTTAATGAACAGTTACCATAAAATAAATATTGTACTAGATGATGAGTTTGTATTGCTGGGAAAAAATACCTCAAAGTTGGTCATAGTCTGACTAGAAGGTAGAGGATAACAGGAAACAAAAAGTTAGTTCACAATTACAAATTTGGATTTCATAGGTGTAAACGAAGTGGAAAAATTAAATCAAGGACAGGGATGAACTGTTTAGATAGAACCATCAGGTTGGTGGTATTAAAACTGACTTGAAGGGTGATGTGGAATCAGCCAAGGGAAGAAGAGCAAAGGGAAGGAGAGGAATCCGCAGAACAGTATCAGAGCATGTGGCGTGATTGGAAGAGTAGCCTATGATGAGGCCGGGCAAGCAGAGAGATGACAGTGGCAGGACTTTGGAGATTGTGCAGTTTCCTCTTTTTTCCAAAGCCCAGAAGGAAATTGTTGAAGAATGATAAGTAGAAGAGTAATATGATATCGCCCTTTCAGAAAACAACAAAAAGCAAATCTGTACTGTGGTACTTAGGGCATCCTTCTAAGTTGCCATATAGTTTTGTTCATCTTATTGATAAGAAAACTAGAGTTTAAGAGAGTTAAATAGTCAGACCAAAGTTCCCACAATGGGAAAGTGGGGGAGCCAAGAAATTCACCAGATAGCTTTGACTGAGAAGCCAGTACCCTTTCAACTATGCCTCTCGGCCTCTGTCATGTGCCAGTTTCATCATAGAATGGTTGAGGATGTGGACTTATCTCATAATAAAGAATTACAAATAGAGAGCAAGTTGCAAAGGGATATGATGGGCAGGAATAACCTCCATAGAAAGTAGGTTTTGAAGAGTCCAAGGTGTAATACCAGTGGATTTCCAGGGAGTAGGTTTTGTGACACGTCAGAGAGGAAATCACTTGGCCTCAGGCATTGACCAGAGACCAGACAAATAGTGAGTGACAGACAGAATGCAAGCTGTGGAATCCAGATTATATGGAATGATCATTCTGGTACATGATGTTGTGTAGGGCAAGGCCAGAAACAGAAAACATGGGGCAATATTGGGAATTGGAGGCTGAGATGATAATTATGAGGCCAGAAGAGTAGTTGGAAATGGCCTGTACTGAGGTGTTTGTTTCTTTACAGTAAAGAGGGAAGGAATAAAAATGCATCACATGTGTTAGTACTGTCTTGACACTAGAAGGCCAACTAGCTAGCTTCTTTTGCCTTTTATTTGGTTTTCAACAGTTTTATTTTGGCCTAATGAATCACTAAAACATTTCTACGAGATTAGATATTGCAAAAAATGCTAGTTTGTGTTAACATACATTAACTTAAATTTAAATGAATTAATAATAATTGTTTTAGAACCAGCTAAACTTACTTTAAGTCCTGTTTTTTTTTGTTTTTGAAGTAATATATGTACATGATTATCAAATACTAAAAAAGGCACAAAATTTTAAAAAATCATAAAAGTCCCTGATGCAGAACCCTTCTCTGTCCTCACACACACATGTACATGTATACTCTCTAGAAGTAGCTGCTGTCAGCAGTGTTTCAATATCTTTTGTGAATTTTCTGTGGTTGTAGAAAGATATAGAGAAACACACACACTGAGCTAACCAGGGTGCCCTCATCTCCTCTACCATTCTTTGAGAACACAGTGTGAGCCACCATGTTACCAAGATTCCAGTCTTCCTTATTTTCTTATATGGATCTATTTTGCTGGTGACCATAAGGGATTCACTCTACCACTATAGGGTGTGTGGCCACAACGGCACCAATGAGGAAAAGAAGGGAAGTGGAACTATGGGAATGTATTGGCAAGGATGAGGGAAAAGCAGCTGCTCTTGTGCCCCTGACCGTGTGATTATCTTACGCATGTGTCAGTCACATCCTACAGATCTCTATCGAAAACAGAATCCTGTGGTTTCTTCACTGGGTGTGCTTACAGAGAGAAATGGATTCTCCTTATAGAGGGTCAAATCCCTCCCTTGCTATAACGAATAGTCTCATCTCCCATGGTCAAGTATCCCTTTCAAGTAGGGGAGCTGCTGATTTAAATTATTTTAATTTAAACTAAAATGAATTCTTCTTGCATCACTTGAGACATCACCCATGAAAATATGATTACACCCCTTTGCTCATGAATAGTACCTATACATCATACTATGAATCACAGATATTTTATTTTATGAATTAAACATGAAGCTTATTATTCATGATTGAACTATTCCTTTGGGGGGAAATGGGAAGATTATAATTCTATACTGTTCTGAGATCTCTATCAAATGACACAAAATGATCACTTCCTTTGCCCTAAACAAAGGTCATAAGCAAATTTCAGCTACTTGGAAGATGAAGATAAAGTGATCTCAGATCTCCTAGAGCCATGCCCTCTCCCCCTTGTCTGAAACCCCTGGTTTATATAATCTCTATGTCTCACTTGGCCCCTTAGGCATTCTCTTGTACTGCTAACAATCTTTTTTATTAATTTATATCGCTTAAGAAACCTGAAGGCAAAAATCAAGTGTATTAATTTTCAAACTTTTTTTTTTCAGAAGATAATGATGACTACACAATAGGGATCAAACCAGAGCTATTTTTGGTAATTCTTTTATCTCCCTGCTAGCTTTGGTCAGCCCTAGGGATCCACAGTCCTTTCTAATTGTTTGAACTTGGTTTCCTAAGAATGAAATAAAGGAAACAGGTCTGTGACTGAAAGAATCAAATAGAGGTTATCGTTATAAGACTGTAGCATAATGAAGCTAGCCTGGATTTTGTAATTCTGGTGTGTGATCTTTTATGATATTAGGCAATAACATAGCTCCACAACTAATGAGAGAAGGAGGTGAAAGTAGGTAAAGGGCAGAGGAGGGAAAAGAAATGTGAGACTTGTGAGAGCGGCCCCCATCTAAGCACGGAAGCAGAGGGATAAACAGGGCACAGAGTAGAAAGAGCAAAGCAGAAATGAAAGGTGAATCTAAGAACAAACCACTCATTTCCCAGTATTGCTTCAGAACACCAGAAACTAATTAGATTACAATTGTTTATTTATTTACGTTTGATTGTAGGAAGGAGGTGAATAGTTTTCAAAAAGAAATTTTGATTCCTAATGCAATTTAAGTGTGATCTCACTAGCCATTTTGAATGAGATTCTCTTCATTGGTGCAGGGAAAGATTGTAAAGGCCACAGAGTATCCACAAAGCTCTACCACTGACACCAATAATTGTGGTGTAAAAGGGATATGGGGAGCAATATAAAAACATGGCGGTTTGCACGGGCAAACATACTTTTGCTCAGTTTGATTACTGCAACCAGTCTTGGTAAATTCTCAGTAGCAGAATATTCACCATCCAAAAGAATCTTTGATTTCCTCAGTAATATTCATGACAGATGGAATCAAATTGCTCATTCTGTGTCTCTCTGGAAAATGACAGACCTCACATTAATGTAGTTAGGTGTAAATCTATGATCTGATGGGAGCAAAACTTTCCTGGAGAAAAGACTAGTTTGATTATAGAACTTTTCTAACTTTAATGATATTTTAAGTTGATTTTAGCTATTGTCTGCTACTGAACAATTAACCTCTATCTTTTCCCCCTGGAAGACTAGAATTAAAAATATTTATGGTTTGCAGTAACACATTCACACTTAAGGCAAAATGTTGCCAATTGGTGTTTTTCTCCTCTTTTTCAAAGGATGATTACATGTTCACAATTTACAAGGTATTGTACACATTTCAGCAGGAAATTGTAAGCCTTTATCTTTTGACAGCAAGAAGGAATTACTGCCCTTTTTAAAATAGCCTCCCTATTTTGTCCAAATAAATGATTCATGCTGGAGACTTCATGATGTCTTTTGTTGGTTTCTGCAAATTTCAACACAGGCAGTCAAAAGGGAAAAGAAGTAATGCATTTCTGAAAATTTCAGAAAATTATAGGTTTTCTATGGGAAGGAGGATGCATTCAAATATCTTTAGTTCTGGTGTCTTCTTCCTTCCGTGCCTTATTAATGCAAGGCTTATATCCAGGGAAAGAAAATAAATGAGTGGGTAGGAAATTATTTCTTTCTCTCTCTAATGACTGCTCGGTGCTGGTCAGTTTTCTAACCCTGAGCCCAGTAAAGAAAAGTACAGGAAGCAGCCAGTTGACCAACACCTACCACTGGTATCAAAAATCTCCTGCTAGTGTGATTTCTTCCAGAAGCTTCTGAACTAGTTAGTTGGCTAAATAGTAAAAATTTTTTAAAAATTATTATTTATGTAGTAACATTATTTTTGGTGCTATTTTACTTGTAGTTCACTTGACTCATCTCTTAGAAGTAGTTGGCAGGTGACTTACATGTCCTCTGATTTTGAAAATGGTTGTACCCTCACATATAGCAAGACCCCCCAGAGCCACAGCTAACCAACCAGTAAGCAGTGGTAGAAGTTTGCAGTACTTTTACTCATGATGAAATGCTTGCACTTTGCCTCTATCTCTTGTTTATCCAGTACCCGAGGGTTTCTCAACCTCAGCACTATTGACGTTTTGGTGTAGATAATGATTTATTGTGGAGGGCTGTCTTATACATTGCAGGAAGTTTGGAAGCATCCCTGGCTTCTACACATAAGATGCCTGTATACCCCCTCATTTTTGGCAACTAAGAATCTCTCTAAAAATTGCCATATTTTCCCTTGAGAACAAAATCACCCCTGACTGACAACCATTGGCCTAGCTCATGTTCACATACCAATGTACTTCAGAAACAATTACACAGAAATACCCCATCTTCTATGGTAATGGGGAGGGGAGAGGCAATTTATGAAGGTATGGCTAAACACACATTCTATTTTGCCTGATCTGAACATATAAGTTGCTGAGCTATTGTACATTTAACACACACAGACAGATGCACACATTTGCACATATGCATCCAGTTTTTAAAATCTCAATGTCTGTCCCATGTCACTTATAGTAGATAGAGTAGGGATTTTTGATGTCAATTACAAGAAGTTTTTTATCCTTGCATTTTCAGAAATTTAGTACATATCTCCATATCTTATATAACTTGGAAGCCAGTTGTTTTCACAGCGATTAGTGGCTGTATTTAGACAGAATTTTGTTTAAATTTTTCTTTGCTATTTAGTTACATGTCCCATTAGAACCTTACTTGGAAAACTGAGTCAATAACAGCAACAGTAACATAATAATAATAATAACAACAACGGTATGATCATATGATTGAAAAGAAAATAATCGATAAACACGTGAAAGTATACAGCACAGTGACTGGTACTTAATCTATACTAAAACAACACACACAAAATGAAACATTACTTTTGACTGTTTAAATCATGAAGTGTAAGTCAGCACCAAAAAGTGTAATTTTCTACTCCTCGAACCTCTTCCTCAAATGTGTATTTCAAAGAGTCATCAGGAAGTAATGAAAAAGGCTTGAAGCTCTAGGACTTCAAAAGACTTCAAAAGACCAGAGGTGGACTTCTACCTCTGATTCTATTTTGGTGTAACAATTAAAAAAAAAAACTGTTGAACAAGGAGGAATTTCGGGGTGGATGGGCGGCTCCAGCTTCCAAATTCACTGTGACTCAACCTGAGGTCGCAGATGGGACTGAGGCCTGCAAGGGCCCTCTCTGCCCACACAGCACTTTGCTCTTAGAGCCTGGTCTGCAGCCCCCACGGCTCAGGCCACAGAAAGGGAAGGAACAACCACTGAGTGCTCTTAAGCTGCTCTTCCACAAACTCTTAAACAAAATGGAAATAAGGTTGACAGAAAATAAAGTTTCTAAAAAAATGAGCCACAGTTTTCTTGAAAAAGATAAATAAACACATAAATTCGAAAATACTTATAAATTCTGAAGCATGGCAGAAATGCATGGCTCTGTTTTTATGATGGATAAGTAATCCAGAAAGACAAACAAACAGATGGATGCGTCCCCACTGAGTATCACGTTCGTACGAATGCCAAGTAATTTACAAACTTGTAAGTCCACAGAGAACTACAGAGAAACTAGCAATGCCGGTAATCAAAATATAGAGGCTGTGAACAAGTTGGAATGTTCCAGGGTCAGAACAAAGCTGCTAAAAGGGTCAGCCCTGCAGAAAAAGGGCAAGATAATGGTTCATTTCTCAGTGTGATTGACAGCAACCTTCAATATCGAGCTGCTCAAGCAGGTCCCTGCCTCCCTGTCAGTTGGCACAGCCAAGCATCAGAATCCTCATTCTTATTCTAGTGGTCCTGCCTACAATTCTGTAAACAGCGGTCCCCATCCCCTCTCTGCACCTGCAGGGGACTCATTCTCTTTAGAATAAAAAGGTTAATGGGTTTGGCAAATTCTCAGGAAGAAGTGGGCAGTGGAGGGTTGCTTTTTCAATACAGTTTTTAAGCAGTTATGAAGTGTAGTGTTGAGACTCTTAGGAATCCATGACCTATTGGATATGGCACATTACGGCTTTTCTGGAGATGCTGACTTTAATATCTCTGCCTGGGTGGGAGCAATGTCATAAGCACTGCTGTTGGCATCCATCCAGTTCCCTTCAGCTCATGGCAAACATCTGCCATGACCCCCTGCCCAGAGGCCCAAATGTGGATCAGAGCGCTTTTATAGGACCTGCAGTAAGAATTGCTGGCATGGAAAATTGCTTCCTTGATGATTAATTCCAGTAGGAAAACTAATGCCATGAAGTTCTCTTTTTTCAATTAATCATTATTTTTTAACATCATGTAGATATACATGGATATTCATAATCACCGTACTACAAAAGTTTATGTATCTATCGCTGTCTGCCAAGGGTGTTACCCACGGGCTCATACGTATCCTCCCTGCACTTAGATAACTGCCGTTCTACATTTTCTGTTTATCATTCCCTCTCTTTCTTTTTGAAGGTGTTACTGCATATATTTGGATGTCATTTGAATGTTTTGCATGTTTTGGCATTTTATGAAAATAGACTCATACTATATGCTTTCTTTTAGGATTGTTCTTTTAATTCACTGTACTGTTCCTGAAATACATGTATATTGTTGCAACCCATTTATTTTCTCTGCTGCATTTTATTCCATTCTATTCTTTCATTTTATCTTATTTTGTTCATTGTTGTTCAAGTACGGTTTCCTGCTTTTTTCTCCCATCCCAGCCTATCCACCCAGTTCTCCCCACCTCCCTCCCATTTCCAGCCCCCCTTGTTTTTGTCCATGTGTCCTTTATACTTGTTCCTGTAAACACTTCCCCTTTTCTATTCCATTCTATTCTTAGTGGTTTTGCAGCACTTCCAGTTCTTGCTACTATAGATTTTGCTTATACACACACTTGTCCATCACACCTCGTGCTCACGTAGAATGGCTGAGTCATGTGGTAGGTGCACATTCAATAATTCTACATAATACCAAAATGCCTTTCCAAAGTAGTGCTACTATTTTTCACTCCCATTTTTCACATTTCACTGTGGCAATTTTGTTGCTGCTATATGCATAAATACGTGCATGTGTGTGTGTGTGTGTGTGTGTGTGTGTTGTGTGTGTGTGTTTGCCAGTATTTGGTATTGTGTGGCTTTTTCAAAAATAATGTGCCAGTCTGATGTATTGAAATGCTATCTTATTAAGGTTCTGAATTAAAATTCCCTGATTGCTGATGAATAAATACTATTTTTAAGCTTATGTCTAGGTGATTTTCCTTATCAGTGAAAAGCCTGTTTAATTCTTAGCCCATTTTTCTACTTGGGGTTTGTTTCATATTCTTTAATATTTAGGAAAAGTAACATTGACGATAATATTTGTTCTATTCTTTTCACTATATTTTAATACTTTTGATGGATTATCATTATTTGGAAATAGCTGAATTAATCCACTTTATCTTTTATAGTTTGTGCTTTGTGTGTGCATGTGAGTGCTTTGCTACTCATGGTCATTAGGTATCCTTCTATAAAATTCTCTAAACATTTTAAAGTGTATCTTTTAAATATCAATCTTTCTATGTAGAATTGATGTTTTCCATAGTATAAGGTCATGACAGAATATTATTATTTTAATATGAATAAATAATTTTCCTAGATACCTCTATTTAAAATTCTACTTTTTCCATGGAAAAATTATAGTTCAGTCATAATTAATCAAGTTTCCTTAAATACATATATTAGTTTCTGTCTCTCTATGCTGTTCCAGGGATCAGTTTTTATATTCTCCTACAGGTACACACCTTTTCACTCACTATAGTTTCATAATCATTTGTCTCAGTCTCTTGCTCCCCCCACATCAATTTGTTAATTTTAGGTATTATTTAATTATTTTTTATAATTTGATCTTTTAAAAACTTGAGGAGCTTGGCAAAGCAAAGATACCACAAAAAATATGATATACATCACTTAGCTTTTGCTGTGTAACTAACACCACCAGGCTACTGATATATAACCATTTGTTTTTCTCCCAATTTTGTGGTTTGCCAAAGGGAATTGGGCTCGGTTGAATGCTGCTTCTGGTCTGATCCAGGACTGGCTGCTGTTAGATATGTAAGACATAATAATACAAATTTTATTAACAAACTCAGGGTTAAGTCTATACTGTGTAAGAAAATACCCTGAAACTTAGAAGCTTAAAAGTAATAAATACTTACTTTCCCTCCTAATGTTATGGTCAGGAATTTGGAAGTGGCTTAGGTGGGAGGTCAGGCTGCAGCCCCACTGTTGCCAGAGGGCAGTCATCTGACCGTGTGACTGGAGCAGCAAGTCTGCTTCCGCAGTGGCTCCGGCACAAGGCTAGCCAGGTGGTGCTGGCCGTGGACCATTGTTGAGATCGTCAGCATGAGGCTCCTTCCATAGGGCTACATAGCAGTTCTCATGGTATGGCATCTGGCTTCCCCAGGGCAATCAATGCAAGAGAGAACACGGTGAAAGCTTGCATGTCTTTTATGAGCAAACCGTGGAGTTACATTCTATCAGTTCTACAACATCTTACTGGTTATCCTGGTCAGCTCTGTTCAACACAGGAGGGGACTGAAGAAGGGCATGGAAACTAGGAGGTAAGGATCATCAAGAGCAATCTTGGAGACTGTTTTCTACAGGTTTTGTTGCTGTTAAGATATACATTACAGTATATCTACATATTATCACAAACAAAATGTCTTTGGATTTTAAAATGCAAATATATTTAAAGGCAGATTTACAGCAGGGAGGAAGGAAACTGGAAAACTAAGTTTCTATTTTTAAATATCATACTCAGAGTGTGGCTTTAAAATAATCCCTATTATACACCAACTGCTCTGAAAATAAATTTTGGCACATTATGTATTTTAATCCTCATAACTATATTTCCCCCTTCTAAGTAGGTATTAATATTCTCAGTTTAAAGTCGAAGTAACAAATTTAGAGGGCTCCTGTCACTTGTTCAAATGTAGAAAGCTACAAAGTGGCAGAGATGGGCTTCTAACGTTGCCGTATTGGTCCACATCTCATACTCCTTCCAGGTAACCAACTGCTTAGTGAATAGATAAGAGGACTTTGTTGGCATTGCCACATAAAAATATTGGGAGTAACTCTCTCTAGGTACAAATTTCCTAAAGGACGTTCTATTTAAATTTCAAATAAATGGCAGAACTGCAAAATATGCTTAGAGTCAATCCAGTTAAGAACTCTCTTGTTCCTCAACAATACAGAAGGAATTCTTTTAGATAAAAAATGTAACACACACACACACACACACACACACACGAAACAAAGCGAAATGTCCAATTGAAGTAAATGCAAATACCTGATGGAAGACTTTCTACTTTTTTACTTTCTACTTTTTCACAACGTATTTTCAAATACATCGAATACTCACAATGTGAATGATCCTAGTCTAAAGTCTACAGTGCCTCGAGAATCTGTCTCTAAGGGGAGCTGTGAGATGGTGGCCTCGTCTTGCCAGGTTCCCTCTTCCTTCTCTATAATTTTGCTTTTATTTTCCACACGGTAACAGTACATTCTTTAGGCTCAGTTTAACATATTAATTACACAAATGGGGTAATATTGATAAAATGAAACATTCCTGTAGATATTGTCTCTTTGTGATTTCCTTTTTCCCTAGGAAAAGCTTTGTGTGAAAATTGTTTTCCCGCTGCTTTGAAAGTTGTGTTAGAGTTTGTCCTGGGTTCAGCAGACAGTATCTTCAGAATAAGTGGTACCTAAAAAAAGACCCCAAAACATTCCAGGTACTCAAAAGTTCTTCTTCATTATTGTTTCTTACTCTTATCCTCACAAGCTCATTTGGCTACAGAAGCTCAGGTTTAATACTTTTCTCAGAAAATCTTTTGTAGTACCTGGTTTAGACTGTTAGCTCTTTAAGGCTCCTATGCATGCATAACACAAACATGTTCTCAGTGGGGCACTGGAAAAATCCAGTAAGTGAAAATCAAAGTGTTTTAGGTCAAAAATTTAAAAAAATACAAACCTTAAAGTGTTGTTTGAACTAAAATTAGAATGCAGTATATTCAAGATAATGTTAGCAACTGAGAAAATATTTACAATGGCTTGAGATACATGCCTTTTCAGAAAATGTCTATTAACTAAAGCAAGCCACATGTGCATCATTTATCTTTGATATCACAGCAAACTTTAATTAAGTCAGTAACTTCATCAAACCTCCTTGGAAATTCCTTAATAATTTCAAGTGGCAACAATTTATCCTTCCCTTTAGACCTCCTGAGTTATTAGATGCAGTTATTTTGTACAATTACCACATGGCTCTGCAAGGAAGTTTGTATTTTACTTTTAGGGTTTTAACTTTTATTGCAAATGTTAATGCAACATTAAAATTCAGCATTGAAGTTCCCAGGAGCAAGGAAATGCAAAGGGCAACGTCCTCCTAATGTGATTAATTTGCTATTCTATCTCAGGCTTCTCATTAGAACACATATTATGTTTCCAACTTATAAATTTAAGAAAAATTAAGTTCAGTTTTTTCTCTTATGATTGTACTTAAAGGGAAAAATATCTTTAGTTACCATCCATGATAAAACGGCAGCGTTTTGTTTGTTTGTTCATTTTTAAACTCTGTGTCCACAAATATTTTCTTTCCCACCTCACAGAGCCCCCTAATTTCTTTATTCAGGTCATGTCTATATAGTAGCAACCAAACTAATTTAAAAGTTAAAAGTCCAGCTAAACATTTTCTTTTAAGTCCATAAAATAGCACGTAAGTCAATCTATATGCTGTTAACAAAAATTCTACCTATTTCTCATCAATGCTAAGGCTATGCCTCTATAAAAGTCTTTCTCACATTTCTGCAGTATAATTTATAATACCTGATTTATAGTTTTAAAAATATGTATTATTCCAAAATTTGACCAATGACTGTGGAAGATATGACAGCCCCTGTTTTGGGTCTGAGCAAGCAAAAATTATGGTCGCGGACATATTGATAGGTGTTAAACAAACCTGAGGTCAGACTTGGGATTGCCTGAAGAGCTGCAGCACCTGGGATAACCTACTTTTTAATCTTGAATTTCTCATCAGTAAAATAGGAATACCGTCGAATTTAGCAAACTGGATTATTATGGTGGTTAAATTGTTAAATATGCATGTGTGTAAAGGTACTTTGTTATTCATACCTATGTAAATTTCATATTAATATACTTCTAAGCTATGAAATTTAATGTTCATATCAAATATTTGGAATGATTTTATCTTTACCTTGTTTCCTCTTCAAAAATACATAAATTCCTAATGAATGGAATTTATGTTTTAGCACGTCAGCCTAAATATTCATTCAGAAATCACGATAACATATATGATGACCCATAAGTGTACACACACATATATGTATATACTCATAGAAATAATTAGATATATTTTACTTTTTAAAATAATGTAGTTCCCTGGGGAATAGTGTATATAGTAATATTACAAATAAAAACAACAGCTATCGTTTATTGAGCATTTACGATGTGCCAGGTACTAGCGTAGGTGCTTGGCATATATTATTTTATTTAATTCTCACCACATTCCCAGGACATAGAAATTATTAATATCTCTAATTTTCAATTGAGAAAAGCAAGACTCAGGGAGATTATTGCCCAAGATTATGCAGTCAAAAAGCGTCAGGCTATGTTTTCCAGGTTTCTGGCTCTTCACTGATGTCCTCTGTAACTGTTATACTCTATTTGCAGATTTCTCAAGGTATTAGACCAAACTCCAGCATCGCTGGAGGTGAGGTTTTAGGAAGAGTTCCATAATTCAATTACCAAAGAGTCAAATGTGAGTCACATGTTATGAGCTTGAGTAAGAAGTATAATCTGTTCTTTAGTTCTTTGTAATTGTTTTGATTTGGGAGACCTCTCACTGAAATTCTCAAATATAAAAAGTAGGAGTAACTGAGAATATAAATATCAGATACATTTTCTATGTAATTATTCTTTAAAGGGTCAGCTCTTCATAAGCTGTTAAGAGTAATTGCTAAACACACAGTGTCAACAAAATAAAGCAAAATTAGAGAAAAAGAAAATATTGACATCAGGGGACAATTGGGTCCTTGTAGCCTGATTATGAACTGTTATCAATTATTACTTAATTTAGAAGCAGCTCACCACCAGACATGAATAAAACATATTCTGTGTCCACATAAACTATTTAGGACTTGTTTTGCCTTGTTTGGCTGTTAAACTTGGAGTCTGCCTTAAATTACATGATTTGCCTTCTAATAAGTTAATGCTGTAATTATCTTGATCACTCTCAAAGCATGCAAGACTGTAAAACACCCCAACTCTTGACTAAAAGAGAAACAACTCTTCTTTTTCTTCTTACTCCTCGCTATTTTCTCTTACATGTTCTTCCCTTTCTGTTGCTCCCACTGCCTGCCCAACACTCTCCTGTCCCTCTTCTTACTAATATTCTACATCTGACCAGTAAGGGACAGGCAAGGAAATAAAACTAGAAACATCATTTCATTAATCATATTGCTTCTTACCAGATTGGGTCATGTGTTGGGTCATGTGTTATTCTTCTATACAAAAAAAGCAGAATTGAACACAAATTCTATTCCTTCTCTTCCTCTTTCTCTGACTTCTTTTTATATAAATAAAGGGGCGCTTCACAGCTGTCTGCCCACTTACTCAAATCTGGACTTTGCTGGTAAAGTTAGACTAAGCTTTCTGAAACTTGGTGTTACTGCATTTGTGGCCAGATAATGATTTGTGTGGGAGCCTGTCTTGTGCACTGTGGAATAGTTAGTCCCATCCCTGACCTCTACTAGGTGCCTGTAGGTACCATCTTCCCCCGAGTTGTGATAACTCAGAATGTCTCCAGACATTGCCAAATATCCCTGGGATTTAAATAGTCCCCTATTAAGAACCACTATGTTAGACACTTTAAAAAAATTGTATTACTTTTTTATTTTTTATTATCATTTTAAATTTTTTCATTGTATATTTTTCCACTACCTTTTAATCTTCTTATGCCACCCCTTTCCCACTATAATCATTATATTGTTGTCCATGTCCATGAGTCATTTTTCCTTTTTGCTCAGTCCCTCTACCCCCTAGCATCCCCTCCCCATCTTAGCTGTCATCCTGCTCCCCATCTATTAGTCTGTTTCTATCTTGCTTGTTAGTTCAGTTTATTCATTAGATTCCACATATGGGTGAAGTTATGTGGTATTTGTCTTTCTATTACTGGCTTATTTCACTTAGCATAGTGTTCTTCAGGTCTATCCATGGTATCATAAAAGGTAATTTTCTTATTTCCATTGTGTAAATGTCCCATAGTTATTTTATCCACTCATCTACTGATGGATACTTGGACTGCTTCCATATCCTGTAACTAATGCTGCAGTGAACATAGGGGTGCTTATGTTTTTTCGGATCAGTGTTTTGGATTCTTTTGGGTATAGTCCCAGAAGTGGGATTACTGGGTCTAAAGGCAGATCCATTTTTAATTATTTGACATATCTCCATAGTGCTTTCCACAGTGACTGCACCAATCTTCATTGCCACAAACAGTGCATGAGGGTTCGCCTTCCCCCACATCCTCTCCAGCAGTTGCTGCTTGTTGTTTATTGATGGTGGCCATTCTTACAGGTGTGAGATGGTATCTCATTGTGGTTTTAATTTGCATTTCTCTCAAGATTAGTAACATTGAGCATCTTTTCATGTCTTTTGATCATCTGTATGTCCTCTTTGGAAAAGTGTCTATTCAGGTCCTTTGCCCATTTTTTAATTGGGTTGTTTGGTTTTTTGATGGTGAATTTTCTAAGCTTTTTATAAATTGTGGACACTTTCATTTATATTTTTGAAAAAAATTGATATTTATTAAGTACCAAAAACTGTATGATAAGCATATTCATACCTTATTGCATTTAATCTTAATGATGGCTATGTTAGGCAAATAGCATTAGGTCTTATTTCAAACCAAGGTAATTGAGTTAAGAGATTAAGTTGCTCAGGATTGTTTAATGTTGATAGCTTAACGGCTATTAAGTAAAGATTTGAACCTAGGTCAGCGTGTGTGTTTTTTAAGTTTATACAGGTTTCATATATTTTTATTTATTTTTTAAAATTTATTTTTATTGTGGTTCAAATACAGTTGTCTCCATTTTCCCCTCATCACTCCCTGCTCTGATCCCAGCCATCCCCACTTCATCCTACCCCTATGGGTAATTTTTATATTCCTTCAGTTAATTCAGAACTTGCTAATGTTCTCATCCCATTTTAAAAGACAGATCTGTAAAATTCTTTCTGCACAGGGCCCAGAGATAATGAGATCAATGTGAAGAAACTTTCATTTGAAAGATGGACATGTGCAAATAGGCAGCTACAGGTATGGGGGTACGTAGAGGAAACAGGTGAATGCTGGAGATGCTAGTCTTGGTGCTGATATTGTTTGAAGATGTGAGAGTGCATAAGGTGATTGAAGAAAATTGTAATTACAAGTCAGCTGAATGTAATAGTTTCAGCTAAGGAGATGCTTATACTAATATGTTGCAAAAAAGAATTAGTCTGGGAAAGACACAGAGAAGGAGGTGTTAAAGATGAAAAAAGGTCATATATAAGCCATTGTAAAATATATTGTTGTGATATAACAATCATCATCATCATCATCATCACCTCACACATAGCACTTGCTATGTGACAGAAGTAGAATAAGAGTATTTACCTGTATTATTTGTTTCAATCTTCATAGCCCTTATCTGGGTAGATTATCTCTGTGCACAGTCCAGGGCCTGACCCTCTGGTCCAAAGGGCGGCTCTGTGACCTGTTAACTTTGTACTCTTGGATCAATTGTTTACCACTCTGCTTCAATTTCTTCATCTGTTGTTTGAAAATTATAATGATTAAAGGAGTCAAGGCATGTAAAGTTCCTGTTACATTTTGAGAGTATAGTATGTACCACCTATTATTACATGTAAGCTGTGTTAAAAATATTTATGTACTTTATTAAATGATTTGAGCTCTTGAAAGCCTCATGGAATCCATTGTGGAATATTACAAAATAGCAAGGATATAAATTTTTTAAAAATAAGATCACACACATACATATCATAGTGTGTAGTGACTTGATGGTCCTTACTGAATGGTAGGCAGACAGGTTTAACAAATAAAGTATGTATGGCATAGAATTAAAGTATCAAAAAATACAGTCAACCAATATTTAAGCATCTTTAATAATTTGGCTATAGTACTAGCTTCTACGTAATGAGGAATAAAGGTAGCCAGTTGCAAATCATATCTTTAGAAAGTGAGACAGAAAAGCATAGGATGGTATTTTAAAAAGACAATAATCCATTTCAACTTATTTTAGCTGCCTACTACTTATTAGACATTAGAATGCATATATAGCATTCTAAATTTGAATAAGTTGTATTTTGTGCCCTCAAGAAGCTTAAGCTGTGTTGAGGATAATCAAATTAATGTGCGCAAAGAATTTTAAAATGAGAGAAAATATCATTCACCAAAAGGTAGTTCACTGACAATATAAATATAATAGGTAGTACATATTTTTATTAGAGAGAAGGAACTTAATTGTTGATGAGAAAAATAAATGTCCATAATGAGCAACAAATAACAGGCAAATAACAAAAAATAAAACACAAACAATAAAGCAATAAATATGTGGGATATTCATATGTAAAATATGTTCAACCACACAAATAAATAAGTGCAAATTAAAGTAGTAACAAGATTTCATTTTGCACCAATCAGCTTGATCAAGAATAAATCATGTTGGCCCTGGCCAAGTTGTTCATATGGTTGGAGCATCAACCCAATACATCAAGATTATAAGTTCAGTCTTCTCCAGTGAGAGAAGGCACACACAAAAAGCAACCAATGAATTCATAAATAAGTGGAACAACAAATCAATGTTTCTCTCTCTCTCTCAAATCAATCAATAAAAAATGACTACAGTCATCCTTTGCTATATTGTGGTTCACTTGCTGTGGCTTCACTGTATCATGTTTTTTTTTTTTTTAAATATATCTGATTCTGTATCATGGAGTTTTTGCTATATCGGGTGAGGGATCATGGCAAATTATACTCATGAAAATATTCAAAAATGGGTACCATCTTATTGTTAGAAGAGAATGAGTTGGTCTAATCTTTCTGCAGAAGACTTTTTATGTAACTTGCATAATTAAAAGCAAACATTTGCAATGAAAAAGAAAGACATAAATGAAGGAAGAAAAAGTTGAAAGCAGAAAGCAAAGAAAGAAGACAGGTCACTTAATGGTGTCCAAAAGTTAAGTTTTACAAGTTTGGTAAGACAGTTTGTTCTTCACGTGATATCTAAATCAGTTATTTAATTGAATTAACTGATGCTTTGGGAACTAACCAAAGACATTGTTTTTGTGTTGAATAGACACATCCCTGTTTTGTTTTATACTACATTTTATTTTTGTCTCGATATCCTTTTTTAGTTAGGTAACCTGAACAGTAAAACAACAATCTTGAGATATATATGGATTTCAACAACTTTTAAAATTCTCAATGACATAATATCCTTCTTTCTGTGACAGCTGTTAAATAATAGTAACATGTTTTGCAAAAATAGATGTGATATAGTTGTATATTCTAGGTATGGCTGTTAAAATAGAATTTATTTTTTAAAAGGATTTGGGTGTATTCTTTTTACCAATTATTTCAATTCTGTAAATAAAATAGTTACTTTATCTAAAATCCCTTAAGTGATTTTTTATTTCCAGTTGTGGATTAACAGTTACTTCAGAAACTGAAATTATGTAGTGTATTTTTTTCTGAAGAGGTAAACCAGAAAATATTTTCATATGTAAAAGGATAAATGCTTTTTAAAAATTTCTATTTGGTTTATTTAAATAGCAAATGATTAAATGGAGTGATTCTTTCATACAGTTTTGCAATACTGAATAATTTAGATTGAGGAGTATTTTTCTTCTTGAAAATATTAATTTCACATTTCCAGGAGAATGAACTTTCTTGAAAAAGAACAATAAAACTGTAATGTCCATATATACATGGGAAATACAGGCCTATAAAAACATAAGCACCCATACCAAAAGATATCTTCTGCATTGTATGGAAATGCCCACATGTTTACAATCACAAAACTGCAGATTAAAGTCTTTAGACTTTCAGGGAAAACAACAACAGTACAAAGTGTTTTAACTCTTTTCTCTGCCTTCATCAGACAGGCTGCAGACCTGTTACTGTATACTGTGCATGTTGCTCACCATTAACACCTATTGAGAAAATAAAAAAGGCAGAGCGTCTTTGAGTCTCTTTTAAGCTTTTCTTTTCCATGGTGTGTCACATTAATTCTGCCCTACAGGGAAATAATGAAAGAACCTTAATAGAATACCGTGGTTCGGAAAGGAAACATGACAGCAGTACATTACTGCAAATTGTATTTAATGAGCTTCTTAGCACTGGGAGAGTGACTCTTTGAAACAGAAGCTATTTCAATTGAGATCATTTTGATGATAATTAAATCATTTTACATTTACCACAGGGACGCATTTAATCTTAATTAGACACTTTTTACAGGGAGGTGAAGCCACATGATTTATATTTTCTTGATCATATAGTGTGAAAGATTCATAATGTAAAGGATTAAAAAACAATATGGCTGTTCTTTCAGGAGAAAATGAATGTGCATATTCTCGGTTATTATGAGCATGCGTTGAGCGGAGCAATGTCAGTGCCTTGATGTTGTCATCCATGCATGCGTATCTGTGAATGGTTAGAAGAAACCAAACTATGATTATTTCATCTTTTATTCCGTGGCTTTTTTCTTAAATACTGAAATTGTACTTTGTGTAAAGGATTATCAAATTAGGGGACAAAACTGCAAATTAAAATGAATTTATCATATGGCTCCTTGTTTTGCTAGAAAGTGCACTTGAATTGGATTCACAAGATAATTCAAACACTAATTCTGTTGTTTGCTAGCTTTTTAATGTTGGGCGAGTAACTTAATCTCCCTGGAACTGATTTTATTCCCCCTAAACCAGTACTAATTATCTACCTTTTAGAGTTAGTATGGTAGTTACATAAGAATGTGAAATTACATTGCAAACTTGAGATTGATATATAACTTTAACTTAGTGTTAATGAAAAGACATTGTGATTGTTACATTTCCATAATTTATGCTACATGGTGCTGAGATTTCATCTCTTTAAATATTCTTACTTCACACACCGTATTACTGTATGAAGGTATGTGAAAAATACAATAAAAGGAAAAGAACAATAAAAACCAATGTATGTTTCTATAATTGGTGTTTTCCCAGCCATGAAATATCCAAAGACTGCCTCATGTTTAAACAAAATGACATGACAGGAAGGTGAATGGCTCAAGGGATTTCTTGTGGATTAATCTGTTTGGCATTAGACACTAGCTGTGAGTCTAAGCAAAGTTATCTTCAATCACAGAAGACATTCAACCATTTCCCAGGAACTGAAACATTTGAAAAGCACACCTCCTGTGAATTTCACGTGGGAAAATGGCTGCTCAAGGAATACCATGGAGCGTAACCAATAGGAGATATTGGATAATGCTATGAATTTTAAAACCAGTTTAACAAAACCAATTTTTGCCTAAAATAGCTTCTCTTTAAAAAAAACCAGATTTTTCAAACTATATTTTTAGAAATCTTGTCTTTATGTATATTTAATATGGGACTCTCTGTTTTTATTCTCAAGAACCTCAATAAGATATTGTAACAGTGGTAGGTCCATTGTGAATAACCTACATACCAAAATAGTTGCATTGTTTAGTGAATGTGGCAGACTCTGGCCAGCAGAGTCTGCCTGTTGTGACTGAAGATGAGAACAAATGCACAGGTTACAGCAATCCTGCAGAGAAAAAGAGGATGGCACAGCTACTCTCTCAAGGGGAGAGTGCCTCTGAGTGCCTCAGCCACTCTCTCAAGGGGAGAGTGCCTGACCCTTGCCTAGACAGGCTTCTATTGTTTTTCTTGGGTCTTACATCAAAGAAGGATTTATTATCTATTACATAGAATACTATTGTCTACTACTATTAGTACCATAGAATACTATTTTAGGTACAATCAAGGAAATGAAAATAACACCTGCAGAAGGGAAAGGCAGCGCACTGATTAGCTCTGTCCTTGGGAAATTTACACAGGCTTTGGAAATTATCTTGAAGATAGACAACAAACATCTACTGTTTTAGACCAGGGTGAGGGAGTTTTAGCAAGAGCAAGCCTTACCAGTCTGTATGCATTTTCTAGGCCCGATTCCTACGGGAAAACTCAGTTTGAAGGTCTGGCTCCTGCCCACCACTTCGCTCCTGTAGGTTTTCCATACAGAGCTGAGTCACATTTGCCAGACTGAAACAAATTGGTCCCCTACAAGTGAATTGTTATTTATGCAAGTGGATATAATTCTGTCGCCATTTCTTAGAATAACCTTTATGTAGATAGTCATTGCATGTCAGTTTATGTTTCTTTGTTGTATCACTAACATCTAGAGCATAATTGGTCTTATTATTTGAAAAAATAGATTATTTGTACCCTAAGTAAGGGATATTATTTCTAAGGCAGTAAATGGACAGGCTTGCACAGCTTCCACCATTTTCCATTTACTTAAGTCAGACGGAGGCAGCATGGCGCTGGGGAAAATGTACTAGATTACACTAGATTCTAACTTCCCTCATGTACTTACTATGTGTCTTTAAACAAATTATAGAGCCTCTCTTAGTTTTGATATCTTCATAAGGAAAAGGCTGGATAAGATAAACTTTGCATTTCTTTCAATTTACATGATTTAAAAATATTGTTATGTTTTCTACAAGATGCCTGGGCACTTTCTCTTCTGGGCTGAGTCAGTCTTTGTTTAGCCATTTCGTGTGTTTTACCAGAGATGATATGACCTTTCTGGATAATTTTGAAATAGATCTACGGCTTTGGAAAGAATAAAGACAATTTACCATATACTCTCTATAAATCTTTAGTGCAAGATCCTGTTGGAAATGTTTCAAAACTCTTCAAACTTCTGGAGGTTATAATGAATAGAGTTAGAGTAGGAAAATCAGGGCTTTGGTTTCATTCTGTCTGCTGAACTATGGGTGCATTGGCGAGGAATGGGTGAATTAGGGGGGATTGTATGGTTAGAGGACTCACCCATCAAAATCCACCTTTGGTATTCTTCCATCCAATTTCCTCTTATTGTTGTCATTTTTTCTTTCTTCCTTCTTTCCAAGAACTTTCCCTCTCTCTTCTTTTTCTTCTCCCCCCTTTCCCATTTTTCTCTTGAAAATAAGATATGTGTGGGAGAAGAAGGACAATGTATGAGGCAGAATTGGTGAAGATTAAACAAGGGAAATAATACAAGGAAGAAATGATCTCCTTGAGCTCTGCATTGAATAGAATAGGATTCTTCTCCAAAGCCAAGAACTGAGAGAATACAGAAGAAATAAAAGTAAGTGAGAAACTTAGGAAGGAATTTGAACCTCATGAAAACTGTACTAATGAAATAACATTTTGTAACTGTCAGAAGAGCAAAGCTTTTAGAATAATGATAAGTGTTGTAAAGAGAAAGGTGAAAGGGGTATCCCCTTGCACTATGCTGCACGACCATAGGGAAAGCAATTTTAAAAAAAATAGTTTTGATATTCTTAAACATGTTATTATGAATATAACTTTTAAACATAACAGACAAGGACAAATATCTAGTTCAAGAGTATTGCAAAGGCTTTTTAATAATAACAAGAAAGGTAGAAATAACTAAGGTCAAAAGTAGGAGATTTGTTCAATATAATTGTACCTCCATATGACAGAATGTCATACAGTCATTAAAATTATATTTCTAAACAATATGTAAAAGAGAATATGGTCACTCTAAGTTATTGAAAGAGAAAAACCATAGTCAAGTGTGATTTAGAGGTTATGAAATATATTTAGGATCATAAAATGAGAGAAAATATGTTGCATCATTAATCACATCAAAACGTTTTTATTAACTGACTTTTTCTCCATTGCATATTTTAATATTCTCAATTTTTCTATATGAAAACATTGAAAGAAATTACTACTAGAGAATGACATGTTCCTTAGTTATAGGATAATAATTTACATTCAAGTAATGCTTTATAGTTTGAAAAGCATTTTTACCTATACCGTTTGATTGGAATCTGAAAATAACCAGTCTACTTCAAAGGATAGTCTGCTCTGTGACACTCAAGTCATTTCCTAAGACTTAGTTCAATGCCACTCTTTTATGAAGTCTTTACTAAATCTGTCATTTCTTCTGTTTAGAAAATGTTTTACTCATTTGTGTTTCATCAAAACATGTGCCATACATACGTTTATTCAGTGAATAAACAAAGAAATGAGAATCCCAATGCTGTATACTGAATGTCCTGTCCCCCTTCCCTAAATTTGTATGTTAAAGTGTGATCTCCAATTGGAGGTATGTTGAGAGAATGGTAGGTCCTTCAGATGGATCGATCCCTCATGAATGGAATTAGAGTTCTTATGAAAGTTACCCAACAGAGTGCTAGCTTTGTGCCATGTAAAGTTATAAGGAGAAGACACAAGAAGTAGGCCCAGGTTCCTTGAATCTGCTGGCCCCTTGATCTTAGACTTCCCAGACTCTAGAACAGTGAGAAATGATGCATGTTGGTTAGGCCACACAGTCTATGGCATTTTTGTTACAGCAGCCCAAACTGACCAAGACATCAATAACAAAAATGCATCATAGGCAAGTTACAGGATAGTTACTATTCTTTTCACTTTATAGAGGAGATACTGAGGCTCAAAAAGTTTTAGTTACTTCCCCAAATGTCAGAATCCTGAGAATCCAAACTAAAATACAATTTTGTTGATTCCAAACTTAGCACTTTTTAAAATATTCTAAAACCTGGAACCATGGGACCATGAGAATCAATAAGAAGTAAAAGAATCGTCAAGTCTCTGTCCAGTTTATCATAGTCTGAAAAAAAGTACTGTTTCTTGAATTTGATTAATTTATACAAACATTTGGAATTACTCTCCATGTGTAGAAAGGAAAGATAGTTGGTAGAAATTTGCTCCTTTCCTTAGAATGCTTGTGGGAAACTAATAGAAAGAGGTGAATAGATGATAAATAGAAATGCAGTGGGGGTTGTGGCAAAATCACAGCCCTCCAAAAATGTGCATGTCCTAATCCCTGGAGCCTATGAATACATTTACCCCACGTGGACAAAGGGACTTTGAAGATGTGATTAAGTTAAAGTCTTTGAGATGGGAGGATTATTCTGGATTATCCAAGTTGGCCCAGTGAGATCCTGAATGTCCTCATAAATTAGAGAGGAAGGGCAGAGGGACAGTTAGAGAAGGAAATGTGATGACAGAAATAAAGGTCAGAATGATATAATTGCTGACCTTGAAAATGGAAGGGGACCATGATCCAAGAATGTGGAAAGCTTCTAGAAATAGAACAGGCAATGAGCTTGATATCCCCATAAAGCTTCCAGAAAGGAATGAAGCCCTGCTGACCCCATGAAGGTAACCCCATGGGACCCATTTCATATTTCTGACTCTTAGAACTATAAGATAATAAATTTATGATGTTTTTAACCATTACACTTGTGGTAATTTCTGACAGCAGCAGTAGGAAACTAATAAAGGGTTGTTCCTTTTTCACTCAGTCTTTTTTCCTTTGTTCCATTACCCTAGACTTGACACACTAGTGCCAGTGATACAACTACAGTCAAAAGCAGAGCTGTCTCTGCTTTCAGTGAATATATAATGTGGCAGAGGAAGACAGTAAACACGGGAAAGTACATGAATATTTCAGGGACATGAGTGCTATGGAAAAACTGAAAGTAGATGATCAGATGAGACTGAATAGAATCATTGGATGATTAAATCAATAAATGGAGCCGACATATGCAAAATGCCTGCTCTTACTTGGTGTCTCATCAGGATATTTCAGCAAAGTGGGTGATTTCCTTCATAAAGCTTACTTAGCATTTTGTTCTTTCCTTTTCATTGTATTAGAGTTAGTCATTGAGTTCTAATGTATAATATTTAATCATACACTATGCATCTAGCACACAATATCTGCACAATATATATTTGGGAATGAAGAGTTACTGGAATCAAGGGGTAGGAATACAATTAGGGAAGAAAAATACATAGAAAATAAGCAGGAAAGTCTAGAAAGATAAAAGAACCTAAGGGAAAAAAAAGAAGAGGGCTAAGAAAATGAAAGAGTGTAAGAAAGACTGATGTTCAAGAGCAAATATTCATGGACAAACTCAATACATAGAATTCTCATAAAAAAAGACAGTCTATTTTGGTCAAGATGGAGTTGTAAGTAGACACACTTTACCTCCTTGCACAACCATAAGAAGGATCACAACTACCCTAAAAAGAAAATCATCCAGAACTGCCAGATAATTGAACTGTATGGAAGTCCAATAACCAAGGATTTAAAAAAGCCATTTTCATCCAGACAGGTAGGAGGGGCAGAGACAGGGGCGGAGACAGGGAGCCAAGATGCAGAGGACACAGTGTGACCCCAGTGAGGTGGCAGTGGAGAAGTAGCGGTGGCAGGGACTAGAGGAAGGGGCAGTCCCACATTCACATGTGGTGGATAAAAATTTGGAAGGACACTTTGGGAGGGAGCAATCCCAGCCCTAGCCCAGAGTTCCAGAGCTAGAAAAGTAAAGCTTCATAACGTCTGGCTATAAAAACCAGTGAAGGCTGGGCTAGTGGATGAAACTGCTTGTCTTTCAGGATAGTCCATTTAAAGGGCCCGTGTGTTTTAGAATGCACGCAAACCCTTCCATTCAGGGTACCACCACCATCGAGCAGCAAGGAGGCTGCCCATCACATACGAGAAGGGAGTGAAGTGACTGGAAAGGGGGCGAGTGCTAACCAAGCCTTCAGCAGTCACAGAGTGACATTGGCCCCACTCTGACCCTCACCCCCCACATAGAAAGTCATAAAACAATGAAGTAGGTTGCCCCACTCTGATGAATACCTGGGATCCACCTCATACAACTTAACAGTTGTGCTAAGACAGGGAGCAAAGGTGCTCTACCTAATACAAAGAAACAAACACAAGGAGACTGCTGAAATGAGGAAACAAAGACATATGGCCCAAATGAAAGAAGAGAACAAACCACCCAGAAAAGAACTAAGTAAAACAGAGATAGCCAATGTGTAAGATGCTGAGTTCAAAACACTGGTGCTGATCAGGATGCTCAGACAATCCAATGAAGATGACAAAACATAAGGGAAGAAATAAAGGCTACATCAAGTGAAATAAAAAAATCCTCAGGGACCAACAGTGAAGGCAAGTAAGCCAGGGTTCAAATCAATGATTTGGAGTGAAAGGTAGAAGTAAACAACCAGAACACAATGAAGAAACAAGAATTTTAAAAAAACAACAAGGAAAGAATAAAAGATTCTGGAACACCTCCAAAGGAGTCAATATCTGAATCACAGGGATACCAGAAGGATAAGAGGAAGAACAAGAAATTGAAAACTTATTTCAAAAAATAATGAAAGAAAACTTTCCTATTTTGATAAAGGAAATAGACATACAAGTACAGGAAGCACAGAGTCCCAAACAAATTGGACCCAAAGAGGACCACACCAAGACACATCATAATTAAAATGCCAAAGGTTAAAGATAAAGAGAGACTCTTAAAAGCAGCAAGAGAAAAAGAGATAGTTATCTACAAAGGAGTTCCCATAAGACTCTCAGCTGATTTCTCAAAAGAAACTTTGCAGACTAGAAGGGACTGGCAAAAGTATTTAAAGTGATGAAAAGCAAGGACTCACAACCAAGATGACTCTATCCAGCAATGCTATCATGTAGAATGGAAGGGCAGATAAAGTGCTTCCCAGACAAGGGAAAGCTAATAGTGTTCATCTTCACCAAGCCCTTATTATATGAGATGTTGAAAGGACTTATTTAAGGAAAAGAAGAATATCAAAACCATGAACAGTAAAATAACAGCCCATAACTATCAACAACTTAATCTAAAAAACAAACTAAGCAAATAACTAGGACAGAAATAGAATCATAGATATAGACATCATTTGGAGGGTTATCAGGAGGAAAAGGTGCAGGGATTAAGACACATAATTGGTGGGTACGAAATAGACAGGGGGATGTTAAGAGTAGTATTGGAAGTGGAGAAGCCAAAAAACTTACATGCATGACCCATGGACATGAACTAAGGTGGGGGATTACTGGAGGGAAGGGGAGAACTGGGCAGAGGGGAGCAAAGAGGGGAAAATGGGACAACTATATAGCATAATTGATGAAATATAATTTAAAAAAAAAGCCAGTCTATCCCAGCATATGCAGTGTGATGCTTATGTGGTTACCATCCTGTGCTGTCATGCAGAGGTGCAAAAATGCATGTTTTATTTGCTACTGGGACTGTCTCTTTAAAACAGACTGTCCGCATTAGCTTAAGACACCTTGTTGTCTTGTAGCTGCTGGAACTTGACATCTATAGTGTCTCTGTGTAGCTATGGAAGTCAATAAAAGAAAAACAACAACACAATCCTGTGGCATTTTACAGGTAATACATACGGGTGTGTAAAGCACAAAGGCAGCATTTAGCTGCTATTACCTCTCTAGCACACAGAAACTCGGTTTCTCTAAATTATACTCATCAGCGGACTGTAATTGATTGCTACTCTCAAATCATTTATTTTAGAAAACTCAATAAAAGAAAGTGACGAAAATGTGCCAGATGATTTCCACAGAGAGTAAGAATAAAAGAGTCAGGAAGGAAAGCAGCCTCCATCATAGTCACTACTTGTTTTCTTAAACACTGCCCCAGTCCTGGATGGAAGACTGTTCCTTTTTCATGGACATTCCCAGACCTAATGGGTGCAGCAAATTCCCCTGCTGTTGTGTTTATCTCATTCTTGCTTTTATTTGCTTTGATAAAGGCATGTTGGTATTAAAGATTACAAACGGGTTATTCTGGTTCAATTACTTCCAGCTACATCAGTCCATCACCAAAAAGAGGTTCAGAAAGTAACAGCTAGTATGCATTGCTAGTATCCATCTCCCAGGTAGCAAATGCAATTGTTTTGTTTTTCACAGTCTCGAAATACCTGGATATCAGCAGCTTACACCCTGCAGGGCAAATCAAGGTGCTGCATAAAGTGTTCGGAATTGCTATGTTGGCATTGATAGCAGAATGGTAATAACAGAATGCTGGACACAATAGGGCTTTTGATAATGTCAACCGCTTATTCCCAGGAGTAGGATAGGCTGTGTCATTGTGTCATTCCATCCCCCCTTTTATTTTCCCTCCTCTTTTTTGACCTGCAAGATTTTTTTAGGATGAAGTAACTCCTCCTTCCTTGCCACAGGCAGACTGTGAGGCAATAGCTGGCTCTGCCACTGTATCTCAGGTTATATGGCTGAAAGACAACTCTCTCCAATAGTTTGTCTTCTCAAAAGGTTTCATGCTTATCTGGCTCACCTTTTCTTCTAAGTCTTTGCAATAACCTACTAGATGTATTTAGTAACTAACAGATACCTCGATTGTGTATCTTTAAGGGTGGGGAGAGGAGAGCAATATCGAGAAATTCCATAGATTATTCACATACCTATAGACACACACAGGCTTTGCTTTCTTTAGTTGTATTCCATGCTTGGCTAGCTTTTCCCTCTACTCAACCATCTTTAGCTCAAGAATTGCTGCCTTAGAAAACAAATCTGTTCTTGCAAACACTGTACAAATAGCATGCTAATCATTCTATACCACTATTCATGTTTTTACCATTCTCTCTGCCCAAACTTTGAGATGGGATGCGTTTCATCAGCCGTCTAGATTTGTTTATATGTCACTTCCTTGTAAATTTAGGTGAACTGTTTCACCAGTTTTTCTCTAATGCCACACAACCAACTTGTCTAATCTTTTAACTGAGGCATCAATATGTGTGAGTGTGTTTGTCTGTGTGGCAGAAATCAACCACAATCGTGACCCTTCCCATAAAAATCTGCTACAAGATTGCCTAGACATTATTTGTCTGGGTCGTTGGCTATGATGTTATAGAGGAATTCCAATTTTACTTTCTGTGTTAATCCCACAGTTGTGCTATGTATAAGGCATTTGCCTTCATTGATTCTCCACAGAAAGCTTGTATTACTACCTTTTTATGTGTCATAGTCATAGAGAAGGTCATTTCCATAGTGTGGATGCATTTGAAATGGAAGCAATCCTGTGGTGAGCTCATGAGAAGGGCATCAGCCTGTTCGTGTAATCCAAATAGGGGCCAAATTAATAAATTTGGGTTAATTAATCCAAATTAATTTTGTTTCATTAATTCATGTACATAGCAACAATTAGCAAGATAAAGAAGCTGAGAAAATGCAGTCTGAAGTGTTGCTTGGAGTGATTTATGTGCAGAGAATTCCCTTAACTTCCTAGAATGGTATAGCCAGTCAGTCATTCCATAAACAAAGGGAATTCTTCAAGGCCTACTATTGGGGAATGGTTTCTGCCATGCAGAGCTTTTCCTTATACCTCCCCATCCTCTACCGATTCAACGTTTCTCTCTTTCTTTGCCCTGTTTCCACTGTTGTTATTAAATTTTTATATTCTAAGTTCTTGAACCGTGACCCTCTTATTTCAGTGAAAGAGAACAACAAAGGTTTAACTTTCAAAATCATATGAAATCACCTGGAAATCGCCCACCTCTGTGCTGTAAGAACTGGTGACAATGTGAAGAGAGAGGAGAGACATTGTGCTTTGTCTGTCTTTGTTCCTCCACTCTTCTTCCTAGAGATTGAATACCTCCACCGACATTGTCAACAAAGCTATTATTCCACTCATTGGTCAATACATGTTTATTTTCTGCTGAATGCCTGGGGAAATGATGCATTGTATGCTGATCTCTCCCTTGGGTTCATTGTTTCAGGAACAATAATGCTGAATCTGTATTGTGCACATACCCGATGATAAGGCTGGGGAGTGGGGGAGTAAATGATAACTCACCTTCATGGAACATCACATAAAAGATGAAAATAGAAATGATAAACATCTGTTTTCTAAAAAAGAGAGGGCTAGCCACTTCAGTCTTCTAAGAAAAGTAAATTTGTGGCGTTTCTTTATGAAAACCTCTGCCTGTCTATGGAGTCACTGGTGAAACAAAAGACTCAAATGCAACAGACTTCCAGTCAGAAAGTCATCTCTTTAACGTGCCCATTTCTTTTCTTAATGGATATTCTTGGCCTCTGGATTAAGGAAAAAGTCTACTTGAAATAAATACATGTATATTTTGGGAGAGCTCTGCATGATCTCAGTTAAAGTTTTTTTGCTAAAGTGTAAATATTTGATGTTATGTATCCATATTTTTAAATTAATTCAAGTTCTTCTCCAGGCTTGTAACTGGAGGCAGACCTGTATAACCTAAGTTTACCCATTCCAGTCACTTTCTTTGAAGGTCTTCCTCTAAGCTTTCCACCTCCAAAGAGAAGTAATTAGCCTCATTACACACTGATTGTTTCTTCCTTGTGTGCTTCCTCTGTACACTGGTATGTACTTATTTCCATATCCTCTAGCACAGTTGTTTGCACTTTGCCTCCATGTTCATGATGCCTGAAGGCAGCATGACACCTAGCTCACATAGTTGCTGGGAAGGTCATGGGCAGTGAGATCAGGAGTAAAGGAGAGACAGTGAGGGTGTACTGATGAGCATACTCATCTTACGAACAACTGGGGGTCAATTAAACTGGGATGCACTGTGAGACACTGAGGTATAGCCTACAGAATTGTTCTTGTGAGGTCTGGAAGACTAAGACTTCAGTTCCTCTTGGACTTAGTGATGCTAACTCCCATGCACTTCTTGCTTGCATCTCTTACAAACTAGAGGCTCTCTGAATGACAAGAGAACATCTCCAGTCAGGGAGAGATAGGAAGTAATAGGTGTTCTTGGGAATTGTCTGCAGGTAACCTCTGGGGTAACCCCAGGGGTGACGACCATGGTGTCTGCTACACAAATTCTTAACTTGGAAAAAATACTAAGTTATTTGTTTTAGCTTTGTGTCTTTATCAAAATTAGTGATATTGTAAAAGGCAAAAGTTAAACTGGAGAAAATATAGATGTGACAAAGGATTTTATCTTTCATGGATAAATTATGCATAAGGAAAAAACTAATAAGAAAAAAAGTCTGGTAGAGAAATAGATAGAAATCATGAAAGCTAATTCATAAAAGATAGAATGGAAATGGTAAAAACACTCACTGGGAAGGAAGTGTTCATTGTTTCGTTCACCTAAGAAAGTTCATTAAACTTAGACCTGGCTTTTTAGATATTCTGCCAAGAGTTCAATGAAAGGGGACTTTTCATACCCTGCTGATAGATACAGCATTTTGGTAAACAGTTTAATTGTTTATATCAAGGCCTTTAAAGTTGTTTAAAGCCCTTTGATTAAGTTATTCCACTTCTAAAAATTCAGCCTGGGGAAAAAATTGAACTATATGAAAAAAATGCACATATTGCTTGAAACATTCGAATTAGTTTAAAACAGTACCTAACCTACATAGATGATATCATGCAGATGCTTAAATATATTGTAGATCTATACAAAGTATATTATGCAAGCCCTTTGCAAGGAGTTTTTCAATAGCATGGAGTATTGTTAGCCTCACTTGTTTGAAAGACACAAAGTTTCGTGCAGAATGCAGAAAACCTGTCATACAATGGTGAGGGCCTGGAATGCTTTAGTCACTATGGTAAATCCTTTTATACATGTTGACTTCATCCTTTCAAGTACTATTCTTATCAACTGTGTTTTACAGATAAATGAACTGGGGCCACTGAGACACTAAGTATACTGTCCAAGATTACAGCTATTAAATGGCGGAGTTGGGATTCACACGCAGGAAACGTGGTCCACAGGCTGGAAGACTCTCAGCAAGTCATTGGCTACTTTTCAAAGGAGGCTCCTGAGAGGATAAGCTGAACTAGGAATATTGCTAGGCCCTGGCCAACAACAGTGACTTGTAACTCTCTCTCTGTCTCTTATTCTCTTTCCCTCCCTTCTTCCTTTCATTCTATTCTCAGTCTCCATGAATCTATACTACAGGGTATCAGAAATTATATGGGCAAGACAACATTTGATAAGTACCCACTCCAGTTCAATTCATTGGCCACTCCAGAGTAAAGCCAATCTAGAACTCTCTGAGCTAAGAACTTCCTCCAAGAGAAATCATGGTTACTATTAGTTATACTATTTGCTAATGATATTTAATGCTTAAGGATAAATATGATATTATATTTATAATAATTTACACTCATATTTTCCTATATTATAATGAAGCACATAGAGCAGATGCTAAAATCCTATCATTTTGGGTTGCATAGACTTACAGTGACATATCACTCACAAATAAAATTGATCAGAATGACTTGGGTTCAAGTCCCAATCTACTGCCTACTGGCTGACATCCACAGGTTACTAAGCTTCTCTAAATCTTCTATAAAATGAGAAATTCAGTGTCCAAACACCATTGGTTATTGTGAGGTGTAAAGAAGATGATGTAGCAATTTTAGAAGCAACTCTGCTTTTTCACACATCTGAGAAGATGCTGTAATCGCTACTACAGTGTCAGTAAAGAATAGGCCCTCCATGATCCATTGCTACTGTTATCACTTTTAAAGACAGAAAAGAACAACTTGCTTCCTTTTAGCTCTTGTGATGTTGCAGAGCTGGCCCTATAAGAAAAGACTCACCGCCCACCAGCGAGAAGTGTAGTTAGACAAGAACCTTCAGTTGTTAATTCCTTCAGGACATGCCTCTATCAAAGTCACACTCCTCTGGGGCAAACTCTAGCCCGTGACTATGCAAGTCAGAAGTAGCTGACATTAGCTCTTTTCACAGAAGCCCCTGGAAAAGAACTGAGCAAGGCTGTAAAACTAGGTTACCCAGAGTCATATCCATCCATGGCAGGGATTCCTCCAATGGGTAGCTTTTTTCCAGAGGTCTTATTAAACTAGAAGAGATTTTGTCAGGTCCAGGTCCAGATCTGACGATAGCCTGCAGTGCCAGTCTTGCTTTGGATGTTGTTCTTTCTCAGGTGATTCTCCTAACTGCATCTCAGCATGTGTTCTCACCAGTTCACTGCTTAATGCAGCTGGTGAAGACTGGGTTAAGACCAAGGTTTCTTGGTACCCTTGACACTGGTACCATTGACAATGACTCCATTGACATTCTGTGTTGTAAATTGTGTCCTACGTGTTCAAGGATCTTCAGCAATATCCTTGACCTCCATCCAGTAGATACAAGTAGAACCTCCGCCCGAAGCTGTGGCAATTAAAATTGTCTCCAGATATTGCCTGATATCCCCAGCTGAGGCCCACTGCAGACTTGCCTCCTATATAGTCTTCAGTGTCATCTCTTGTAAAAAGTTTTGTATGCACTCTATTTCCCTGACCACCTCAGTGAGCTGAGTTGCATTCTGTGTTTGCGTAGCACCTGTCCTTTGCCTGCTGCAATCGGAGCTCTGAGCCACCTCTGTTGCTGTCATCCACTTGTCTGATTTCCCCCCTCTGCCTCGTGAGCTCCTGGAGTGTAATGGCCTGATGCTTTCAATACTTGGTGCCTAATCCCTGAGTTCTGAACTCAGCAAATGTTTTTGGATTGAAAGAATGACTGGTTGAAGAAATAAAACCTGCCAGGTCACTACCCAGAAAATAATTATAAAAGGAAAGAGAAGATTGTTTTTTTTCCCTTGCTCTTTAAGAGTTTACTGTGTTCTGTACACTCCCCTTGGCTATGTTTATAGGCAAAGTTAACAGAAGTGTCTTGAAACATTTCTCTCAAATCAAATATGTCTGCAAATGTTCAGGCTGGGCATTCAGTTTCATACTCACCGAAATGTGATCTGTGCCATGTGGGCAGCTCTGTGAGATAACATCTAACCCTACCAGTAGCTCGTTTTCACTTGTGCTCAAAGACTCAAAAACCTGGTTATGGAGTAATGCATCTGTAATGCTGCACAGGAAAATCTATTGAATTACTGAAAAATGATTCAGATTCTTTTCATAAACATCATTCTATTCATTGCTAGGCATTATGAAACAATCGTGATTACAATATCCTCAAGAAAAATAATCTGTAAAACAAGACTATTCTTATTTAAATATTGTTTATCCAGGTACTTATTATAATAAGATAATGATCTTACTCTGAATTAGCTGTTGAGTGAGATGTTCTGGTTGTTTGTAAAGTTTAATTCTATACAAAAAATAATCTTAGGATGTAGTCACTGTAACACCTAATGAATAAATATGAAGCTTATTTTCAAGTCATTTACACATTAGGAGATTTAAGTTTTAGCCCTCATTATTGTATTACATTCAATATAAAATTATACACAGGCTTTGCCTTAATAAGCCAAATAATTTGCATGCATCAATCACAGCAAGAAAGACAAGGTTTAACTTTTCTCATATATTAATACTGATGTGCAATTTGATTTTTAGCTTGAAAAGGCAAAGTATTTATTTGGTTCAATTAGTGCAGATCTCATTGCTTGAAGAGCAACGTGTATTAATCAAGCATTATTTATTAAGCAATGATATTTACTTAGCACTGTGCTGAATGTTGGAGCATAGGGGTTATAAATAATTTTAAAATATAATCATGACTGTTAGAGACATTACAGTCTCATTGAGAAGAGGCTGGATATATATATAGATATGTGTGTGTGTGTGTGTGTGTGTGTGTGTGTGTGTGATGAAGTCTGAGATGTTCTAAATTAAATTACAGTGGCAAAAGAGTGACACAAGAATGGTTAACCAGTAAATAGCTGTGGGCTAACTTAACAAAAAATTGCTCACATTACTGAATGCATGTTGGGACTTTGAATCAACCTCCAGGGGACATCAGCAGACCACTAGACACCTCCTGAATATGTATAAAGTTCCCAGAACATTCTGTGTAACCATTCAAAAGTACTAATTATTTCTTCCTTGCAGACTGGACCTACCATAGAACGACAGTCCCCTTCTCACCCTTTCCCGCCCCCTTATCTGTAGTCAATGCAAATTCTCCTAAAACAACACAAATGTGATGTATAAAAGCACCACCCATCAACTCTAGGTTGGCGGACATAGTTACCTTCCCCCCCTAATGCTGCTGCCGGTGGTTTAGACTTCATGCCCTAGGACCTTTCCAGGCTAGCATATGGTGATTTATATAACAAGATATAGATATATATGTGTTAATTAAGAGGTTCAGGAAGGGACATGGTTCCAATGGCACAATGACTTTGGAGTCCTGGATTGAATTACAGCTCCATCATTCCCAGCTACATGAACTTTGGGATGTTATACCAAATTTCTAGCCCAGTGGTTCTCAAACTGCTGCCCATCAAAATTGCCTGAAGTAACTTTTAAAAGCCCCAACACCCAGACATCAGGGTTTTTGAAGATGCAGATTTCAGGATAATTTCAATGAACACCCAAGACTGAGAATGACCAGTCTGGTTCACTAGCTGTCACCTTTAATGTGAACACCAACTGCCCTCTGCACTAGGGAAAGTGCAGGTTCTCACTCAGGGGGCCTGGAATGGGGCTGGGGATTCTGGGTGTCTCACAGGCTCCCAGGTGCAGTCATTGCTGATGATCTGGGGGCCACACTGTCAGCTTTAGCCTTCCTTTTTCTCATCTTTAGAAGGGAAACAACTCCTGAAGGGTTGATATAAAGACACTTGCAAACACATGGCATATGTGGTCTCATAACAGCTATGGTCATAATACTGATTTAACTCAAATTTCCTCATATATTCACAGAATTAGGAGAGTCATCTCTTTCTAAGATGGATTATATGTGATTTTTAAATTGTTTATTTTAAATATATTTCCCTTTTAATCTGGCAAAGGCTAGGCATCATTTTAGGCCGTGAAATGGATGCAGACAGTTCAGCCCACATCTATCTTCCACCAGCCCCACTGTTACCCAGCCCAGCTCTATATCAGAATTACTTGGGAAATCTGCACAGCACACCTAATCCCTGGGCCACCCCGGACAAATTCATCTGTATCGCTGGTGGTGATTTCACTCCCTCACTGCTGATCTTTCTCTGTATCCCATTTTCTTGGTCTCTTATTCAACTAGTATGCATTGACTGAGCTTTTACTACCTGTCAGCATTGTACTGGGCAGTGGCAGTGACACAAATATGAGTGATAAATAGCAACAATATATCAATATCTTGGTACTAATCACTTTACTATCTTTACAACGAATCTGTAGGGTAGATACTGTTAATGTTATACCTTTTCGATGAGGAAACTGAGACTCAGAAAGGTCTTAAAACCTGTTCAGGTTCCCAAGTTAATGAGTGAGAATTCAACCACCATGATCTTAGTCACACAGCCGTGCTCTCTGGGAAGTTATGGTAGAGTGTGTGATGAGTGAGGCTGAGAAAGAAGGTAGAACAAAGGACTGTGGGAACGTAAAAGTAGTTTTGCTTTTGGAATATGTGGGTCACAATCCCCTCATCTTGGATTTCTTTCCTTCTTTTTTTTTTCTTTTAATGATAGATATACTGGTTCACACAGTGAAAAATCTTTAATTTAGGGTCAAGGACCATGTTTTATAGTTATTATAATTTTTTGATTAAACCATTTTTATTTACCTCAGGACTAAGCAAGACTGAAACGAAAGCATAATGTTTTCCCTTGCACTTAAATTCAGTCATTTTTTTATTTCCCAAGAGTTTCACACAATTCCAGCAACTGCCCTCTCTCTTCCATAGTATGTTCAATCTTTGAGGGCAAGAACTAGCCAATAGTTCTTCATTTTATTTAGAATATCTCAAAGAGCATGTGCTGTCAACTCAATTATCAGGGAATGTAATGGTGACTTTACAAGCAGTTGGCCATGAAAAAGTGTCTAAACCATAAGGTGAAAATAATGTGATGGGAAGGTACTCCTTAATGCCATGTTGTTGGTATGAGGCATACAGTAAGAACCACACTGAACAAAATTTTATGAGATGATATACTCTTCCTTTATTCAGTTACCCACATTCAACCACAGTTCGAAAATATTAAATGGAAAATTGCAGAAATAAATATTCATAAGGTTTCAGTTCTGCACTGTACTGAGTAGCATGATGAAATCTTTCTCCATCTTACTCCATCTCGCCCAGACATGAGATTACCCCTTGGACCAGCCTACCTTTGAACACACTGTACATGCTACCTGCCCATTACTCACTTGGTCGCCATCTCAGTTGTCATATCAACTGCCCTGGTGTCACAGTGCTTGTGTTCCAGTAAGCCTTAGAGAAACCTAACACTTCATCTCATCACGTAGTCATTGTATCACCTCACATTGTCACAAGGAGAAGGATGATGACTGTGGTACAATGAGATACTTTGAGAAAGGGAGAAACAGGGATAGAGATATAGCAAGATAGAAATAGAGATAGAGAAAGAGATCACAATTGCATAAATTTTATTACAGTATATAGTTATAATTGTTCTGTTTTATTCATCGGTTGCTGTTAATCTCTTACTGTACCTAATTTATAGATTAAACATTCTCATAGGTGGTTAAGTATAGGGAAAATATAGTGTATGTAGGGTTCTGTACTGTCCTCTGTTTCAGGCATCCATTGTGGGTTTGGGAACACATCTGCCCCCTGTGGATAAGGGACAACTTCTATAAAGTTTCTATGGAAGACATTTATTCATTCCTTTAGTAAAGATTTATTGAATACCTTACTCTGTGTCCAGTGAAAGCTAGTGAGGAGCTACTTTTCCCCCTCACATGAGGATATGTTTTGCATTGTTCTTAGAGAGAGAGAATAAGGGAGGGGGAGAGAGACATCAATTAGTTGCCTCCCATGTATGCATGAACCTGGGATTGTGCATGCCCAGACCAGGAATCAAACCCACAACTTTGCAGCTATGAGATGATCCTCCAACCAACTGAGCTACACCAGCCAGGGCCTATTGAGGTGATTTATGCTCAATCTTCATTTCCATCAACTCTCCCTCCATTCTTTGAACTATGTAATTAGGTTACTCTCAAACAAATAAGGCTTCAAATCCTGCCTTACAGTCAGATGGCCAGTCCAAAGATTTTTCTCATACAGAATGAGAAGCACTATATCCTATGCTTCCTTTACTACATAAGTTATTGTGTTACAACAAATAAAAACATATAAGACCCTTTCATGTGGAAAGTATTGTATATTGGGGCAGATAGTTATACAAGGATTGATTAATAATGCTTGCAACTTGACTACTTTTTGAAAGTATACGCAGGCATGGCGTATTCATGCACTCCTGTACTGGTGTGCTGAGTGATGTCTCTTCTGGTGAGACCCATGTCTGTTTTGATTTGTAGGTGCCTTTGCTCTACTGGCTAGTAAATGTCTTTATTATCTCCTCTGTTAGGCTGCTCTGGGAGTTCAGAGAAGCATCAGTTGGGATTTTTAGGCACTACTGCTTCTTCTACCCTTCTCCACTGAACATGAAAATATGGGTAATTTTTTCATAGTTTCATAGGTCAGTTCCTGCCTGCAGTCCAATACTGTGACCACGCGGCACACAAGGCTACTGAACACTTGAAAAATGACTTGTTCACATTGCAATAAACTACACAGTGTATTTTGAAGACTTAGTAGATTTAAAATATCTCACTAATGAGATTTTACATTGTATATACACTATTTTGGATATATGGAGCAAAATAAAATATGTCATTAGAATGGATTGCTTTTGTTTCTTTTTACCTTTTTTAATGTGACTACAAGTAAATTTGAAATCACACATGTGGCTCACCTCATATTTATATCTTAAAACATGGTTTTAGGCATTAGATTTGATAACAATTATGTTTCAATGCCCTCATTTTGTAGTTTTGCACAGTGAGGTCCAGCAGTGGGAAATGAGTTACCCAAGAATACAGATTAGGGTTGTATTTGAAATAAGTTTGTCCCGAGTTTGGCTGCAAAACACCTCCTCTCATCTTCAACATTGCTTTTCAGGTTAACCCTTAAGGTCTTCCAATGAAAATATATTAATATAAAAACTCTTAGAGATATGAAACAAGAGCTCTTGAACATTGATCATAAGATGCTATTTAAGGGAAAGGAAAATTGTAATCATAGATTTTATCTGCTTCTTACTCTGCTTCTTTTCTTTTATCAAGGATTTCAGGGAATAGACCTATCCAATATAAACCCTTTTCATTCCTTATGAAAAAACAAACTTTAGACATCTAACAATTGTTTAGTTATAAGGTTATGTAAATGAAAGAAAACAGATAGTCAAGTAATCTAAAACTGCAGATAACTCCAAATTCAGTTGTATGTTTGTGATTTCATATTTTTGTAAGAATGAGGTAAGTTTTCCTTTTGATTATTTATTATACATTTATAATTCAAATAAAATTGTATGTTCTAGACTCATATTCACTTACCACTAAGTATGGGACTATCGGCATGTTTAGTGCTGATATATAAGAAAATATTGAAACATGGTATATAAATAGTAAAAATTAGTGTAATTTTGTTTATAGAATGCTTACTTAAATAAAACAAGATAGAATGCATAAATTTAAAACCAATGTTGGGGTCAAAGATGAAAAGAAAGTAATCATTTAGAAATACCATGGGAAACTAGAAGAATTGAAAACTACTATGTGAGGAACTGTGTTCATCTGTGATTAGCAGAACCCATCCTTCTCCCAGGACAGTGCTTACGTCTCCTGATGTTTCCCATTCCCATGAAGGTTGCTCTGAGTTCCATGAAATCATCAGGGACACAAACTTCTTCTAACTCTCCATTTCATCATCCCTGGGTCTTGTACCATATCCTTATGATCTGAGATAACAGGTGAAACTCTAGATATCGAAGCTGTGTTTCAGAAAACTGATTGGAGGTATATTGCCTTTTCCTTTCAAGAAATATTCTTAAAATCCCACAGGAGAACTCCACTTAAATCTCTTTAGCCATAAAGTCATGTGGACACATTTTGGTGCACAAAGACAGGAGTGTGTGTGTGTGTGTGTGTGTGTGTGTGTGTGTGTTTTAACTGAGCAGCAGAAACACTGCTAAGTTTTGGTATTTTTGTTAAGGAATATGATTTAATAGATTGTGTGGTTAGCCACTAGCAGACCATGCTATAATCTATACATTGGCTTCCCAAATATCTCTGCATATACTTCCTCCCCAAAACTCAACATGGTATATATCTAGTTAATTTATCCACACATACTCTAGGAAGTTTGAGTGATGGGTAGTTCTTTCCCACAGAATCAGATATGATTTTATGTGTTCTGAAGACCAATGAATGAAAATTGTTATGCATTAGATGCTAACACATCCCATATATTAAAACTAAGAGGAAAGAGAAGTAAAACTCCCTCTTCAGCAAAGGAGAAAATGTAAAGCTCAAGAGTAATTACGGGTGAATCACACTGACCAGATCTACTGAGCAGGAATACGGAAAGACCCCGGCTCTGGTTCTGTCCTTCAGGATGTCTTCATCAGCCTTTAATCTCCATGTCCACATTTTAAAGGGAAATTAGAAAATATGTTCATCTTCAGGGGCTGTATCTTTGCAGACAAGGTTGAGATAACAGAAAATGCGTTTTAAGATTAATAGTCATAGGCTTAATATTATTTTGGTAACATATTCCCCTAAAGTTTGTTAATTATTTAACCTGTGTGTAGGTAACCATACCCCATAATCTTGTGTAAGGTGATTAAAGAACATTTTTCAAGGTACTCAGAGCCTGGGGACCATGTGAAACTGGCACTGACTGGGTGAATGCAGTCTGAAGAAAGGCCTTGAGAAGAGCCCAGAGAGTCGTGATGTATTGTTAATAAATAAAACGTTGTCATGTAGCAAGGAAGGACATTTGTCTAGCGATGTTTCACAAGACAAATTAATATCTCGTCAAAAGAAATGATAGGAAGGAAGGTATTGATGAAGTTTGAAAGAAGCAAAAGTAGAAGAAAACAAACACCCTTTCCAATAATTGGAGCTGCCTCACATCTCAGAGGCTGCATGGTGAGCTTCCTTTACTAGGTCTCAGGGCTACTATGGGGGGGGTTCTGGTGTAGAAGGTTAAGTTAGCTAATCCCTAGGCTTCCATCTAACCCTGCCTCCTATGTTTCTATGATTTTATAAAACCGAAGGCAAGGACTGGACAAGTATTGATTCAGAAGAACCCAGTGAGGCATGAAGCAACTACAGAAACTTATCAAACTGTCTTGCAGCCTGCCATGAAAGATTCATGCTACTCCCTTAAGAGCAGCCCAAAAGTTGCAATTGTTAAATCTTCATCTCATTGGCTGTTGGATCTACTTGCCTTCCTGACTCAAGGTTTAGGGGGCCATTTGATCTACTTTGAATTCTGACACAGCAGAATTGTCATGAAATTAAAGTTCTAAGTTACATTTCATTCTTTAGGAAATATATTAATGTTCTATAGAAAGTGTGCTTTTCTTTTTGAGTGTTTCAGTGAGTTCTGAGTTTTGTGTCAGTGAGATAGAGGCACAATTGTTTTTAGTGATGTCTATATCCATGTTATAATATTTTAAAGCTTTGTTATTTTATTGCTTTGACTATTCACACAAATAATGTGTGTTTTCTGTTCACATTTACCCTCATATTCAGAGATTTTGACTGAATTTTTTTGTTAAGGATATCTTACTATAAACATTTATAAATTTAAAAAATCTGCTTTCCAATATGGTTTGTGGGATATTCAAAAATGCCAATGCGTCTAAGGAAAAAGAACACATGTTTTTTTCATTCAGTAAATAGTCACTGAGTTCTACAGCTACTTGGTGTCAGGTGCTGAACTTGGCATTGATGGTAAAATGTTGAGAAGTCAGACACAGTCTGTTTGTAAGGTGCACATACCTCTGCAGCCGAGGAGTAATATGAAATAGGGGAAGACAATGATACTTGGGAAGAAAAAGTAACCTGGATATAGTAAATTAGAGAATTTGAGGTGTGAACCGTGAGAAACAAGAAAAAAATGAGAAAACCATGGTAACTGGCTTTATTGATAATCTACTATCTTATCTCTGTCTTAATGTAATATCCTTGACTATATAGCAGATCTGTCCTGTTCTCCCCCACCCCACCCGCGGAGCTTAAGTCATAAAATTTTTAGAGGCTTTCTTTAAGGAAAAAAGAAACCATAAAATTGTATGTACAAAATTAGATACAAAGTCAAGTAGTTATTTCAAATGAGAAAAGTAAATGCAAGAAAATATGCAAATTCTTTAGAGATTCAGATTCTTTTCTTCTGAATCCTTTGCAGGCCATTTCCGGCAGTGCTTTTGTACATATGCTTTGTGATTGCAACTGGCCTTCACTCCCTCCCTGGAGCACTCTGTGACTCTCAGTAACTCTCAGCACTGGCAAGGTACTTTGTGAGTGAGTGGTCTTGATGCTTTATTAAATATAAGGTAAACCCATCTTACCAGAGATCCCAAGTCCGAAGCAATGCTGAGTAGAAGTCCTGTCTTGTATGTGTTACTACTTTTGGGAATTGCTGCAAAGTTTTAGTAAAAATCCTACTTCCCTGAGCAGATTATGGTGCAGATCACGACAGACTTGAGTTTAAATTCTTGTTCTGCCTGTGATCAGCTGGGCAAGGTTGGACATGTGACTTAATCTCTGTGAGCCTCAGTTTTTGCATCCATGAAATGGAGACAATGACAATTCCCACAATTTAGAGTTCTGCTAAAAACGAAACCAGCATTGTAATCCTGTCCTACTTGCCACTATCTTGTTTTTAGATACTTTACCACTGAAGTTCATGGAGAATGTCAAGGCTTGCAAATATTAAGTCATAACTAAACAAGTGTGCACAGAAGTGTGAACAAGTATTAAAATCATACTTAAATTTAGATATGCCTCATAGTTAACAAAGTATCTTCGTGTCTACTGTATCGTCTGGTCTCACCTGATTTTTTCTGCCAGGAGTGATACCACCTGGAACTCTGTGGCGATTCGATATCAGCATCTATTTTGATTGGACAGTGTCCTTGCCGTACTAGTTACTGAATATTTTGAATTTTATCCTTTAGATTTTACTGTTATCTTATACTTAAAAATATTTTAATGTGAAGACTGCAACTGGAAGACTGCAAAATGACTTGCCCAAATACTCACAGGTCACAAGGAAGGAGAGTTGCACTGACTGAAAATGAGCTTTCCAAGGAGTCCAGTGCTCATTCCATGACACCAGCACTCTTGCCATTTAATCTAACCTCAGATTGTCTTGGAATTAGCAATGAAAGTAAATTCAGGCAGGTAGGGCTAATTTTGTAGTTATTCACAATGACATTGCCTCTGCTTTGGTCACTTACATGAAATCCCCAACTGAAGAAATGATGACTTTTTACACCAAAGGACAAATCTTCATTATGGATGAGGGGACACTGAAGCATAGGAGAAAGTCCTTACCCAGTGGAGGTGACTGTATACCACAGATTTCATGTCACAATTTGATATAGTGGTCTCAGTTCCTTAGAAAACATAGTACATTGTATATAGATTTGAAGTGACTTTTTTGTTGTTGTTTATTTGTTGTCATCCGGGTAAAAAGTTGCCCCTGGAAAAAGAAATAAATCTTATTGTTGGTGATGAAAATGAAGAGCACTGGGAAATATTTTTGTTGGCAACAATTAAAGTTATTATCAAGGGAATTAACTGTTCTCATGACCGTGAAAATATGATGTGGTTGATTGGGTTTTATTATAAGAGAAGAGCTATCATATCCAATGTTTCTTTAATCAACTCAATGTTAAGTGAGAGTATCCTGGGGAGAGCTGTGAGATTTCCAAACATAGTTAGACAAGTAAGTTTAGCTAGCAGAGATTTAGACTAAACATAAGTATTTATAGGGCAGAAAAGCACCAGTAGCAAATGATGTTCCCTCATCAAAGTGCCAAGTGGTGCAGTCCAATCAGAATATGAAGTGTGACACTCCAGTTTGGGGTTATTCTTAGACCTATGGAGAGTACAAGGGCCGATTGAAACATAATAAAGGGTTTTGTTTATTGGATGGCTCAGGAGTGCTGATGAAAGGTCAATCCTTATGCCAAAGGCAGTTACGCAGAACAGAGCAGTGATAGGATTTGAGGTGGGGTGAGCGGGGAGAAGGGTAGTGCTAAAAGGGGGGGAACAGGGGACGAAAAATAACACTCACCAAGCTTTCCATTTAAAACTACTATCTTAAGATTCCCAAACCCAGATCCACTGACCTAAAATTTAAAAGCAAGCATAATTGAGAAAAAAGGAAAAAGGACTCATGGACATGGACAACAATATGGTGATTGCTGTGGGGAGATGGGTATAAGGAGACTAAATGGTAATGGAAAAATATATAATAACAATGATATATTTTAAAAATTCAGAAAAATAGCAAATGAAAATGAATCCCAAAATTCTTTGACTTTGAAGTTAAGACAAACTATTTGCTTCCTTTCTTCTAACTTTTTGGTTTATTTATTACAATAATAAAAGGAAAATTCTTTGTCTCTAGCAGGCTGCCTTAGGAACTCCAAAAAACACATTCAAGCCCAGTACATAGTAATTAGTTGTTTTGAATTCTGTGATTCAAATGGTGATTAGAAAAAAAGGAGAAAATGTGCACTTATTCATTCATGTATTTTTTTCAACAATATAATACATAAGCTTACAGGGAATCTATAAGAAAGTGGTTTGACCCCATTTGAAAGGAGGACAATTCAGAATGAAGCACCTTTTCAGAATTTATATTTGCCTTTAAAAACACGGGTGCCATAAGGTCTCAAACCAGAGGTACAGAGGTTAGTGCACGAAACCAAGGATCAAACTGAGGCCCAGGCTCTCATAAGTTACCGTGGGTGCCTCTGTTCCTGTTATTCCTCTTTGAAGACAAAAAACAAAAATCAGTTCATCTAGCCCCACAGTTTCTACAACTTTTCTTCACAGTACTTCGGCTTTAGAAGCAAAAGGATGAAAGAAAAACTCTCCACTCTCTATTCCTTTGGGCCCTTATTTTTAAAATATAAAAGAGATCAAACTTTAATTTATCACTGAGAGTTCTCCAAGGTTCAGTTTCTCCTTTCCTTACCTATATTTTCCTCTCTCGTTATAGATTGATGATAGTGAGCAACAGAGCTTTACTCGGATATTGGTATAAAAATAGCAGAAAATGTGAGAATTTTGTGCAACAGGAGTTGGGATGGAAGAGAAGCTTTGGTGTTAGAGACAAGGAAAACAAGTACAAGAAGTGCTCTTTTCCTCCCAAACTGTTTCGTAGCCAATATTTGTGCTTAAGACCGTTAAAAATGTGTAAATATCTTCAATCTCTTCTCTCTCTCTCTCTCAGGAAAGCAAATGACTGCACACTGGTTGAGGACGTATGCTTGGAAAGATGGCCAATGTTAGAATTATTTATCAAGAACAACCATTTCATTATTTTTAAAAATTGCTCTCTGAAGCTACAGCAAATATTAGGTGCAATTTACTATAAAAGAAAGAGAGAGGATGTGCAGTCACCTTCAGATGCCAAATGTCATTTGTAAATATGTGTAGAACTAAAAGGATGTTAAGGGTTAGATCAACACCGGCAGAATCACCTGGGAATATTTTAAAAATTAGTATGCCTCAAACTCTGATCTATCATTTCACTGGTGTGATCCAGACCTCTGTTTTTATTTAAAAAAAAGAAAAAGAAATTAGGTAATTGTAATGCCCACTCAGAACTGGAACCACTGATAATGCAACTTTTTCACACAGGGGTAACTGTTTTAGCTACCTACTGCTGCACGATAAATTGCCCAAGCTTAGGTGCTTCACAGAACTTGCATTTATTGTCTCAGTCCTGTGGATCAGAAGTCCAGGTACAACTTAACTGGTTCCTCAGTTCATTTTCCAGCAAGGTTGCATTGACTGGGTTCCATTGATTTCAAGCTCAGAATCTTTTTCCAAACTCTTATGGTCATTGGCAAAATTCCTTGTGAGGTCAGGACTGAGGTACCAATTTTCCCCAGCTGACAGTGAAGGGTAGCCCTCTGCTTGTAGAGGGTACCAGAGTTCCCTGCCAGAAGGCCCTTCCAAGGGCCTTCTCACAGACTACCTTACAATTATAACAGCTCGTGCACAGCTGGAGAATCTCTTGCTACAATCAGCCAAGAAACAGTTTTCCTTCATGTAATAATCACAGAACACCTGTTCCTTCTCCTTTGTCACATCCTATTGTTACTGAACAAAAGGGAGCCAAAGAGGGGCCGATATACTATTACCCGAAAGGAACCCCCCAGATTCGTTATGTCCGCCGCCTATAGAAAAGACATCTCTCAGTGCCAGAGATTCGTGAAAAGGAAAGGACATGTTTATTTAATGCTACACAAATTTAAAGTAGTGACCTAATGTCTTCATCAAAATCCCAAAGTCCATTAAAACACCCACAAACACACACAGTCCTTCCTTCCCCGCTTTGCCCAGTCTGGAGTACCGTATCTCAGGAAAAGAAATAGAAGTCCGTGGCTCAGGCAGCCCCTGGTTCTCCCCAGTAATCCGTCTCGGCTGGTAGGCCTCCCTTGGTTCCCGGCACCATCAGCTATGTTGCCAGGATCTCTGCTAAAGCTGGGTGGTGGTTCCCCTTTCTAAAGCTGTGGGGGTCCCCACACTGGCAAAGCCATGAGGTTCTCTCTCCACTGCCCCAGCCATGTGGTCCTCTCTGCCCAATGATCGTGAGAGTCCCCACTCTTGCAAAGCCACTTGGTTCTCCCTGCACAATGGCTGCGGGAATCTCCACTCAGCCAAAACCACATGGTTCTCCCTCCTTAATGGCTGCCAAGAGTGGGTTTAAATCCCCACACCAATCTTCCTCTGCAGCCCGATTTCCAACTTTTCCTACAATCTGTTACACCTGCCAGCACTCTCATATCCTTCTAGCTTTACTGGACTGCCATCGTGAGTCTGGGCAGGCGTGGCCCCATGTCATGGAGCCAATCTTCTCCAAGCTCTTATGTAGGCACTGTAACTTGGGGGACCTGCACCCCAGTTACATCTTGGTAGGGAAATTACTTCCAGTCCCCTGGCTCAGAGCATGGCCACAGCTACTTAACATATCTATGCAACCAATTAAAGGTTACAGATATGTTAAATGACCATGCCGGAGGTTAACTGAAAAGCTGTTGCTATGTTAAACAGCTCTCAATGGCCCTGCTCCATATGTCCCTTCCCCCAACCCACACCTGTGGAGAGGGGGGTGAGGACATCCTAATATTTCCTGAACACCTTCCAGATCTCTATTTGGGGTTCCCCCTCTTGGCTGCACCCTGTTACACTATGACTAGAAGAAAGACTGATCCTGTCCATACCCAAGGGAAGTAGATTATACAAACACTTGATCATTTGGGGTCACCTCTTTGTTTATCCACCACAAGGGTCTAAGTTTCAAGGAGCTCAACTGATCACTTGGGTTTATATAACTAATGGGCAGAATGTGGGTTTTCTTATTAGTTTTAGGTGGTCTTTCAATAGAAAACACAAGTAAGAACAAAATTTTTGTTGTTTTAAATATAGCATAAGGGTGTAATGCTGACATAGTGAACATGTGTTTTTGCACTTGAATTTATACATGGGGTATAAAAATGATATTTTATAATATTTAATTACACAAAATAGAAAGCACTCTACTAGAATTCAAATCATCAACCTCACTAAACTACAGAAACAAAAGGACTTTTTGTTGTCTGAGTTCTTTGGGGTTATTTTTTCCTTGCCCTTTAATGGCTGTAGTAGACTATTCTGCATGGCGTGAGCCCAGCTCCCACTGGGAGACACGCAGGACCCACACCCACGGATAGGTTTTCCCGTGGGGAATCAGGCCTGCAATGCACCCAGGCCACTGTGAGTCGTCTTGTTTGCTAAAACTGCCTCCCCCTGAATTGAGGACATTTACTGCAAAGCAACTTCTTAAAAACCATACTAAACCTTCCAACGTGAGCATAACCGGTCCAACTGCTTTTGTCTTTTCATTTGCAAATATCCCTCTTCTGTGGTGTGATTAGCAGCGTTGGCTCCTTTGTTTTCTGTAAAAGGTAACCACCTAAAGCGAGCCTGTGCATAGTTAATGAGGACCTTCTTGTAATGTGCCCAGTAAGACAATAAAAGCTCATTGGAGCAAGGACTGAGGCTTTTGCTCCCCTTGACAGAAAAGCCATGCCATCCCTTTTCTTCCACCGGATTCAGTAATCCATGGGAATGTCTCATTTTATCCATAATGACTCGGACCCCACGAGCCGGGGTCCACATCGAATGGCTTGGGAGAATTTGCCTATAAAATGATTAGGCTTGATTTTTGTTTGGATTGAGGGAATGGAGAGGTGGGTGGTAGTACTTATTGGAGAGTATTTTATTTACTACCAATTCAGTTTACTTAATGGGTATTTGTTTATTCAAGTTTCCTATGGATCCTTTAGCCAGTGTTGTTATTTAATATATTTCTTAAAATTATCTTTTAATAGACTTTCCAATAGTTTGGTATTCAATATTTCATGGTACTCTACAATAATGTTTAAATATCAATTATGTCTTTAATTATAACCCATTTTCATTCAATCTGCTATTGTTAATGTTGTTTCTATGAACTTTTTCAAATGTTTCTTTTCATCATTTATCTTTTTATGGCATCAGTTTACTCTTGGTGACCATCACTGTGACCCGTTTATCAATGTGGCTTTTTTCCTCAATGTCTGCATTCATCCCAAACTTTTATTTTTTATTTCCTCTTACATTCTCTTTTTAAAAATCTACTTTTTAAAGTTAAAGGCAAAACTTCCTCATATGTAACAGTCAGTAGACATTCCAAAAAATGCATGTGAGTAAGTGAAAAATAAGCACCACCATTTATCTAGTATGTATCATATGTCAGAAGTAGTGCTTTTTGCTTTCTGTAGGCTATCTCATTTAATACTGACAACAATCCTTTTGGTGAAATACTATTGTTATCCCCTTTTACAGATGAAGAAACAACTCTGAAAATAACTGTCTCAAGGTGACAAAGTCAGTGACTGACATCCTGGATTTAAACTAAGGTCATATGGCTTTTAATGAGTACAGATAGTCATAATGTTATTTTGCCTTTCAAAGAATACATGAATGAAAAAATAGCTATAATGTCCCATATAGTCACACTTATTCTGAAAATCTAACTGAAACAGTTGTGAAATTTGGCATCATCTTATGCCTTGTACATCTTATTTTGATGTTTTTTGAGGCAGGTGAACTTTAACACCTATAGAGGAGCATAAACATGTTTAAACCTAAATTTTGTTTCCAAACATATTAGGAAATAGATTGTGAGAATGAATGAAAGAAAGATATATACTGACATCAGTTCCTTTTTTGAAATCAGTATATTAACATGTTTCTTATTGAGTTATATGAATTGTGATTATTTATTATACCTCTGATTGAAGATACCAGATAGGATGCTGTCATTATAAATATAATAATTCAGTTCTTGATTGTCAAAATTTCATTGAGATTTGAAATGCTGATGACACAAATGCAATAAAGGATGCTTTATTCATTTATATCCAGCAAAACAATATTAGAAGATGATACATTCCCTCTTCCTTATGGTTAGCAATTTGGGTCTCATGATTCTATATTACATTTATTATTTGTTGGTATATAATTTGCAAGGATTTTGTTTTTAGCATTAGTGTCACTGCTTTGGCTTTCACTATAAATTATGCACTTATACTCAGATGGTGAAAATATATACTTGGGGAAATAATCACAGTAAGTGGCACAGAAACTGTCAGTTTGGGAAGGAGGCTGGTCAGATGTGCAGATGAGAGCACATATTGATATTGAACCCATGGGAGCACAGGTGTCTTCTGGATTCTAAGAATCAGGAGAGAATCATGTTGTCTTCATTCCGCTTAACTCTTTCTTTTAAATTTGTATTTAATCTTCATTGTATTTTTTTTTCCATTACTTCTTTGTCTGTGATACATTCTGCAAAATCAACAGCAATCGTGTGGCAAAATTCACAATTAGAAGTAGAGGGTTGAGCCCTTGTTAGAATGGATCCCTAAGATAGACCCGCTGCAGAATGGGAAGGAGATGAGCAGGTTTCTAACAATTTATGAGCCATAACATTTAAGTATTATGCTGCAGCCTTAAATGCAGTCCCTATCAAGCCTGGATGGTGAGCAGAAGTGGAGGGTAGGTGTTATAAATGCTACAGGAGTTCTGAAGCCACGTTTGCTCACTGTTTGATTCTAAAAACCCTGTCCTTCCTAGTATATACAGGATACATGTAAGGAAGAGTTAATATTTGTCTTGGCTTGGCATCTACTACAAAATAAATTCTTTTATTTTAATGATATACTTTAGTTTTTTTCAGGAAGTGTTAGGTCTTTGATGCAGGCTATGGAAGGCTGTAGTGCTTGAAGGCATCTACGAAAATGTCAACCTGTATCCTCCTTCCACATCAAACATCTTACTTTATCACTGAATATACCTTAACCTTGTTCTTTGCCCTTAACCAATTATATTAATATCATAGATATGATTGGTTACAGGCTAAGGGGGAGTTTCCTTATCTCCTCTAGATGGAACATCATTCTCTCTGCAGCATCTTACTCTGCGGTGAACATAATCACATTTAAACACACTGAGGTGTTTCTACAAGGAAAGTGCAGCTTGGACGCAACATTAAGCTAAGCATTTTCAAGGTAAAAATATGTGTGGTGTAAGTGAGAAAAAACTTACAAACTAGTGTAAGGCCTGGGTTTTAACCCTTGTTAAAGAAGTTACTAGCTGTATAGTCTCGGTCATTCCTTGCAACTTCACTACACATCAGTTTCCACATGTTTAAAAGGGACAAGTTGTGATCTCACCTTTAACTGGAACCTAATCAACAAAAGAAAAAAGCAAGCAAAATATAACCAGAGACGTTGAAATGAAGAACAACCTGACAGTGACCAGGGAAGAGGGGAAGGGTTTTCAGGAACAACTGTAAAGGGCACGTGGACAAATCCAAGGTGGGGGGCAATGGAGGGAGGAGGTTTGGCTGGGGTTGGGGGGGAGTAGTGGGGAATAAATGCAGACAACTGTAACTGAACAATAAGAACATAGTTTTTTAAACATCATCAAAAAATAAATAAATAAATGTGATGCATTCTAGGCAGATCCTCTTAAATTGTCTTGAGGATTATATGGGAAATATTTTTTATGTTGTTCTTCTGGATGCTCACAGGTAGCCAAACAGAATTTGTTAAATGAAAAAAAAAGAGCAGAAATATTTAAAATGCACAAAAGTGAGAGATTATGATTAATTATAATTTTAAGTTCCTGTAGAATTTTTTCATCAATTCATGTTAAATATAAGCAGCCATTCAACGCCGCTCAATTCCCCATCCTCCCCAGAGGCATCCTTTTCTTCTGGCAGAAGGTCAACAGGTTTGGTGGCCGCATGATATGTGGATTACATTTTAACAAAGGGATCCACAGTTCACCAAGTGCCATACCTTTGACTCTAGAGGGAAATAACACTTTTAGGTGGAAACCTGCAATACATTTGGACATCTGCATAATGGCTGAAATTAGCATAGGTTTACATAATACACAACTCCATTAGAATTTCGATGCCTTAGAAAGGAACAGAGGTATTAAATTTTCTGAAGGAAAGTCTCTAGAGGGGGCGAAGGCCTGAAACAACATGAACCCAAGGGGAGGGGCATGTTTCGAATGGATGAAAAGACATTAAAAACTGAGTTCATCAAAAAACAAATACGTTTAACAAACAAAAAAAGTGGTCCATTGCTGCTTATGTACTACAGCCCTTTTATCCTTCGAAGGATGTTAATAACAGGTGGCCTCTGTCCATTCTGCTTGTTGAGAGGCGATATAGTATAAGCCTATTTATAGATAAATATCTATGACCATAGGTACCTCATAGAATTACTTGAGTGGAGGGAGAGGAGGAACATCAGGGAAAGTGATAAGACAAAATAAAAAAAGAAGTAAGGGAGAGTAGAGGAGGGGACAGAAGGTATAAGCCAGGTGGTGAAAGACAAATACCATATGATCTCACCTTTAACAGGAATCTAATCAACAAAACAAACAAATAAGCAAAATATAACCAAAGACACTAAAATTGAGAACAGGCTAATAGTGACCACATGAGGGAAGAGGAGAGGGAATTTCAGGAAAAGAGGGGAAGGGTTAGAAGAAACTAGTATAAAGGACACATGGACAATAACAAGGAGGTGTGGAGACAGGAGGGAGGTGGGGAGGGCTGGGGGGCTGGGCTGCGATAGGGAAGAAAAGAAAAAGAAGAAAAAAAAGAATCGGGATGAGATGGGCAAAAATAAATAAGTAAATAAACAGAGAATCTTCTAGATTATATGTTTTAACAGTCGTATGGTCCCACAAGTTTCTACACCATGGGACTCTAATTGGACAAAAAGTAATGTACTCTGCCAGAGTTTCTGAGATCTGCCCAGATTTTCAGCCACACTTCTTACACGGGGATAATAAGAAATCACTCCTGTCCTCCTATTGGTTTTACCAGTGGGAACTTGTACCTGAATTTATGAGCAAAAGGTAATCTAAGTGCCAAGCTGACCAGAGTTGTGGGTTTCTATAGAGTCCTTCACATTCCACGGGCAACAGTAGAACATGGGAAAGTGATTCCCCAGACATTCACCACCAAAGACTGCTCTAGTGTTTTCTTTGTATCACACAAACCCCATAATTTAAATTTTTTCCCAACTGAACAGAGTCCATGGATTTAATAATACTTAGTGTGTTTTCCATATTCTTATTAATCAATCAGCTATATCCTGCTTTTGTCATTCTAGACTGATATTATGAAACATGATTTCCTCCTGGAGTTGATTTGAATACAGCCATAAAGACACTTAACTTTTAGATCGCCTTTGTCTTATTGTGGATGATGGCAGTCACTTCCTTTTTGAAATATTAAAAATGGCCCATTGGTACCAGTTAAGTAGGAAATTAATAAACATATAAAATGATAATATTAGAGTAGAAAGGGAAATGGATTCCGACAGAAACCTCAGATGAGCTGATGAATAATAACCAGGTGAGTGAGGTCGAAGCCAGCCTCTAGGGCCTTCAGCAAGTTGTAGTGATTTACCCCTCGCCTGTCTCCCTGATTTTGACTGGTATGTGGCCCACTGCCAACACTACTAGTCCCAGATAAGTAAAAAATGCAGTAGAAGGTAGAAGCAATGATGGATGAGTCAGGTCCTGCTCAGAGCAGACAAGTGACTCAAGGGACTTCCCCTGTGTCCCAGAGCTCTGCTTTTCCACCCCAAAAATGATGAGATGGGCGGTGTGATCCTGTTATCTCTTTCTACAGTAAAGTGCTGTGATTGTTTTTTGAGCATCACTTTTTCTGAGCCTCATTTTCCTTATCTGTAAAAATGGGAAGAATGCCTACCTCACAAAGTGACTCTAAGGACTGACAGATAGCAGCTGAATATCTCTCCCAACACTCATCTACTTGATTCCTGAATTTAGTTATCAAGAGTTCACAGAATGAGTTCAGGTAGTGAGTGGTATAACACAGAATCTATTTGAGTTCAGCATTCCATATAGCATGTGGTGAGTTTTGAATAGCAAGGGTTTATTAAAAGTTTTTAGGTCCTGGGTATCTATAGAAGCACCTTGCATATAGGCAACGCTCAACAAAAGTTTGCTCTGGTCTCCTTGACCTTGATGATAGCGACAGCCTTGTTCAACTTTGCATCCCCAGCATCTAGCATAGTGCCTAACAGTCAGCAATACTCAGTGGATGTCTGTGGCCCTGCTGAGCCTTGCATCCTTGGTTTTAAAATGTACTTAACAATATCTACCTGCCACAGAGATTTTATAAAGAATGGTAAAAGATTGTTTCAGAAAAGGTAAGATTATAACTCTCATACAGATATAAAATAAATAGTTAGTAAAGATTTTACATAACTCATTAATTTATGAGATAACCAGGAGTATTAAAATCAGTTAAAAGAAAAATCTAAAATAAATGCACATAAAGCAGGATTATTGAAATTAATATGCAAATTGAGGTAAAACTAGCTTCTCCTGCAAGAGAGAGGGAAATCAATTGAACCACTACTGGACAAAATAAAATTTGTCTACCTGTAGAAAATAAGTATTTTGTACTGCTAATAGTTGTTTGCAATTTATAGAATTGTAAATTCTATAAAATTCTTCTGTGGAATTAGAATCATTTAAACTAGACAATGTATAGTTTTCCAATGAAGCACTAATTTTCCCCCATATAAATGCATTAGATAATCATGTAAATCAATGAATTGGTGCCTTGTACATAGGAGACTTCCAATAAATGGTTATTTGTAAAAATTGTAACAATGAAATAGATTGAATGTTTTGGAGATACTTAATAACTCAAATCAGAATTGGAACTCTAACATTTGCTTGGTCTATTTCCTAGGTTTGGCATTCACCCTTCCATGTAATTCAGGCTTCTCCCCTCCTTTTAAAAAGTATCAGCTCCACTTTTATTTTAAACATGCACCAGATGGGTGTGCGGCTTGCTGTACATACCCATTTTCCCCCGAAGTCACCTATTATCATGAAAGGGATTCCTAGAATAACACAAAATGACAATGAGTGAAACTAAGAAAGAGACAATTTTGACAAAGCCTGTTCACTTATAAATATTTGTCCAGGAGGCTTCTCTGGCATCATGTCTCTTTAAGCAAGATTTCAAAGGTATTGGAAAGAGGGGTATGTTTTATGGAGTAAAATGAGGAAATATTGAGATTGTATTTAATTGGCAGTGTTCTATTAAGATATCATATTAATATATTTTCGAAGCTGGGGAAACTTTTGAACTTGCTCACTAAAATGAGCAGAGGGTTTTCTGTGGCTGACTACTTTGTAGAACAAGCAAGGATCCCTGGGGAGCTCTGATGCTGTCACAAGAATCCTATTGGTTGGGAGAAGAGGACTAGTATGGTGAATGGTTTCTTAATATAAACCAGTTAATCCCTGGCTGGTGTGGCTCAGTGGATTGAGCACGGGCCTGTGAACCAGAAGGTCACTGGTTTGATTCCCAGTTGGGGCACATGCCTGGGTTGCAGGCCAGATCCCCAGTAGGGGACACATGAGAGGCAACCACACATTGGTGTTTCTCTCCCTCTCTTTCTCCTTCCCTTCCTCTCTCTTTAAAAATAAATAAATTAATAAATCTAAAGAATATATAAAAAAGGAAGTTTTCAAACATATAAAAAATAGAAACCAGCCCTGGCTGGCATAGCTCAGTGGATTGAGTGCGGGCTGCGAACCAGGCATCGCAGGTTCGATTCCCAGTCAGGGCACATGCCTAGGTTGCAGGCCATGTCCCCCAGCAACCACACATTGATGTTTCTCTCTCTCTCTCTCCCTCTCCCTTCCCTCTCTAAAAATAAATAAATAAAATCTTAAAAAAAAAAAATAGAAACCAGTTAATGTAAGAAAATGTAAAATACATACTGTGGTTTAGATACATATGAAATGATTTTGTTGAATTTAGTTAAAAGAGTCCCATTAATCCAAAACAGATGTGAAATTCCAGGCAAATGCAATTGTGATTGGGAAACAAAAAATTATGTGGTTAAGGAATTTGACTATGATTATGATATGATATATCATGAAATGAAACTTATTACCAATCTTTCCTTGGAATTTACCATGACTCAAGTCCTAAGTCACCCTTTCTGTCTTAGGACAGATTTAGTGTACAAAATTTTTTTATATTAATTATTTAAATTGAATCAAACAATAATCTGTGGTCCATGACCCCAGCTGAGTAAGCAAATAAGAAGAACAGCAATTTCAGCTTATCTGCTCTTAAAATCAGACCTCCCCAATTTATACAATTTTCTCCTATGATCTGAGAAGTGAAGCTAATAAAAACATCTGTCAGACAGAAAGCTATAGGTAATAAGTACTTAGAAAGGTTGTTCTGATTGACTAAGATCATGTATGTGCACATGCAACTATCATAGCCCCACGCCCATGGCAACTTCTCAATTGTCAAATTGCTTTCTACCTTCTCAGGGGATGACATAACAAGCAAATTTTAATCAAATCTATTCCGTCAAGTCTGTTATTAATAAACTTTCATGAAGCCTTTCTATTCGCCTGGACTTCTACCAGGTATATTTGCAGAGGCAAAACCATGTTAACATTCAATATAGTTTTTAACAGAGAAAATCTCTCCATCAGTTTCTATTTTACAAATAATAAAAATGATCAAATATTTTCTATTGCAAGCAATGGAAATTAAAATCTAATTGGTCAACCAATATTTACTGAGCATTTTGTCTTCCTAAGTATATCCTTGTATTCTTTTGTTTCATTTATTGGGTGGCATTGGTTAATAAGGTTCTAAAGGTTTCAAGTGTATGTTTCTATGATATATGATCTGTGTATTGCATTGTATACCCAGCCCCCAAAGTCAAATCATCTTTCGTCACCATACATGTGTGCCCTTTTGTTCTGTTTTACACAGGAGTTACTGATGCATGGACGTATCTCGATTACCAATATGGAAACATCCTGAAACTATTTTGGAGTCTCAGTCTCAATAAGTTGACTGGATTCAAGTTTAGCAAACAGGGAAACTGGTCCATGGACAATTTGCCACAGGTAAGTGAGACATATAACTTACTTCATTAGAATCCTTCAAAGATTCATTTACTGTGGGTTAGTTAATTACATTTCAGATGATTTTAATGTTCCTTCAGTACAGCTGACAGTTTCTCTCCTCTCCCATACGTACCCAGGTGCATGCCAACATATGGCTAAATGTCTGGCCATTTCATCTTTTTCATTTGGGCTTCAGACAGTTACAAATGGAGGAAGCAGGGGGAAAAGGTACCCACCTCATAAAACTTTTACTAGTGGTGATTTATGCAGAAGGGCGGGAGTCAAACTGTTCCTGGAACAGATGTTTCTTTGCACTGCCCCAGGAGTTGAAAGAGTGGCAGATTGACCTGCCCAGGATTCAGAATGAAACAAGCAGACAAATAGTGATGCCCTTCTGCTTTTTTTTTTTTTTTTTTTGAAACTGGGGCAGCAGTTTGGTCATTAATGTGTAACAAAGTGTTTGGGAAAGGTTGCCAGCTGGTGAGATTGGAAAGCTTGACCTGGTGACAGCGTGGAAATATTTTCTGTTGGGCTACTGTGAAAGTTGAACTTGGCTGAATGAACCAGTGGGGAAGAATGAAAGTCTGCATGACTCAAACAAGTGGCAGTTTGTGAGCTGGGGGCTTGAGTTGTAGCATCTTCTGTAGCTAAATGTGCCACCACCAGTCAAGGCCACCAGAGCCTATCGTTACCACCTGCCCAGCTCCACAAAGTGAAGGTAATCTGTTCATTCTTCTTTGGGGTTTTCACTGTGTTGAGGAGAAAAGAAAAAAAAAAGCACACATCAAATTACAGTGGTATGAAACTCTGGCAAAGGAGACATTTATACTTGCCGTTTTAATTGACAAGTAATTAAATACTTGAATCACTGATGTTGTTTTAGTGTTATAAAAACCTCGGGACTATGGCAGGTGAAATTTCTCTGTTGCATGTTTAACAGCTATCTCTCCTGAATTCCTAACCCAACAGCTTCAGGAAGATAACAACTTTATCACAGTGTATAGATGTAGCTAAATTGAAGACATGTTATATGTGTTCAAGGAGACCCCTTTGTTTCGAGGGGCACATAAGGACCTAGATATGGAGGTGTTTCTGCAGCATATAATGGGCTCTATAAAGATGAGGAGGCAGTGGTAATGTAAAGAAAATGTACCAGCCCTCAAAATAAACATGAAACAACAAAGAAAAGAAAATACCTTAAAGGTGTTTTTTTTTAAGTGTATGCATCCCACTTCTTTGCCTTCACTCTTATTATTTCTGTCCATACAAAATGGAGGATATTGTTTTCTTGAGTTAGACTCTTTTGTTTAGGGAAAGGAAGACTCGTGTAAGTAACCCAAGTGAAAAGATAATTATTCTGGTAACCAATGTGGGCTGAAACTGAGACAAAAATATATTATTTTTGTACCATTCTCATGAGCAATGGGGAACTTAACTCTCCATAACTCTGCTTCTCTTTATTCCATTTTTTTCTCCCTCTCTCTGTTTTCATTCAACGTGATTCTCAGGAGATTGGTTTGAGTTATTGGGCGCACAATAGTTTCTTCATTCTCTTCCAATTGAGTAGTATCTTCTGGTAACTATATACAAGTTTGTTTAATTTCTGGCCTGTTAAAACAAGTCTTGATACTTTTGCCGTCTGGGACTATTATTTTAAAAGTTGCTATAAGCATTCGTAAACATATTTTTGTGTGGACATAAAATTTAAACTCATTTCCTAGAAGTGCAATTGCTAGAAAAATTTTGGTTGCATATTTGGGTTTTTTTCTTCCTGCTTTATTCAGATATAATTGACATGTAACATAGTATAAGTTTAAGGTATATCATGTGATGATTCAATGCATGTGTACATGATGAAATGTTTACCACAGTGTGGTTAATTAACACATGCTTTATCTCACATAATTGCTATTTTGTGGTAGTTGTTGTTATGGTGACAACATTTAAGATCTGTTCTCCTAGCAACCTTCAACTATACAATTCAGTCTTGTTAATGATGGCCATCATGCTATACATTAGATTCCCCAGAACTTATTCTTCTTATAGCAGAAAGTTCGTACCTTCTGACAAATATCTCACTGTTACTCTTGCCGCCCAGCCCCTGGTAATAATCAGCCTAATCAGCCTACAGTGGCCCCCTGCCCCATCAGCAGTTTTACTTTCTGTTATTTCAGTTACCCATGGTACAACAATTCTAAATAGAAAATTCTAAAAATAAACGATTGATAAGTTTTAAATGCATGCTATTCTGAGTAGCATGTTGAAATCTTGGGCTGTCCCAGTGCACCGTGCATGAAATGTGAATCGTCCCTTTGTCCAGTAGATCCACACGGTATATGCTACCCTCCCAGTAGTCACTTAGCCCTCTCTGTTAGCAGGTCAGCTATTGCAGTATCACCATGCTTGTGTTTTAAATAACTCTTATTTTACTTAATAACGGTGCCAAAACACAAGAGTAGTGAGGCTGGTAATTCAGACATGCCAGGGAGAAGCCATAAAATGTTTCCTTTAAGTGACCAGGTGAGTCCAGTATGATAAGATTATTTTGAGAGGGACTGCATATATACAACTTTTATTACAATATATCATTCTATTTTTTCCCATTTCATTATTACTTATTGTTAATCTCTTACTCTGTCCACTTTAAAAATTAAACATTATCATAGGTATGTATGTGTAGAAAAAAACAGTATAATAGAGTTTGATACTATCTATGATTTCAGACATACACTGGAGGTCTTGGAATGTATCCCCCCTAAATAAAGGGGGACTAGTGCACTATCAGTTCCTGAGTTTGACATTTTTAGATTCCACATATAAGTGAGATCAGGCACTATTGGTCTCTCTCTGCCTGACTTATTTCACTTAATGTAACGTCCTCAACGTCAATGCCTGTTGTAGCAAACAGCAAGATTTTCTTTGTGTTAGGATGAAATAATATTTTATTGTACTTATATAATAAAATAAATAATATATATTTTATAATACATATCATGTTTTCTTTATTCATTAGTCTATTGACACTTAGGTTGTTTTCATGTCTCAGTTATTATGAATAATATGGAAATAAACTTGGGAGTGCAGAACATTGCTTGAGATAGTGATTTTATTTCTTTTATATAAATACCCAAAGGTGGAATTGTTAGATTATATTGTAGCTCTATTTTTAATTCTTTAGGAGTCTCCTTACTACTTTCCACAGTGGCCGCACCAATTTATATTCCCATCAGCAGTACATAGGGGATCCCTTTCCTCTGTATCTCACTGGCACTTCCCATCTCTTATCTTTTAATAATAGTCATTCTAACAGGTGTAAAATGGCCTCACATTGTGGCTTTGGTTTGCAACAGGAAAGCTGGAAAGAGTTTCCCTTACTGGGAAAGGGAGAGTCGGGTGAGCCACCAGCTCCCTCAGTCTTTAGGGACACTGCATGAAGGACCCTCTTCTGCTTTAGCCCACCCAGAGATTGGCAACGTTGAGATATACAGAGATGGCCAGGAACAAGGAGGAAGGGCAGGGGCCACCAGGATTAGCCAAGCAGTGGGAACGACCACAGTTCCCAGTGTTTTGCTCTGCAGAGGGCCATGTCAGATTTTGCCGCTAAAGAAAGTAGGACGGCTACATCAGACCCCTTATAGGTAGATTTCAGTGGTTTTAGCCCCTCTGGTTTTCCAGTTTGCAGACACCAGTCCTCTGAGTCCCACCCCACCCCACTGACACCTGGCCCTGGCAGCTCAGAATGCGAACTGGCAGCCAGCCCCTGCCTCTGTGACTGCAAGTACAAAATACCAGCCGAGTCCCACTTGTTGATTTTTGCCATTGTTGCATGAGCTTTCGGTGCCATATCCAAAAAGTCATTGTCAAGACTAATGTCAAAAGCTTTATCCTTGTTTATCTTGTGGTTTTAATGTTTATTTCACAAAAAATAGTGATATTTAACATCACTGTTTATGCTTATTTACCAGATTTATATCTTCTTCACTGAAATCTCTTTTCATGTCTTTGGCCAATTTTTTAAATGGATTTTGTTTTGTTTTGTTTTTGGGGTTTTGTTTTGTTTTGTTTTACTCTTGAGTTTTGAGAAATTTGTATATATTTTATGTGCTAGTCTTGTTACCAAATGGTAATGGGGGTTCTACTGCCAGCTGTACAATAGGCAAACTCTGGAGGCAGATGATTGGTGAAAAGAGGAAAGGGTTCGTTTTCTTGAAGGCTACATAATTTTGGAAGAATAGCAGGCTTCAACCTCAGAGCCGGTTTCCTCTAAAAGAACCCCCCAAAAAACCCTGCCACTTTTTGCCAGATTAGTTCAAAGGTATACCTGGAATTTCTTCTCGCATTTAAAAATACCATACTTTGGGAAAAATAGGCAGCTTTAGCTGGTTCCCAGTCACAGTCCAGCTTCACGTGTCTTTTGGAATCTGTGTGTGTGCCACTGTCCTATTTGCTACATGCTCTATGCTGCTTTTTCCTTTGCTCCTGTTTGCCCTCCCAGTGCCTGTGCCCGGTCCTTCTGGCTGTCTGCTCACCAGTTTATCCCTTAGCCAACTGAGCAGGACAGCACAGTTCCAGTTGCCCCTGACACAGCCATTTCATGGGCTGGGAGGGGTTAGGGTTGCCGCCAGACTGCAGTCTCCAGGACCTGCTGGTCTGGGAACACTCCAGTCCCCAGCCCGTGCCCCTGATAGGGAAAGTGAGGGGAAGGAAGAGGGATAAAGGGCCAAGACTCTGCCTGCCCTTTCCTTAAATGTCTGCCCGTTCCTTTGGGCCCCAAATCCTTTGTGCCTTGAAAGCATCCCACTTTTCTAGCCAATCCCAGCTAGACTGGTAGGTCTGCCCCTCCCCTTGCCTATGTCACAGAGGTGCGTAGGAGTGTTTCTGGCCACAGGCAGAGTCTCTGCCCAGGGTGGGGTGTCACATCCTTATTTGTTTATGCTTCACCTGGGGCTATGGAGATCTACCACACACAGGCTACTATTTCAGTCCAGCTGCCTCTGGCACTTCCTGGCCCCTCCCTTCTCCAGGGCCTTGAGGGTTCCCTCCCCACTTGCCAGCAATCTGACCAGACAAACTCCTGCAACCATCCTTAACAGACAAGTAGTTTGCAAATGCTTTTTCCCATTCTGTAGCTTGTGTTTTCAACCTCTTAACAAAAGTTCACAGAGCAAGAGTTTTTAATTGATAAAGCCCCATTAATCAGTGTTTCCCTTTATGGATCTTGCTATAAGTATCCAGTCTAAGAATTCTTCACATATTCCTAACCCCCAAACATTTTCTTGTATGTTTTTCCTAAAACTTTTATAGTTTTATGTATCATAGTTAAGTGTATAATTCATTTTAAGTTATTTTTTCTATGCAATGAAACTTAAGCCAAAGTTCATTTTTTTTGCACATGGATGTCAAGGTCGTCTTCTCGGTTTTGACTTCTATTGATTGTCTTTTCTATTCCATTTTAAGTCTTCCCAGTTGTCGGTGTCATGAGTCATTAATGACTAATATCTGGACATTTGGGGGATGATATTATGAGATTCTATATCTTATTTAAACCTTCAGTTTTAGCTGGCTTTTCTGATGCTGGCCCAGTAGAGGAAGTAGAGGTAGAATTACATCAGGCAAAGTTCATGTTCCTCGGTTGACATGGAATAGTTGGGTGCTCCTTTTTACTGTTGGGTGTGGGCAGGAGTTCCAGCTCCCGCCAGACTTTCACTGATTCCTGCTCAGCTGGGAGGCTTAGGAGAGCCATGTAACTGCTATCCACTTAGACACCGCTGCTACCATGGGGGATGGAGAGGCCTCATTACTGCTCTGTGGTTCCGAAGACCCTGACTCTCCATAAAGCCGATTCTGATACCATGTCAGCATGTAGCAGGGACATCCCTCTGTTACTGCTGAGTGTAAATGGCTGTCCAGGGTCCATGTCATCCCCACTGACAATGGTGGAGGGTGGACTTGTTACTAAAGTCCTGGTTTCCAAAGGGCCTTGTCTGATATCATTGTGATGGGGAATTTGGGGGGCCTCCTCATAGCTTGATGATGGTGAAAGCCTTGGTCCCTGCTTTGCTGGCCTGTGTGGGAATAGGGCCACAATTTTTTCCATGATGTGTAGCTGGATGGAAGTCATTTCCATAATTGGCTATCTTCCTAAGCTGTGTTTTCCTTGTCCTTCAAGCAAGGAGAACAGGCTTTAGTTGTTGTTGTTTTAGAGTTTTTGTTTGTTTACTTGTTTTTGTCTGTGCCTTGCAGCATATCTGGGTTTCTGTCCCCTTCTATATCAAGTCTGGGATAGGTGAGGCAAAAAGAAAACAGGAACTCCCCACCACCTCATCAACTGGATCTAAGCTTCCTAGATATACAATCTGCCTTTTCACCTTTCTAGGTTTAAAAAATATATATATATATATATATATAAAATCTGTCCAAATGTATCCAGCCATGTAACATAAAAAATAGAGATACTTATTGAAGAAGATACGTGATACAAGAAACATTGTACATAGGACAATGATGCCTCAGTACCCTCCAAAGTAGGCACCTTGGGACAGCTGCCCCCTCGTATTTTCCTGGATCTAACAGAAGGTCTGAAATAGCTTCCCTTCAAAGGTGATTTTTGTTATGGGAAAAGCCAGAAGTCACAGAGCGCCAAATCTGGGCTGTAGTGGGGCTGAGGCACTGCGTGATTTGATGTTTTGCTAAAAACCTCTGTGTGAGATGTGACGCATGAGCAGGCACATTGTTGTGGAAGCTGCCAGTCACCAGTTGCCCGTAGCTGTGACCTTCTGAATCACCCAAATAATTTCCACACAAGAATGAATGTTCAAGCTTAATGCAAAATCTGATGCAGATTTGTTGCTCTACTCAGTCATTTTGACCACAATGGCCACAGTACACATGCTCGCTCAACAATGTCAACCACCCCCACTGACTAGTACAGTGAAGTTGTCGTTGTTCGCACATGCTCCTTCCAGTGCACTTTCTTTGGCTGCCAGGTTACATGGATGTTGTGCAAACTGTTCTCATTATATTAGTAATGGCTAATATATACATACAGCCATGGCTAATATATACATATATCTATATCTATATCTATATCTATATCTATATCTATATCTATATCTATATATATATATCCCAGACCATTATGCACACACACAGTTACATAATGCCCAGGTCTGAAACCGTGCTTAATGGGAAGAATAGGGATAAGAAAATCGACTCTATTCTCCTGGAATTAAAAAGTCCCTTGGAAGCATTGTTGAAAATATTTTGATGGTCTATTTTATTGCTAAGCTCTAAAAATGATACTTAATGTAGAGCCATAAAGCTGTAAATACTAAAACAAAACAAAGCAACAAAAAAAGTCCAACTTTTCACTAAGTCCATTACTCTGTGTTTGGGTAGAAATAGACACAAACCCATCTCAAAGAGATGATTATTTCACATAGTAGTGACTTAAAAATAATTATTGAATGAAGAAATAATGTCTGAATTAATAAATTTAACAAACTGTCTCCTATGCATCAAATAATGTTCTAGGCACTGAGAAGAGCCCGTTTATATGATACAGACTGAGCTACCAAAGTGCATAGAAACGCTGCCAGTGCTCACGCAGAAAGACTACTGTACTACAACATGGAAGGTGGGGCGTTGTCCTTCACCTCTCGGAGCAAGGCAGAGTCCTGTCTGCCTTGTCTGCTGCCAGCGCCTGATGGGGCACATTGCTCACTGCTCACGACTTACTGTAGAGGTCTAGCAGAGGCAGGGAGAGCGTTAGAGCTGTGGGAAGTGATCTATCTCATTTTCTTCAAAAATTCTGAAGAAAAGGAGTTCTGCAATATTTCTAGGTAAAGTATTTTCACATTTCAGATTTTTTTGGACCAAGGTAGAGAATTTGTTGTGTAAATCCTATCCCTACAAATGAGCAGAGGTATTTATTATTCTGGACTTGGTAGCAGCTGGGGGAAGTTAAGAATAATTCTTCGCACATAAACTTTTACATATTGCCCCCTTTATTTCATCATATGTGCTCTGACCTCACACATCAGCCACAATATCAGGATGTTTGACCACACATGTATATAGACTGATGATCTATGAATCCAATGTTAATCTTCCCCATCCTATCACATGCAAGATAAACATACATGCACACATACACACATACATAAAAACATGTAATGAATAAATGAAATAGCCACATTTGTTAGCAAGGTGATGTTTTTAAAGATTTTATTTATTTATCTTTAGAGAGAGGGGAAGGGAGGAAGAAAGAAAGGAAGAGAAACATCAATGCGAGAGAGAAATATCATTTGTATGTGCCCCAACTGGGGACCAAACCCACAACCTATGCATGTGCCCTGACTGGGAATTGAACCTGTGACCTTTGGCTTTGTGGAAGGTTGCCCAACCCACTGAACCACACTGGTCAGGGCATGATGATTTAACATCACTGTCCTTTAAGATAGGTATTAATTCTTTATATAAATGTAGCCCAAGGAGGGTCTCTGAATTTTATCAATTTATATCAAGTCTGTAAGGCTGGGGATCATATAAATAATGGGTTTCCAATTACCTCCTGGAGGGATTTTATCCACAAATATAAAAAGCCCTTGACAGAAAGTCAGAATCATAGCTAACCAACTCTTCAGTACTTCACTCCTGGAGCGGAGGATGCCAGGCTAAGAGAAACTAGCAAGAACCCCAGTTGAGAGCACCAGAGACCCTGCTGCTAAGAGCCCTGATGGAGCAGGAACACCACGTTTACTGCAAGGGCAGGGCCCTGCTCACAAAAGCCAGAGAGTTCTGCTCATTGCAGGCAGATGGAAAGAGATATCTCTTACCTATATCATAGATATTTAGAGGACATCAACTTTGAGTATTTAATAAGGCAGGGTATGCTCAGTGGGCTTTCTAGTAATGAATATTTATAGGAGCAATTTTTGTTTTTAAAACATCCTGGTTTTATTAGGTTGGCTTTATCATAAAAGGCTTGCTCTTTTGGTAAAAAGCTTTCCTTGAGTGTCTAGTGCTATAAAATACACAGAAAGTGAAGGTTGAAGTAGGCTGAGTTCTACCTTATACAAGTCTCAGTGAAAAAATAAGGATAGTACTTTGAAATAGATTATATTTATACTTGGTGCACATTATAAATTCATGTATAATGAATTTAATAATTAAATTCATTAAATTAAATGAATTTAATAAATTTTCTATAGAGAAGATCAGAATCAGCACTCATACTCTTAAAACTTCGAGGAATTTGAAACCTTATGTCAGAATTTTATCTGCCATTTGAACATTAGAGTTGCCACATGTTAAGATGGTCAGGGTGTCATGCAGTGATCAACACAGAAAACAGTCGATACTAACATACAACTCTGGATTTTAGAGATTCCAGCGTTACTAGATTTTAGTAATTGCCTTGTATTATGTTATTTCTTTTAAGATAAATGTTATTATATTCATATTTAAATGAAAATGAATTCATTTTCTACATTTTTATTGTTATTCAAGTACATTTGTCTCCATTTCCTCGCCCATCACCACCTCCCATCCAGCCATCCCAACTTCCCTCTCTTGATCCCATCCCTCCTTAATTTTGTCCCTGTGTCCTTTATACATGTTCCTGAAAACCCTTCCTCCTTTACTCCCATTATCTCCTCCAACCTCCCCTCTGGTTACTGTCAGTTTGTTCTCAATTTCAATGTCTATGTTTATATTTTGATTGCTTGTTTATTTTGTTGATTGGGTTCCACTTAGTGATGAGATGATATGGTATTTGTGTTTCACTGCCTGGTTTATTTCACTTAGCATAATGCTCTCCAGTTGCATCCATGCTGTTGCAAAGGGCAGGAGCTCCTTCTTTCTTTCTGCTGCATAGTATCCCATTATGTAAATGTACCATAGTTTTTTGATCCATTCATTTATTGATGGGCACCTAGGTTGCTTCCAGCACTTGACTATTTACCTGGCAATTCCACTGCTGGGGTTATACCCTAAGAATCCTGAAACACCAATTCAAAAGAACCTTTGTACCCCAATGTTCACAGCAGCACAATTTGCAATAGCCAAGCGTTAAAAGCAACATTTTTAAATTTCTTTTGAAAGTACATCTCCATGTTATCATAAACAGAGTGATTATTAGAAACTCAGAAACAAAACAACAAGATAACACTTTGTTAGGGAAGGGAGATTAAAGACATTAAAAAGATACGTGTACACAAGTGGCAGTTACTTCTTATTGCAATCATCCTTAATGTGTTTTTGCAGTTTTTCTGACTGTATAGTACATGATTTAGCCAGTTTTTCTCAGCCTCCTTCAGATGACCTAGCTGAGGGCTGAGAGGTGATAGGTATGAATTGCAGAGAATATAATCAGAGTGACTGTGTCTTCTTGCTATATTCCAGTTTGTCAAACATTAAATTACAGAAGTTTTCAGGCAATTTGAAGCACCTTTTGAGAGAAAAATCAATTCATTTCCTATCAGCCTCTTATCCTGGCTGTCCCACTAGGTAAAAACAATTGGCAGTACCTCAATTTTCTCAACTTATTTTTTTCCAGTGACAAATGTGCTAAATATCATGGGAATTCCTTATGCTTGATTTCTCACATTTTACATCTTTACGCACCATATTCATGTTGCAAGTGTAATGACATATCTCTGCAGTAGAGCAAAATGTTTCACAGTGCACATTTATCATTAGAGAAACCAAACCATAAACCAGAAATTTCAAGGCACTAAAACAATTTGAGACAAGCATTCTATTCAACCAAATGGTATGCATCAATTTCAGAGAGCAACTCCTAAATTGAGTGCCCTGCACAGAGAAAGCACACCCCTAACATATTGTTGAATGAATGGTTGTTTATTTCATGCATTTGGAAATAACAAGATAGAACCATTGCTGTACTGGAAAATCAGCTCTCTGAGGGGGAAAAAACAGCTCTGATTTGTAGAGTTTTCCTGTTTCTGTGGTATAAATACTCCCCCTATGGCTCATTGCAATTATTGATGTGATGTCACTGAACACAGGTGGGAAGAGATGTACAGAATATTCTCTTGCAGGCCTGTGCAGACTGGTTCTAGTACCTTACAGGTTAAGAACTTTTGACTTGCTTTTATGTGATTTGGAAAGAGAAAATCATGCTGCCTGATTTCCTGTTGGTTAATTAGTCGACCTGATATGGGCAGTAACAAAGTGTTACTTTTTTCAGGTAGGTTATTAGCAGGAAGAAAAGTTGCCAGAATGCCTCCTCAGGAGTCCCCATGCTTTTGCCAGCAAATAAAAGTCAAGGGAGGCTTTGAGGATTTTCCTAAAGTTGAAGACAAAATCTCTTTAACAAGGACCACCTCCTTCAGGGTCTGGGCGCTGTTAAGTGTGCCTTGAAGAATTCTTCTTAGTCACTGCAAGCTCAACAACTGAATAGAAAAGCCTTAGGCAAAGCACTATTTTAGCAACAAGATATATGAAGTCTTAGAACTATAAAAAATTTCCAACCCCCCATTTGAAGTCAAGAAGTTTAGTGCATTTGAGAATGAAAGATATCTTGAGAACAGTTAAACTACAATTGAAAGAATCATTCATTATAGAACTTTTATGCACCAAAGTCTGAGCAAAGCATTTTCACTTACTTGATATTTTTAGTTTAATTCATGGGCCTTTACTGTGTGTGATAAAAGTAGAAATTTTTCTATTTGATACAGATTACAATGGTATCACACAGATTATTAAAATAATATTTTATTAACAATGGCAATCACTATTTGTTTAATATTGACTATGTCCTAGACATTTCAGACTTATCATTTCGCTTAATACTCAACATTATTTGTATTTTATAGATGAGGTAAATGAGACTGCGGCTGAGAGAATGCTATGCATGGGGTCAAGAACTAAGAAATTATAGAGGAAGAATTGGATAACAAGTCAATTTTGCTCCAAATTCATTGCTTAGCATATATTAATTTACCAAATGTTTCTTGAGCACCCACTATGAGCCAAGCACTATTTTGGCTTTGGAGATAGAGCAGAAAACTACTCAAACACAAATTCTCACCCTGGCCCTCATCAATCTGTATTTTAGTGGGCAGAGACCATCAATAAACAACTAAGTAAAACAAAATAATAAGTAAATGTTATGTCAAATAAGTTCTATAGAAAAATATAAAGCAGGAAAGAAACAAGTAATACTAACATGGGAGTGCCTTGAAATTTTAAACTGATAGGGGAGGCATCACTAAGAAGGTGAGAGGGACCAAAGGGAGGTGAGAGGTGAAGATCCGCAAACAACTGGGAGCAAAGAGGTTCAGGTCCCGGAAACAAGTGAAGAGGCCTTGACTTGAAAGCATGCTTAGTGCATCAGAGGAACCTCAAAGTCTGGAAAGTAGCTAAATAGAACTAAGCAAGGGAGAAAGTGATGAGAGTCGAGGTCCTTAAAGTGGGAAGAGTGGAGTAGGATGCTAGATTCTTTTGGCTTCTGTGGTGAGTAGAGACTGAATGGAGGTGAAAATGAAAGATTTGAGCATAATTAGCAGGTTATTGCAAAAATCCACATGGAAAATAAATTCCATGCACCACAGCAGTAGAGGTGCAAATGTTCAAGAACTGGTTGGATTCTGAATGTATTTTGAGCAGATGTAAATTGTAGGATGTTTCAAAATAGAAGGTATTATAAAAAAGAGGTTCCTGTAAGATTTTTGGTCTGGGTAAAGAGAAGCTTGGAATTTCCATTACTGAGATGGAAAATGTGCTAAGTTGAAGCTGGAATAGAGGTTAAGAACAAGCTAATATTATCTATGTCAAAGTATAATTATACATTTCAATAAGCTAATCTTTGTAAAAGTACCATAAATGTTGGTTGGTTTTTTTTCTTCATTCTGTTCTCAGAGTGATAAAATCATGTCAAGAGTAAGAAGACATAGAGGCTGGCTATAATAAAATTGATGAATTGTGGACAACTTTTTTCATATACGGAGAATAAGTATTTTGGTTAATTTGACTTAAAAATTATCAGAGGCTGATGTATATTTGTAGTTACAGTTTCTCAGGATAGAAATAAGAGTCAAGAAGGAAGAGTCAAGAGAGATGAAGAAGGTGTGGGGTTGGCCCCACTGAAGTCATTTTAAAGGTCTGTAGAGTTGTGCAGAACAGAAATCGAAGAATCGGGCTGACTTGAGAGTAATTATCTCTGGATGTGAACTGCCCTACTCTGGGTGTCCAGACGCCAATGTCAAATGCAGGGTCAAGGAGGCAATGATGGTTCTTGTCTCAGGTGCTAGTGTGACATTGTCAATAGAAGGTATTAAAGGGCCATCAAAATAAAAAAGATGGTTGTGCCTTTCACTGAGGGTGCTCAGTGAAAAGGGAGGTTGTAGCACAGCACCTTGACCAAGAAGACAGAGTGAATGGGTACTTTCTAAGTAAGGCCAGATACTCCAAAGATTCCCAGAAACAATTGTGGACAATTTCATAAAGAAAGTGAGTCTTCCATTCTGAGCAAGTTAGGAAGTATTTCACCTGGCTATTTATGAGGTCTCATTTTTACTCTCTGGTTTGACATACTGTATGTTCTATAAGACAGCTATCTCCCCAAGCAATCCCTGCTAGATGGTAACCTGCCCATGCAGTCATTCAGGGTCTTTGTGTGCACTTTGAAAGTTAAATCTCAGTATCACCTCTCTATCCTGAGCTTGCTTTTTTTGTGTGGCATTTTGTGACTTTTTTGTGTGGCATTTTATGACCTTCGTGGCTTTAGGGATTTAAGTGGTTTCTTTTACTTCCTGAGATTCCATGACCCTTTATATTCACAATCGGCCCTAAGATGGTGTTTTCCTATCTCTAATTCTATTTGTTCTTCCTGTAAACAATATTTGGTGCTTCCAGCGGGCCTTCTCTTACCCATGAGTCATACTTTCTGGGCTAAGGGCCTCATACTCCTGCCAGGCAGGTTACTTCCTGCTTCCATGTGCCCCTTTTCTGCAGTGGCTGGAGAAGTGTTGGCAGCAGGCTGCTGAGATAGACCTCCTGTGGGAGAGCACCTCCTCCTTGGCATCACTCACACAACGTACTCACTCACACAACATGAGTGTCAGGTATTGATCATGATGCTGGGAGTGAGTCCACCCTAGACCCTACCAGGCTTCCCCAGGTTCAGAAGAGTAAAGTCTGGTGGCTTATCTGTGCCAAGGCACACCAGACACAGCACATTTTCTTTTTCTCACATCTACTTTTTACTCACGTATTGTCCTTTTTTCCAGAATCACCTTCTCCCCACTCTTTATTTTTAAAATCAGTCTTTTCTTCAATACTGGGGCAAATATAATTTATATGAAGCTTCTCCTGATTGTCCACTAGTGAATATGAGCTCCTTGGACTGTCAATGCATTTTGGTGGACATGTCTTACAGTCTCTTTAACTACACTAATTTATAACGTGTTTGAGAACACGTCCTTTTTCTCCTACTGGAAAGTGGGCTCCTCGAGTAAGGCTCGAACAATGTGTCACTTAGCTCTCCAAGGCCTGAGTATCCCTAGAGTAGTGAGAAATGTCATGTGACCCATAGACCAGAAGCCTGGGATGTATTAGGTGAGGCTTAAGCAAAATCTTCTTGCAGACAACTAGCTCTAATTATAATTGAGATTTAAATTTATTTCAGTAACCTACACCCAGTTAGGGTACTAGAGCTCAGGGTTATAAATTTTATCACTGATCACCAGGATGAAACAGGCAAAATAAGAAAGGACTGGTAAACATTAGCAGGTGTTAAAGCTATCAGTTTGACTTATTTTATTACTATTTTATTTCCTGGGGGAGGGTTGTTGGGAATATCTTTGCAAGACTGCCTTGCGCTATGAGAAAAAGTCTTTGAGTTAAAGATAAAAGCTTTTCAATTTGATAATGTGTCTTAAAATTAACCAGGCACCCTCCCCACTTTTTCTTTAAATTCGTTGAAGTAAAATAAAATAAATCTAACACAGTAGAATCCAGATGCAATTTTTTAGCCACAAACATTAAAATAAAGCCTTTATATTTTAATTATATTTTATTTATTATGCTATTATAGTTGTCTTGAATTTTCCCACTCTGCCTGCCTCCATCCACATAGGACCCCCCACTCCCTCATGCAATCCTCACACCATTGTTCATGCCCATGGGTCGTGATATAAGTTATTTGTTTACTCCATTTCCTACACTGCACTTCACATCCCCATAGCTATTCTGTAACTACCAGTTTGTACCTTTTAATCCCAGCACCTCTCCACTCATTGTCCCATACCCTGCTCCCCTATATGGCAACCATCAACTTATTTCTAAAGCAAACTATTTCTGCATGTTGGCACCAACATAATAGTTTTGAGAGTTAAGAGAAAGTTGCATTTATTCCATGTATAGAGAACTAATAAGACTTATATATCTGACCCAGGTGGTTTTTTCACAGATTATTTGAGAAAAAAACACGTTTATTACCATCTCTGAACTCTGAAAACAACTTTTTTTTATCTATAATAAACTTAAAATGCTTTGATAGATGTATGAGGTCTGCCCAGAAAGTATCCAGCCATGTAATATGAAAAATAGAGACATTTATTGAAGAAGATACAAGATACAAGAAACATTGCACTTAGGGCAATGATGCCTCAGTTCCTTTCAAAGTGGACACCTTGGGACTTCACACAGTTCTCCCAGTCACCATCAGCTGTCCCATTCTGTTTTCCTGAGTCTCACTAAAGATCTGAAATCTCTTCCCTTTCAAAGGTGATTTTAATTTTGGGAAAAGCCAGAAGTCACGGGCCACCAAATCTGAGCTATAGAGGGGCTGAGTCAACTGGGGGATTGGATGTTTTGCCAAAAATCTCTGCATAGATTTAATGCATGAGTGGGCATGTTGTCATGATGAAGCTTGCAATCACCAGTTGACTACAGCTGTGGCTTTCTGAATCATCCAAATGGTTTCCCTGGAGGAATGTTCAAGCTTAGTGCAAAATTTGATGCAGACTCATTGCTCTACTTGCTCAGTCACTTTGAATGTGGTGGCCACACAGCACACAGGCTCACTCAACAGTGTCTACTGCCCCCACTGACTAGTACAGTGAAGTCATCATTGTTCATGCATGCACATTCCAGTCCACTCTCTTTGCCTGCCAAGTTACATTGATGTCGTGCAACTATTCTCATATTATCACTGGCTGGATTTTTTCCAGACAGACTATATATGTAAAGTTGTAATATCTTCGAAGGTAAGAAATCAAGCTACTTTCAGCATAAGAAATAAACACACATTCAGTGGCCTTTAGGTTAGAATCACTTAGAATCAGGAATTTTGACATTATCTACCCTTTATTTATTAGGCATTCATTCTGAACCTTTCACTTGGTACTAATGCTATCACTGGCCCTGAAATCCAGGAAAAAGGTAAACAAATTAAAAGCACCAAAAACCTGGCAGTTAATTGTGAGCAATAAAAGGTTTTTAGAGTGTGGCTATGGGCTGGCACTATACTCTACCCACTATTGTATACAGGAAGGGAGAGGGGGACATGCATTTATAGATGACATTATTTACCCAACTTTGCACCCACTTCATTTATCCACAAAATGGCCTCTTAATTTCTTTTTCTATTTATTTATTTAGTTTTTATAACTTCATTGATTTTGTGCCTTTAATATGCTCTTGTCAAAGCAAAATCCATCATTAAGGAAGTATTAACGTAAGTCCAATTTTCTCATGAGTTTATATCTCTAAAACATTGTATATTAGGTATTAATATGCAATATTGTATATTAATTTTGCATGTTAAATATTGTATATTATTTGTCTATTTATGTTAGAATAAGAACCCTCATTTTTAGAATAGGACACTAAAGCTCATACATGTCATTTGGCCAAACCATTATTTCCATCATTACCAAACTCATGGTAGGGGTATGTGTGTTGGGGGCGGGGGCTGTTTTCACTCCTTTTGCATTTTATAGACATTTCACATTCTATGGGCAAAATGGCTTCTCTTTTCTTCTTATCAACATTCTATGGGCCCTACCCGATTATTCATTCATTGCTCAGCCATATATTTATTCTACCACTTATTAAAAATAAATATGAGCAAGCATGGGAAAAGGAAAGAGCATTAGAAGAAGAAGAAAAGGCAAAGTGGTTGAGAAAAGGGAGCTAAGCGGCCTTGGCAAAGATAAAGACAGTGAATTTCATTTAGGGAAGAAGAAGCTGAGTCTGGATTAAATCACACTTCCTGTCTAAACTATGCTCTTAAGCATTGCACAATACCCCTTCCTTCTGATGAGCTTGTTTAATTGCTATGTTTCCCTGAAGGTTTTCATTGCAAAAGTATCTTCAGTGCTCAGACCCCCCAGAGGCTCATCTGCAGGGGGAAAGCAACACTGTCTAAGAACCCCACAGCATCTGGGTATTGAATTCATGGATAAATAAGGTGAAATCCTTGACTTTGTGATATCCAAATCCAGTAAAGGGAAATCCCTCATGGCACCTGTCTGTGAAGTTTTGCAATACCTTCCTCAAATTACATGACTTACTATTGCTTTACAGCATCAAAGGCCATGTCTAAAATGCATACTGTCTTTCTGTTCATGTCCCCACTTCCTTGCTCTATTCCTGCATTCCTTTCATCTCCATTCTGCATAGCGTGGGCTAATCCTAATACCTCCCAAATATAGATACGCAGGGCTCAATGCAAAGAGAAGCATCCAGGAACAGTCTCATCAATCGACTTTCTTCTTCACCCCAGTAAGTTTTCTGAAGCTTTAGTCAATTTCCCTGGATCACAAATGCTTCTGTGAATTATTCTGCATTTGTGCTTTTTGAGGTGTTCTTTTTACCAATTCAGTAATATGTCTGGAGTCCAAAAGATCACACAAAATATTTCACTTTAGAGTCTGGGCCAGCTTTTCCAAAAAAAAAAAAGCCTATTTTAAAATTCATACTCTAACATAGAGCCATAATTTTCTTGAACACATATCCATTTAACAAATATATATTTAAGAAGCATGTGGTAGTGAGGAGAGCGGTGTAATTTGATCAGCAGTGTTGGGGTACAGATCTAGGGCTGCCACTCACTCTGTAACCCTGGCCAAGTCCCTCAGTTTCTCTGAACCTCAATTTTCTCTTTGAGAAAATGTTGTTATTTATACCTGCTTCAGGTGTTTGCTATGAACATTAAATAAAGCAATATTTGCTCAGAGGCTTTGCTGATAGTTTTGTGTTATATAGTAATTGTGAATTATAACATGTCACCTTTTATGCCAGTAGGATCATTGCAAGCTTCTGATGACCAAAGAAATTACGATGGAGTCAAATATGCTTTACATATGTAACATAACTGGCAAACAATAGAAGACAAGTATGGTCAAGTGACTACACAATACTTCCAGAATGCTATTCCATGTGGGAAATTTTTGTACCTCTACTTTACCGATGCTGCACTGTTATATCCTTAGTACTCACACAATGCTTCGTGTGCTAGGAAAACGTCAGAATATAGCGAGGAGAAATGAGAGGCGACGGAGGAACAGCTAAAACCTTTTTGAATCTTCCCCATTTGTAAATAACTCACAGTATTGGGGGAAAGAGCAACAAAGAATTCCTAGGATAAAGCCATTATCTTTCCCATTTTGCAGCCATATGCCAGTCACAATATTGAGCTGTCACATATTGAAATTGCTAGTGTGACATCTTCATCAGTTTCCAACTGACTGCAGCCCAGAACGGCTCAGGCGATTACTGGGGCACCACGCTAGCTCCATCCTCCATCTCCCCGGCAGCTTAGGAGAATCTGAGTTCTCCACGCTGCACACATCTCCTGTGCGAGCTAACTTTCATGGGGATCAGCCAGCACTTGGCACACGCAAATAACCCAATCAGTCTCGTCTCCATTTTTAACTGTGGTAAGAGCCCGGGAAAGAGCATCAGAGAGTCTGCTCATTTCAGTGAGTGAACACCAAAGCTGCCTTCTTCCAGCCAGGGATGTGTACATCAGATGTTCAGGGGATGGATGAGGAAAGTCAGAAAACTCTCCCATCATTCTCTAAAGGAAGTCGAGTGAATTCTTTTATCTGCTTTTAAAGGGCTTATATTTAATTTTGTATGTCATTATTACTTCACCTTGAGAAATTACACACAGAAATGGAGTTTCTTTTAAATATCTCTGTTTCAAGAAGCACAGAAAGTGTACCTCCAGGGAAAATGAACTTATTCATGAGTGGGCTGGGAAGGTAAAAAGCACATTTCATATCGTAAAACTCTCTGTCTGTTACAAAGTGGAATAGCTTGTAATTGTGGGAAGCTGTGGGGAATGTTAAGATCCTGGATATTTCAGTCACTGTAGCCAGAGGCCACTTTAGCTCTGAAAGGCAAGCAGCCAAAGAATGGAATTCAGTTGTATTTTGGTGCAAGTATCTGCTGGCAATTGAATTATACTGATATTTTATTGTATAGCAACTCTAAGTCAGAATCCCAGCATAACCACTTCTGTGTGTAAGACCTCAGACAATTTAACCTTTCTCAGGTGTAGTATTATGAACTACAATAGTAATAATTGTGAACTATGCAGTAATGAGATGATGTCCTACATATATTATCACCCTGGTTGGGTAAAGTAACTATATGAAATGTGTAGCTCAATGTTTGCTGTATAATAAGATCTAAACAAACATCAGTGAATGGCAAAAGTGGAGGTAGTGGAAACCCAACTATGAATCAAACAAGTAAGGGGGAGGTAGAAGGGGGTAATGGGGAGCAAAGGGGCAAGGTTTTCAGGAACGTGTATAAAGGACACGTGGACAAAACCAAAGGTGGGTAGGGTCAAGGGTGGGGAGTGGGGATGGCTGGGATGCAGGGGAGTGGTGGGGGGAAATGGAGACAATTGTACTTAAACAACAATAAAAAAAGTTAAAAAAAAGCAAGGGGATGTATTAAAGTTCTGGGTCTCCACAACATAGCTCATCTTAGTGTATGTATTTTCCCCACTGTGATTCTTATACTTATCCCTTTTTGAGAAATGTTCGTAAAATTTTCTTAAATATGGTTTTGACTTAGTCTCAATGTAAGAACTTTTATAAGAATGCATCATAAAATTCACAAAGTCTACAACGAAATCTTACTACAAAATGAATGTTACTAAATATTGGTGATTTCAGTACCGAGGAAATATTTGAGAGAGAAAACTTAATTTGATATTTGATATATTCCTATCTAATATATTAACTACATTTAAATATACTCTATATCCATATCTATTTATATATCACTGTGGATTATATAATATACAATCTACATCTGTATAAACAGATAAAGATGTCTGAATACAACAGAATTAAAGGCAAATCATGTCCTACTATTATCATTGATCATCTAAACTTCCGTGAGTGGTAGATGATGCAGGCTGACATGGAAAGAATCAATGAAGCCAATGCCATTCCATTTGCATGTGGGTGAGAAATCTGTATGCTGTCAAATGCCTACACTCAGTTTTCTCAATTGAAGCTGCAGCGACACAGGTGAGGGACTTAACAAGTAAGTGTGTGTGGCTTTGAGTGAATCCATTCTTGTCATCAGAAAGTGTATTTCCTGAAGTGTATGTCTTTGGGGGCCTAGCAGTCTCTTCCTTTATGAAAGAAACTTCAACCCATACAAACATGTCTTAGCTGGGAGCTCAAAGGCTGAGGATGAGGCAGGGTGTATAGAAAGATACCTGGTAAAAACCTTATTGTATGAAAGATCTAGCCTGGGCATTTATGGGATATTTGATTGAGGGAATTAGTATCTCTTTCTTTAAACATGTGGTTAGAAGGCTTACAAAGGAGCCAGTGGACCTTTTAAAGTAATATTTGTGACAAAAAGGAATAGCTACCTGAAGCAATTTGTGTTCAATAAGTGAATGGTCAACTGTTGATAACAGTGTTTGAACTGTGGATTGTTATTATCAGCAAACTCAAATCAGAACCAATTTTTACTCTCATAAAATCAACTTTTATTATTTTTCTTTTCTAAAGTTAATAACAAAGGACAAAGATGATTTAATTATAACTTGCTAAAGGGTATGTAATAGCTGATCAAAAGATGAGAGCTCAGATTTTTTATTTGTGTTTTTACCACAAATGAAGGCCAGAATTTATTTAGGTATCAAGTGAAATAAAAGTGGAATTCCTTATTGAGAAAATGCATATTTTTTCTATTTTATATAAACACAGTTAAATATAGAAATTAACCATTGTATTAATTTAACACTCAGATTTTCAGACTTCATCACACATAATGAAAATATCTCAAATTCATTGAAGAATTCTCTAACTTCTGATTAGAACTAGATATTTTTTCATTCCTTACTAGGAAGGTGAAAAACATCAATAAAAACACATTGGCCTTGCAAAGACATTTAACATTTTCCAGTGTAGTTCCTACTATTTTTTGGTTAGATCTGCAATGGATTGCTGAAAATATATAAACTTAACACTTGAAAATTTACATTGTGCCTTAACAAATATTGACTAGCAATATCACTGTAAGGTCAGTGGCTTCCCCTAATTTATGCATAAGAAAAACCAAGTGTGATTAATCGATTTTCACAGGGGGCTTTTACCCTGAAAGACGCCAAGTTAGGTCTTGTCTTTGGACTCTGTGTCCTATGATTTTTTTCTAATATCACACAGTGTCCTTTACATGATTATGTTAAAAAATAGTTGGTTGAAAATAACTATTTCCAGTATAAAATCTTGCAGTTGCTCTAGGGCTTTATAATTTTCAAGTGCATTATGTCCATTAGCCAGTTTGATGCTTAACATCCTGGATAGGTTAGGATCTCGATTTTATGTATGAAAAAGTAAGATCAAGCAGGGTACCAAATAGCTCCTAAGGACCAAGTTGGGACACCATTACAAAAGCACATGCAATACACGACACTAAGTCCAGTGCAGCTTCTGTGATAGGAACTGGGACTGAAGCTTTTCGATAGGAGGAAGTTTTGATAGTAATGAACATGAATTTAAATGTAGAGAAACATATCTTCATGTTTGAGCTTCATAGTATGTAAGTGCTCCAGTGGAAGAATAGAGGCAGAGAAGAAACTGTATTCTCTCCACTATGTGTCCTCCCTAGGGAGGCGATCATAGGCTGACTCTAATCTACCCTAAACACCAAAGGGCAGACTCTTCCTCCTGTGCCATCTGGAAGGAGGTCTAAGTATTAGAGCAGAGCTTCCTCTTCAGGCAAATGAAGCTCACAATATAGTTTTGCCCCCTGAGCAGCTTAGGCAGAATTTTATTCCCTAAGCATGGAATCCTTTAAAAATTATGTTTTACAGAATGAGGCATACTTCATTCCACTGAAGATTCACTTCATTCCAAAGTCAGGCTTTCATTTCCACAATGCTTGATGAACGCATACTGAAGACATTTAACTGTGGACTCCCATAGTTTCCAATTTTGAAAATCATAATCTGTGCTTTAATATCAAGCTATTCCTCCTGCCTCATTTAATTAATGATGTCTCTCTCCCTTTCTCTTGCTCTCTCTCTCTACCTCCTCTCCTCCTCCACTACTCTCCACATCCCGCTCCCTCTCCTTCTCTGTCATTCGGTGTTATTATAGGAATTCCTTTTAGGATAAAATGGAACCCTAAAGGGTAATATATGCATTTGTTTAGCAATTTGCAGATCCATCCTAGAATATGGCAAATAAAAACAGTAGAGCTGAAACTTGTTTGTTTGCTTTTTTTTTTTTTTTAAGGAAACTGAGTTACATGGGGGATGAAAGATTAAGAAATAGAAAGTGGTGTTAGCTCTGTGAGGCTTAAATGAAAACAGTGAAAATATGGAATTGAGAAAGGGGAAATCATTCTTGTTATACAATAAAGAAAATATACCTATTTTTTATCTATTGAAAAGTGCAGGAATGTATGTATCATTCATACTAATGTGGCATGTAGATATGGAGTACCTAGACTGAGTTAGGGTAGAAGAATTATTCTGCTGAGAAGGATTCAGGTGGAAAGTGATTCCAAATTGCTGTCCTTTAAACAGGATGATTCTGACACAACTAAGCTAGAGGAGACAAGAGGAGGAATTGTGTATGTGCATCTGGGTAGTGTATGTCAGGACAATACGTGGAATGCAATGAGAATGGGGCAAAGACTGTGGAAGACAGATTTTAATGATTGCAAGTTTTACTGTTTCCTTCTTATAGGGCTGGGTGCCTGGTGCAGGGACTAGTCAACAACATAAAGAGATTGCACAGCACTGGGCAAAGAGAAGACTTCATTCATTCCTACATTCATTCATGCATTTATTTATTTGTGAAGGGTTTATTGAAAACTATAATATATCAAGCATATCTATAGGTACTGGGGATACTGTAGCCAAGAGATGTTCTCCTGGAACTTATCTTTGAGTAGGTAAAGACAGAAATAAATAAGATAAATAAGGAAACACGTAGTGTTTTGATGTCTATAAGTGCTAAAGAAAAAAATGAAGAAGAGGGAGGTAGCAAGTGTCTCACAATTACAACCTTAGATAGAATGACCGGGAAAGGTGTCACTGAGAAGATGCCATTTAGGTAGAGGCAAGAGAAAGGTGACAAAGGAAACCAAGAGGATATGAGGGCAGTGAGCATTCCAGTAGAGGGAGTGACAGTTCTGGGGAACAGATGAAGGCTGCTGGGTCAGAGGCACAGTGAGTGAGGAGGAGTGTATCAGAGGATGCGTCCAGGGAGGACGTGAGCATGTCAAACGGTACAGAGAGGAGATCAAGTAGGGTTGTGAGCTCCACTGAAGAGAACTTACCACTTTTACTCGGAGTGAAAAATAAAACCATTGAATAATTTTGGGCAGAGGACAGAAACAATTCAACTTATGATTTAATGGGATCACTTTTGGCTGCTCGTCTAAGGTAAGAGTGGGGAAGAGGAAAGGAAGAAGAATCAGAAAAAGCACATAGGACAGTTTTGAGATGACCCACGTAAAGAAGGTGATGAGTTAGGATGAAATCGGTGGAGGTGGTGATGGTGGCCATATTCTGGATAACTTTTGAAAATAAAGATGGCTGGATTTAATTTACACAGAGTGGCAAGTCACTTTTGTTCAGCTACTTTATTTGGAATATGACAGAGAGGGAAGTTCGGAAAATATGTGAAATTTTGTAACAGTAAATTATATGACATACAGTGGCTAATACTGACATGGAATATTTTGGAAAAAACATACTATAACAAAACTTTGCAAAAAGTTATTTTAAATTGACAATTAGGTATAAAATAACATAATGATTAAGAGCATGAGCTATATCAATAGATACAGCTATATTAAAGTAGGAGCCATGACAATTATTAAACACATGACCATAGGTGCCTTATTTAAAGTGCTCTGGAAGAAAGACAATAATACTACCAATATCACAGAATTATTTGCAACATAACATGACCTGAGTTTCTTATTGTAAAGTTTGGACTATAGCAAATGCTGACTAAATATTATTATGTATTTTTGAAGCTTATTTTGACCTCAGAAATGTGTTGGGTTTAGCAGTAATATGTCAACATAAAGGGCTTTTATTAGAATATAAATGCACTGGGCTTGAAATTAAAAGATCTAAGTTCAAATATGGTGGTCATTTATTCAGCCATGTGGTTTATAGATTGTAAGACATTCAGGTCTCATGGTTTTAGTTCAATGTGTTTTCTATTATGCTACTCTTTCTCAGGGACACTGGTACCCCAAATTCTAAAACATTGCATAACTAGGTGATCCTATAATAAGACAACTAGCTAAATTTAGCTAAGCAGGGATCATTTGTTCTGACCAAAGCAATCAGAGTCACTTTTTGGCACAGAGTTGGTGACTGTGAATCTTGTTGGTGCATCATTAAGGAGCCAAACCAAAGACTCAGCTTGTCAAATAAAATACCACTTGGGACACATCAAGATTGATTTTCTATTACTGAACTAAAACTGATGTTATCAGGGTTATTTTTTAGGACAGGATTCTTGACATATAGTTCAGTACCAAATTTGGGGATTTTTCTTTGACCACAGACTGCTACAAACTATCAAAAAATATTTTCTTTTAATTTTTATTGTTTAATTACAGTTGTCCCATTTCCCACCATTAATCTCCACCACCCTACCCACCCTCCCTCCCACATTCAGTTCTCCCTCCCCACCATTTCTTTGTCCATGGGTCCTTTATACATGTTCCTTGATGACCCTTCCCCTTCTTTCCTCCATTATTCCCCTCCTCCCTCCCCTCTGGTTACTGTCAGTTTGTTCTTTATTTCTGTGTCTCTAGTTCTATTTTTCTTCTTTGTTTGTTTTATTAATTAGGTTCCACTTATAGGTGAGATCATATGTATTTGTTTTTTACTGCCTGGCTTATTTCACTTAGCATAATGCTCTTCAGTTCCATCCATACTGTCATGAAGGGTAGGAGTGAGTTCCTTCTTCCTTTCTGCTGCCTAGTGTTCCATTGTGTAAATGTGCCACAGTTTCTTGATCCACTCATTCACTGATGGAACTTAGGCTATTTTAAGCACTAGACTATTGTAAATTGTGCTGCTCTGAACATTGGTGGGCATACCTTCTTTTGAATTGGTGTTTCAGGATTCTTAGAGTATAATCCCAGCAGGGGAATTGCCAGGTCAAAAGGCAGTTCCATTTTTAGTTTGTTGAAGAGATTCCATACTGTTTTTCACAGCGTCTGTTCCAATCTGCATTCCTACCAACAATGTACTAGGATTCCCTTTTCTCTACAACCTCACCAACACTTGTTGTTTGTTGATTTGTTTATGATAGCCATTATGACCAGTATGAAGTGGTATCTCATTATGTATGAAGTGGTATCTCATTATGGTTTTAATTTGCATCTCTCTGATGGCTAGTGATGTTGAGCTTCTTTTCATATGTCTCTGGGCCCTCTTATGTCCTCCTTGGAGAAGTGTCTGTTCAGGTTCTTTGCCCATTTTTTAATTGGTTTGTTTATCTTACTGGTGTGGAATATTTTGAGATCAAACCTTTGTTCAAGGTGTCATTGGCAAGTATATTTTCCCATACGGTTGGGTTGATAACAATTTAATTTTGCTGATGACTTGTTTAGCCATGCAGAAGCTTTTTAGGTTGATGAAGTCTCATTTGTTTATTCTTTCCTTTACGTCCCTTGCTCTAGTAATGGGAGACCAAGTCGACTGAAGTCTAATTCAGAGGCACTCGTTAAGGCAACTTCATCCTAACCAAGTTGTATTACCTTCTCTGTATCTCAAGCAAGCTGAGGTTAAACAGATACCTTACAGTGCATTCAGAATAGGAATTGGGAAGCTGCTTGATCATAGAACATTCTTCTTTTTGTTGACAGATGGGGCACACTGACCAGAGTAGTATCCAGCTTCATGAGGTACTTTTTTTTAATGAATGAATAAATGCATTTACACTTGAATATTCAAGTGGCTTCTGATATCTTGAAATGTATTGGGTTCACCAAAAAGTTCATTTGGTTTTTGTTCTCTAAGATGGTTCTACTCACATTTGGTTGTCTTTAACTTCATTTGAAACAGTTTTGTTAGATTGTACTGTAACATTTGTCATATTAGTGTGTATTTAAAAAAACTCCTCAAAATTGGTGAATATTTGTATAGTTATTCTAATAATGAAGTTAGAAGAAAACACACAGCACTTTTGGCCTACAAGGTCTGACCAGAAGGTATCCAGCCATGTAATGTGAAAAATAGAGACATTTATTGAAGAAGATACAAGAAACACTGTATATAGGACAATGACACTCAGTCCCCTTCAAAGTAGGCACATTGGAACCTCACTCAGTTCTTCTAATAGCCATCAGCTGCCCCATTGTATTTTCCTGAATCTCATTGAAGATCTGAAGTCTCTTTCCTTTCAAAGGTGATTTTAGTTCTGGGAAAAGCCAGAAGTCACAGTGCACCAAATTTGGGCTGTAATGAGGCTTTATCACCTGCGGGATTTGAAATTTCACCAAAAGAATCTCCAGAACACGTGATGCATGAGTGGGCATGTTGTCATGATGACACTGACAATCGCCAATTACCCATAGCTGTGGCCTTCTGAACCATCCAAATAGTTTCCGTAAAGAAATGTTCAGTCTTAACACAAAATTTGATGCAGGTATGTTGCTCTACTCACTCAGTCATTTTGAATATGATGGCCACACAGTACACATTCTCACTCAATGGTGTCTACCATCCCCACTGACTAGTGCAGTGAAGTTGTCAGTGTTTACACGTGTGCATTCCAGTCCACCCTCCTTGGCTGCCAGGTTGCATCAATGTTGCACAACCCATTCTCGTTAATAAGCAATGGCTGGACTTTTTCCAGAAAGACCTCTTACTATGCCTTACTATTTCAAGAACAATAAAAATGCTACTGAAACACAAGAAAAGATGCATGCAGGAGAGAAGGTGAGTGCTGTGACTGATTGAAAGTGTCGAAGGTGGTTTTGCAAAGTTTCGTGCTGGAGATTTCTCACTAGATGATGCTGCGTGCCTGGGCAGACCAGTTGAGGTTGATAGGGACCAAATCAAGACATTAAGTGAAAATAATCAAAGTTATACCATGTGGGATGTAGCCGACATATTCCAAATATTTAAATCAATAAAGTTATTGGTAAAAATGAAAAATGTGTTTTTAATGGGAGAAACTAAATGAATTTTTGGACAACTCAATAGAAAACAATATTCTTCCCTTCCAGAGGATGCTCTCTCTTCACACATGCTCTCTCCATGCACACACACACACACACATGATTTTGAAAACAAAATAAAATGAATTTTCAATTTCTTAAAATTTTTACCATTTAGAAACAGTTGTTTTTAAGTTGCTAAATTTTATAATATAATGAACAGCTTTATTTATTTTCTCCTTTCTGTGGGGATGAGAGCAGGGTTTCAATGCTGTTCTTGAAAAATAAAAGCTCCCGGGAGATCATGCTTTCCCATATGTACCCCGTGCAGTCTCCAGGGAAAAAGTGGCCTCCTATTATGAAGAGATAACACTTGTGTGCTACTCACGTACAGCTTGTTATCCAGAAGCCAAGAGAGAATGGCATCTAAATAGGTTTTTTTGAGTATGTGGAACATTCATGTAACCTTCAATTAGCAGAAGAAATTAATTTTGTTAATCTGATATCAAAGCTTTGGCACTTGGCACCAATGCAAATAAAGATGGTGAACTCCAAAATAATATCACTGTATGAATTACTGGAGTTACTTTAGGCATTCCAAACTTTGGTTAGAGCCTAAATAACAGACAAGAAAATGAGTGTAAAATCAAGAACTTTATTTTCGTGGCTGGGTAATTAAGCAAAGAAAATTAGGTCAATGATTGTCCCTATTGCTGGAATAGACCCAAGAAAATCATTTGAAGTAACTAAGAGAGACAATGGTTTATATCTCTCAGCATTTTCTGAAGTGTCTTTCTCTGTGACTCTTTTTCTATGAAATGGTCAATAGATGTGCTTTTTGAATTTTTTTGCACTTTTAAGTTACATTTTTTTAAATTACCATTTACATTTAATATCATTCTGTATTAGTGTCAGGTGTACAACATAGCGGTTAGACAATCATATGCTTTGCAAAGTGTTCTCCTTTGCATTTCCAGTACCAAGTGGCACCATTCACAATTATTACAATATTATCGTCTATATCCCCTAGCTGAACTTTACATCCCCATGACTACTTAGTAACTACCAATCTGCACTTCACCTTTCCCGCCCAGTGCCCCAAATCCTCTCCCCTCTGGCAAAACCAGTGCATTCTGTGTATCTATGAGTCTGTTTCTGTTTTGTTTGTTCATTTATATGGTTGTTTAGATTCCCCATATAAGTGAAATAGATGCCTTCTTTAAAAAAAAAAGGTTTTGAAAATAAGAGTTGCAACCTATTAGTTAAATGATATCAATGATTATTTTTAACTGCAAAGCATAGTCTCCACTAGACTGCATAATATCACAGCATATATAATAAATTTAACAGTGAAAACATGTGGTATTATCTGTTTCTCCTTTATAGCTCTTAATATTAGAGAAAATCTGTTCCTGTTAGATAATTTGGGAAAGTTGATCTCCATGATAGCAAAGAGCCTGTTAATTTAGTTATTTCAATAAAAGTATGTTTGTCCAGAATGATTTAATTTTATTAGATGGATATAACTGGCAGCCTTATATAGTAGATATTACCTCAATGTATCCTTCAGAGGGTATGAGTATTTTTTTAAGGGAACAGATTTTGTTTAAAATTTTTAGGAAGTATTTCCTGTGCATGATGACTACTGCTTATTGAAAACTTTCTACAATCCAGATACCATGCTAAGCATTTCACTGGTATTAACTTAGATAATGCTTTCTTTCTTAATGATTAAAACAACTTGCTAAAGTAGACACAATTGTTTTTACCATGTTATGGATGAGAAAACTGAAACAAAATGAGTTTATGGGATTTTCCCGATATACACACAATAAGAACATGGGCATATCAAGCCATTCTGTCAGCTGATAATGACTTAGTAACCATCCTTTCAACTCACTTTACAAATGAGGTCACTTGCTAGTTAACAAGACCCTGCAGGTCTTTAGATCCTGAAAAAGAATATAAAGCTCCTGCAGCCAGAATTTAGTGATGTAAAATAGATGTGTAACTAAACAGATGTGTAAGTAAGTAAATAAAATAACTCCCAACAAACTCACCATCACCCTATCATGTTTAAAAATTGAATAAAGGAATTAGTAAATGGTGGGTTTGTGGGTAGATTTTTTAAAAGGTGAGTTTTAGCAGACAGATCTTCCTCAAAGGGAGTGTATGATTATTGTGACCTTGTAATTGAAATAATCAGTACACATAATCGCTGCGAGAGTTTTATTTGCTGTGATGAAAGTATTTGTTAGCTAAGCATATTGCACATGCTCTCTGATACAGATGTTATGTTTAGAGTTTGCAGAGAGAAGAGGAGGGAAGCTGAGAACTTTGCACCAAGTCTCACCTTAGAGAACAGTGGAACTTGGGCTCAAACCCAGTGCTCTTCTCTACTCTGTATATTGGCTCCTTTAGCACAACGTTTACACTAAAGGAGGCCGGGTTAATTAATTTGAATAATTCTCTAAAATACAGTTTTGGAATTGAATTACAGTGGAGGGAAAAAACAGCTCCTCTATGTTCAGAAGCTACCCAGAAGAACAAAGCTGGAATGTCGCTTGCCTTCCCCACTGATCTCGCTCACTCTGTCTTCCTTCATGGCCAAGGCAAAAGTCTTGCTGTTTAGGCGTGGAATATACGCGAGGCAGAAGGCAGAGGCAGAAGGAACCTGAATCCGTGTGAACTGGTCCTGTGTTTGCTGTTGTGATTCTCTGTAGAATCCTTTGTGTAGAATCTTATCCTCATATCCACTGACATTATGGGTCATGCATTCCTTCTGTTTTGGATGCTTGCATGGAACTGTGGCCAAATAAAACTTTCCAACTGGAGAGGTTGATTTAATCATATAAATTTGAAGTTGAAATTCATAAAACTGCAATTTTATTAAAATTTTAAGTTTTACTTTAAAAAGTTCTGCATGAAAAAAATGCTTAATATTATAAGAAATCTGTTTAAGCAGATGTTGAAATTTGTATTAGGATGAAGAAAGACCACTGCATTGGAAGCCATGACAGATTGGTTGTAGTTACTTTGTCACTAAATGTTAGTATGGACTTAGATCAAATTGCCTACACATCCTTAGCCTCATGATCCCTGAGAACCCAAGCTCTGGAACTAGACTGCTTAGATTCAAATCTCAGCTCTCCATCTAAGCTTTGTGGCCTAGGGTCAAATCCTTAATTTCTCTGTGGTTTAAAATCATTATCTGAATAATAATTCATGTAATAATTATTATCTGAAAAACAGAGTACCTATCGCATAAAGATTTTATGCAGGTTAATTGAGTTAATACATGAAAATCTCTCAGAATAAATAACAGCGATTGAGAGATAGTAAGCACTCAATAAGTGCTAATAATTATTATTCTAAATTCATTTAACTAATTTAACTGTGTGCAGACACTGAGCAAGGAACTGGAGATAGTGAAAAAGAATAAGGCAAGGTTCTTCCCTCGTGAGGCTTATAGTTTTGCATATAACATGCAAACAAATACAGTCATGATTATGTTCAATGTGAAGCAAACATTAATAAAAATGTGTCATGATACAGAAGTAATTTGGATAAGAAAGTGATTTGTCCCTAAGATTTTGTAATAGATTTCCATAGCAGAAAAGGGTTTAGGTTCATGATAGGTAGGCAATGGGGAGAAAGGCATTGATTGGGTTAACAGTAAATGAACAGCAGGTGTAGAGTCATCTAGTATGAAGCTGCATGATATGTCTAGACAGCTAGAGGTAGTGAGCATTGCTGATGTAGGGGTGGTAGTGAATGGTAAGGAAGGTTAGAGGTATAAATAAGGGCTAGATACAAATCAAATGTATGTTTTATTTGTATTTCTCTGACGATTAGTAATATTGAGAATCTTTCCATATACCTTTTGGCCATATATGTCTTCCTTTGAATAGTATCTGTTCAAGCCCTTTGCCCATTTTAATTGGATATTTTATTTATTTATTTATTGTTATTGAGTTGTAGGAGTGCCTTATATATTTTAAGTTTTAACCCATTATCAGATATATGATTTGCAAATATGTTCCTGTGTTCCCCCCGCCCTGCTCTCTAGATTGTCTTTTATTCTGTTGACTGTTTTGTTCACTATGCAAAAGCTTGATAGTGTGAGACAGTCTCACTTGCCCAGTTTGGCTTGTGATGCTTTTGCTTTTGGTGTCAGATCCAAGAAATCATTGCCAAAACCAGCATCATGAGGTTTTCTCCCTTTGTTTACTTTTAGAAGTTTTATCGTTTTCGGTCTTACATGTAAGCCTTCAATCCACTTTCTGTTGATTTTGCATATAAGATTTTTGTTTATGAGATAAGGGATAAGATAACATTTTCCTTTTATTCTTTTGTATGTAGCTATCCAGTTTTCTCAACATCATTTGTTAAAGAGGTTATCTCTCCCACACTGTGTACCCTTGACAATGATCACGTGACTGCATATGCTTGGGCTTATACTGGGCTCCCTGTTCTATTCCATTGCTCCATTGTAAGTTTTTATGCATTACTATTCCATTTTGATTATTGTAGTCTTCTAATATGTTTTGAAGTCAGGATGTGTGAGGTCTCTATCTTTCTTTTCTCAATCTCATTTTGGCTATTCAGTCTTGGTCATTCATATGAATTTTAGAATTTTTTTCTGTTTTTCTCTCTGCAAAAAAAAAAAAAGCCATTGAGATTTTTATAGTAATTACTTTAAATCTGTAGGGTACTTTGGGTATCATGAACATTTTACATTATTGAGTTTACATAAACACGGAATGTCTTTTCATTTATTTGTGTTCTTTAATTTCCTTCACCAAAGTTTATTTTTTTTTATTTTTCAGTGTACTTTTATTTTGCATTTTTGTTTAAGGGAGAACATCTATAAATCCCCAAAAGGAGAAAGTCACAGGAGAAAATGATTACCTTTTTGGAAATCCATCATATTTAAAACTTCCTTAGATAATAAACTTTCAGATAATATTTACCTTTGCAAGAATTATTTTTGTTAAATATGTTGATTACTTTAATATTTAAATTTGAATTTCAGGAGGAGATTTTATGCTTAGATAAATGTTTCTCTCATTTTCTATATGTGAGTGTGTGTGTATGTGTGTGTGTGTTTCTATAAATAAGCTGTAACATACAAATTTGCATAAGTAGATTGTGCTTTGTGATGACCCAAGATCGATACATAAGGATACAAAGAGCTTTTAGTCAAGCATTATGTAGAACTTTTAGCATCTGTATTAAATAGGCAGAGACTTCTTAAAATTTAAACTATTTTGTCAAACTTTTAGACAGCACATGTGATTATATATTTTTTCTATAATTTTAATATCTTTTTATAACAGCCTTTTTCCATTTCAATCTCCAGTTTATTCTGAGCTGTTGTAGCTTGGGAGTCTACTAATCACTTGACCGAAGTGTGTGTCTAAATTATAAATAAATCAGTTCTCAGGGAGTGCTTGACGGCCTCTCCTGTGCTATAAAGTGAATAAACTCAGCAAAGTCCCCTTATGCCATACAGAGGGTTTTTTTTTAAACTTTTTGCTATATTCTATAGAATTGGGGTTGCCCCAAATCTCTGTACACCATCTATATCCACTTACAAGTCAGCACTGACATTTAGCCACCGTCTGCTTTGTACACGAGCATTGCTTTTCTCATAAACTCTGTTAAGATCTGTATTAAATTTTCTATATTAGCATTCCAAGTTTGTGTCTGCACACCTTATATGTAGTGTTGCTGGGAATTAAACTCACTTGAATATTAAGACAGGAGCCAAAACAATCATAAGATGTGACTGAAGTGCAGGAAGCAAGTCTTGGCAGTAAGTAGTTCTTTTCTTGCCTACTTTGGCATGTACTTACAAGCCCACTTCAATTGACACATTAATCTTGAAATGGTAATTCTTTTGGTAAGTATCAAAGTCATTGCTGGTATAATTTTTGGAGGAAAAATTATGCCTCCATGGTTTGTTGTTACCATAGTGACATATTTGGTGTTCGAATAACTGCATCTGCATTGCTGCTAGTCATTGTCCTTGGATGCAGTTCCTCTTCCTTCTATTTTCTTGTCTTGTGCCTCTGTTCCATTCCCTTTAGTCAGAGTGGCTTTGGTGTCTCAGGTGCAACATCTCCCAATAATAAGGAGGTGCTATGTTTGTCTTTTGCCATTATCCTTTTAAGGTTTTCCTTTCTTTTTATCCTCTGTATGAGTATCTCTTCTTGGGAAGATATAGTATGAAGGTATGTCTCAACAAAGGCACATTCATGAATTTCTCAGAGGCATGCCCAAAATAATAAGAGTCTTGGTTAGAAACAGATATATGGTGAGGCTAATAAAAGTAAGCTTCAAACTCCTTACTTACAGTGTGCCTTCCCAGACCTAACACTGCATTTTGATTTTATGTTATTTTGCTTAAAGACCCCTGATTTGGAATAAACTATTATTATTACAAGATTCAGTTTAGACTGTGTGGATGGACATTGCCATGAAGACCATTTATGACTTCTCTTTCTCTTTCCCTTTCCTCCTTTATTATAACTTACTATTTCCTTAATGCTTCGTTTTCTTTTCTCCATCTCTTCTCATTTTCTTTCTTTTTTTTCTTAGCATCTTTCTTACATTTTTTATTTTATGATAATTTAGAACAATTTTCTTTTCTTTGTATTCCCATGGTTACTATCAGTGTATTTATCATTTGAGTAAAAATAGCCAACCCTCAGGAGACTAGCACTCATTTTCACTTTTGTTCTTTTCTCATGAACACAATTTGCACACGTTGATTTCCACCCCTATCAAAGCTATACAGAATACACATCTCCAACTGGGATTTCAAATGAGTTTCTCAAGAAAGAGACCACAATATTTGTACCTGTTAAAACATTTTGTGAGACCAGCAGGGCAAAAACAAATAAAGCTCTGTTAAAAGTTGTTGAAAGTTACTTCCCTTAGTAGATATTCTTACCTTTCTTGATGTATGAGAAAGACAAGTTAGCCTTACAATTTTATCTTCCAACCTAGAATTGGCCACAGTATAAAAAGATAATTTTTTAATTATTCAACCTAGATATATTCTCATATATGTATTCTTGACCATAAAAAATGTCAATGTAATTATAAATAGAATGTCAAGTAATTCACAACACATCAGAAAACATTTAAGTACCTTCTGTCAATTAGGACAATGATGGATTAGACCCAAATTTACACATGAATTAATTTTTGGAAATATATTAAATGACAAAATGATGATGATGATAAAATGAAAATAGAGTTACTAGCACAAAATAAGATGTGCAATAGAGTGATTTCTCAATGTGATTGATCATCAGAAATAACCTAGCCATATTTTTTCTTTATTTTAATAGTAGTTCATGGGCTTTACTCCAGATATATTGAATCAGAACCTCTAAAATTGCAGGCATAGGACTTGTACTTTTAAAAATATCCACAGGTAATTATGGCGACCAACTAGGTTAAAGAATTACTAATGGAGGGAATATAAATTATGGGCCTTTAGAAGAAGAAGAAATAGCTTTAGGTTCACATGGCCATAAAGGAAGAAATATTTGGCCAGGGAAAGATTGATAGAACTTGCATAAGCATCGAGTATTAAGAAGGGAATTTTCGGCAAGAGAAAAGAAAAGAGTAAATATCTGAAGGCAAAAGTTAAAACCATCATGGAATAGTAAAAGGACTAAATTGATAAGAAGTAATGACAGTTGGTGAGAAACAGAAGATAAAGCTAGAGCGTCAGATAAAGTCTAGATTGTGGAGGACCTTGAAGACAGGAAAGGGAAGCATGAAGGGTTTAGTTAGTAGGACATCATTGCTTGTTCTAGAGTAAGGTGTACTATCATGAAAGTACCAATGTAGAAAGATGCATCTCTAAGAATGCAAAGGCTGGGTTGGAGAGACACTGATACTGGAATTAAAGTCTAATTAATAATAGTAAAAATCTAAGTTGCATTTCTATATGAAATAGTAACTGATCTTAATCATGACACTTTCATGACCTTTGGAAATGATTTTCTACATTATGCTGATATACATTAAATTTTGATGATTTGTTCCTACAAATATAATCAAATCAAACATGATATTACCATACACTGAATATACCAAGAGAAGATGTTTCATTTGTTGCATTCAAATTTCTCATTTGTGAGTGATATAGACTACCAAAATTATAGAAAAGTATCTGGTCCAATGTGGCCCTGGAGAATACAAAGAGATAGGTGATCTCTGGTTTAGAAGTTTGATCAGGAAGATTGGTAGTGGAGCTATTGCTCTGTAAATTCAATGAGGTTAACTAACACAATGGTCCTCAACAGAGGCAGGCCAAAAGTTCTAGGGGTGCACAAGTATTTAGTGCAGAGAGTCAGAGATGCTATCTATGTGATGGATAGTCCTGCTAACAAATAGTTGATTACCAAAATGCCAGTATCATCAGAAAAACACTTAGTAATGAAGTGGTTTTGAATATGAACTTGAAGTGAAGCCAACTGGGCATTGAGTTCAAGGTCTACTATAATTTCCTGTGTAACTTTGGGCAACTGACTTAACTCTCTATTAGCCTCAGTAAATTCATCTGTTAATGGAAGCCAAAATATAGTACTTATACACAGAGCTCTTGTGAGAACTGAACAAGATAACGTCTCTAGATGGTTTGGCATAGTGCCTGGAATATAGAGAAGAATTATCAGTGCCAGTGGCCATTGAGTAGCTGTGAAGTTTCTACATTGAGCTCATATTTTCTAGTATTCCTGGCTGTTCAGATTTCTTCCAAGTTGATTCTGCTCTAAATAGCAAACTACAATAAACGCAAAGTTAGAGCTTATAACACCAGTTATTGAATAGCATCAGTGTTTATCCTTGTACTATGTGAGAACACACTGGCCCCACCATTTTTTACCTGTTGCCAAGACTGTGCCTCTAGAAAATCCTAAGAGTTGAAACTCCTTGACCTCATCTCTATTGGCCATGCACTCTAGCTAATCACCTACCATTGTCTCTTCTGTGCTCAAAGAAAGGCATAGGCCATGGTAGGCAAAAAGCTCCATTTTATTGGAATTTCTTCCCTGAATCCTCATGTACTCTTCTATTCTGATAAACTCAGCTTGTTTTTGTGGAAATTCTAAAGTACCTTTTATATCCAAATTCCACCCTTTATTAATTCGTTTTTCTGACAGCTATCTGTAGGATAACAACTACAATATCATCCCAGGCACCTTAGTGTAGCTGAGGATACAGCTTTGTAATAGGCAGAATGAATGTCCTCATCTAGCACTCATTCTAATGGAGGAAGGAGACAATGGACACAATGCCCAGTGAATAGATATTATGGGGCATTTTCACAGGGATGAAAACATGGTGAAAAGTGACACAATGTACTTTGACGAAGAATAATAAGAGAGTTGTGGGGAAGTAAAGTATTCAGGAAGGCCTCTCTGAGAGGATGTTTAATTGAAAACCTGAACAGCCAACAAAAATGAAAATGTTGGGGTGGGGAAGGGAAAATGTTCCAGGTAAAGATTCTAAGTACTGAAAAGTCAAGAAACAGGAAAGAAAGAGAAAAGAAAAAGCCAGCACTGCCATTAAACAATAGTACAGGGCAAAATCAGTAAGTGGAGAAGGTCAGAAATGTAGGCAGCAACCCATTCCAAAGCCTGGAGCTGATCCAATGTAAAGCAAACTTTGCCATCTCCACTGAGCTCTCTCCTCAGTGTGGTCCTGCTTAGCTTTCTGAGGGTGAGCGAATCTCCCATGTTTTAATATTACACTCAGTACCTCTCCAGCATCCCAACCCCACAAGTCTGGAGCAAAGTGGACTGTAGAGTTCTGTGGTCATGTCATTGTACCCATCTTGCCTTGGTGCTAGAACAGGCACCTTGTAACTCTCCCTGGGCAAAGCAAAATTAGACTTACATGAGAAGACATGCCTCTAGCAGAGATAAGACCTGTGTACAATTAGAAAAAAATTAATTTAAAAATCTAGTGTATAACAAAAAGGCATATCAATGTGTAATAAAGTTCTTAAAGGAAACAGATGTGTGGGATTAATCAGGAGAAGCTGTCTAAATATATGTTGAAAGAAATAGAGAATTTGGACTCACCTGATGATAGAATAGAACATTTCATGTTGGCCTTCATAATAATAACACAGCTCATTTGACCTTTCCTTTTCTTACTTGGCACTTAACAGCCAACATGTTCTGAGTGCTTACTAGGCATCATGCTCAATGCATTGACAGTGTCTGTGTAACAGACTGCTTTGGGACATGTCTACCCAAAGTGAGATGATTTTAAGTGGTAGCTCAACAATATGTCACATGGTAATATTTTCACTGATACATCCCCTAGGTCAATGTATATAAAGGGAAGAATAAACAAATGTGTCTACATCAAACTAAAAAGCTTCTGCACAGCTAAAGAAAACATCAGCAAAATGAAAAGGGAACCAATTATATGGGAAAATATATTTGCCAATGATACCTGAGACAAGGGTTTGATCTCTAACTACATAACAAGCTCACATGACTTCACACCAGAAAGGCAAGCAATCCAATTAAAAAATGGGCACAGGAAAAAATGCTCAACATCACTAGCCACTAGAGAGATGCAAATTAAAACCACAATGAGATACCACTTCACACTGGTCAGAATGGCCATCATAAAGAAATCAACAAACAAGCATTGGAAAGGATGTGGAGAAAAGGGAACCCTAGTGCACTGTTGGTAGGAATGCAGACTGGTGCACCCACTGTGGAAAACAGTACAGAATATCCTCAAAAAACTAAAGATGGAACTGCCTTTTGATCTAGTGATCCCACTGCTGGAACTATACCCTAAGAATACTGAATCACCAATTCAAAAGAACCTATGCACACCAATAGCAGCATTATTTACAATAGCCAAATGCTAAAAACAGCCTGAGTGCTGAAAACAGCCTTAGTGCCCATCAGTACATAAGTCAATCAAAAAACTGTAGTACATTTACACAATGGAATACTACACAACAGAAAGAAAGAAAGAACTCCTACCCTTCATGACAGCATGGATGGGACTGGAGAGCATTATGCGATGTGAAATAAGCCAGGCAGTGAAAGACAAATACCATATGATCTCACCTGTAAGTGGAACCTAATCAACAACAACAAAAAAAAAATGAGAAAAATAGAACCAGAGACTTGGAAATAAAGAACAAACCAACAGTGACTATTGGGGAGGGCAGGTAATGGGGGAAAGAAGGGGAAGAGTAAGCAAAAGAACATGAAAGGAGGACTCATGGGAATGGACAATGGGAAGGTTGACTGCGGAAGGGGAGCAAGACAGGGTAGGTGTGAGCAATGGGGAAAAATGTAGGACAACTGTAACTGAACAGTAATAAAAAAAACAAATACACACACACACACACACACACACATCCACATTTTTCCACAAACTAAAAATATCTTTAAGTTTTCTTCTGGTTTGGTGTAAGCCCTAATGTGATTGATTAGAAGAAATCTGGATAAGCACAGGTGCTTTGGAAATCTTTTTATTTATTTTTTCGCTTATGGGAAGAGCATAAAAGCCATGCTTTTGCTCTTTTAGTTGTAGCAAGATATATCCACTCAACATCACTAAAAATAACTAGACTTTCAAATGTCTTATGTGGCTTGTTTTCCCTTAGGGATAGTTTCTCTGCTACTTCAGAGAGAAATTTTAAAAAAGCACCTATGAGTGACAAATGATAATGGATTGCATTCTGAAACAGGCATCCAAGCAAATAAAAAAGGCTTTCAAACTTTAATTGATCAAGCCTCACAGCAGTCATCTGGACTTCATGCTTGCTTATGGGCTTGGTAGTAATAAAGCCCTTTCAGGGACAAAGATATTATGCAAACTGTTGGCAAATTTTCTTCCTGTTATTGGGCCCTCAGTGACTGCAATCTCTTTTTATTATTGTATTATTATTGGACTGACTGCTAAGTAAATGTGTACAAAAGATAGTCAGCCAGGGACCAGGCAGAGTGAATGAACTTGCCTGATTCAACTTTCCTCAATCCCTGTCTACTAATTTACCTTCCTCCCTTCTGTACTAACCCTTGTCCTGCATGTTCTTTTGGTCAATAGGACTTGAATTGAACTTGAATCTGTAGCAATGGATTTCTTTCTTACTGCTGGATCACTTCTGCTACATATGTGACTGTATTTTATGCAAATTTAATATCTGGGTCTTAAAACTAAGGTTGGGTGGTAGAAGAGTCAGGGGGGATCTATGGCAGGGCAATGGAGATTATACATCTGTGAGGTAACATTAGATAAAACTCCCAGGATATGGGTCTTAAGTACTTTGCAGTTGGGGTAGAAAGACTGAACAAAGGATTTAGATCTGGGTGGGAATCCAGCCACTTCTGCTGACCTGTGTGATCTTAGACAAGTCAATTCACCCATCTGAAGCTTAGTTTCTGGACTAATACCATGTAGATAATAAAAGATAATGAATTTAAGAACACAAAGTACCAAGAAGAAGAAAGGCTTATTACCAAGTGCTAATTATTCTATGAATACCCTGGGTCCAGTTGCAAAAATTCCCTAAATATAGTCAGAATAGAGATGTTTATGACTCCAGAGATCATGGTTTTCCTGTGCATATATGTAGCAGTATGAATCTCAATCCACAAACATGGCCAATAATATCATGTTTCTATTTTTTAATTATATTTCTATTTGTTAAGAATAAAAGAACTACCTGATTTCTATACTTTTCAATAAATAACCTAATTTTGAATCTTATTCTTGTAGGAAGAGTAGATATAATATATTGAACTTGCACATTCTTAGGAGCCACTCCCTAGGTTTTTGCCATGGGTTCTGGGCCTTTGTGTCATGTCAAGATATTGTCCCCTGCCTTGACAGTCATGGTTTTATCACTCTACAATGCTGAAACTTGCCTTTTTCCATATCCATGATCCATTCAAGTGTGGCAGCTCTGTGCAGTTTCTGGTGTCATTGGAAACACAGGTCTCTTTGGTGAGGGTGGCATCTGTGTCTGGGGCTGTATGCACTCTGCAGGCATCTCGCTGGCTCTCTGAGTTGCAGTAAAGGCTCCAAGCTCTGCAGGCACTATTCCAGAGCCACATTCTTCCTCAGCTCTTTATGGCCACTCTGCTTCTGTAAAGAAACACCCTTTCTTCCCCTTCTACCTCTTCCAGAACCCCTCAGTATTTATCTTAAATCTTGGATTACTGGGGAGGAAAAAGAAGCAAGACACACAGGTATTGCTGCCTTCTTTCTCTTCACAGATAGGAAAGTGCAGAGTTAGCCATTTGAATAGGGGGAGAGAAAAAGAACAATCAGAGAAAAAACCCCTGATATCTTAATATTTAAAAACATGCTAACTTCCTTTATTATTAAAGTGTCGCATAATTATGCATCAAAGAATGTTTCTGTGGGTAAAGAAGGTCAGGGATTGTTTAAAGAAGAGGAAAAAGAGGAAGAGGAAGAAGATGTAAAAATGTTGGGGACCAAGGATGTGGGTTCAGATAAGAAACAATGACATGTTCCTGATACTGGACTCGCCACTGGGCTTTCAGTTCCCTGCTTTGGGGAAATTCTAAGACCAACTCCCTCCTCTGAGTTGGAAAATCTCTATTCAATGCTTCTCTAATATTTTCATATTATATTAAACCAGTCTCTGAAACATCTAGGTAACACCCTATTGCCTGAATGCTTACCGATCACCCTTTAATGGTGAATTTCTAAAATAATACCTAATGTTTTCAAATTTGAGATATTTATCCTTGGTTTAGCTTAGAAAACACATTGCTCTCTTTTTCAAACATTGTAAATAAAATTTTCTGTGGCCTGGAGTTCAATCCACACTGTGATCCTAGGGAGAAAATAGAAACAAATTATGCATGGCTAATTAAAAAAGAATAAATAAATTCCAATAAATCCATATGGTAGAAAACTATACAACCATTAAAATTCACTAGGTAAAAGAATAAAGTTAAATCTATTACAATCCCCCTTTGTTATGTGTGTCTATATTGTATATATGTGTATTACAACTAAATATTTTGTAACACTCAGCTGAGTGTTAAAGAATTTTCTTTCTTTTTCTTATTTTTTTATTCCCCAATGTGCCTATAAAATATGAATTAATATTAGAAAATTAGAGAAGCATTGCATGTCATTGTGATAATTGCGCAATACCTGTTTAGATGACTATAGCCACCAGAAGTTGTCCTGAAACAGGGATGTCAGTCACAGTGTGAAAAACCTGTGTGCATATCCCAGGTTTATTAAATGCCGGGAGTGTGATCTCAGCTAGGGTATTTAACCTTATTTTCTCTTAAAAAAATGAGAAGATTGCTTTCCACCTTGCATTTTGAAGATTACATAAGAGGAAACACATAAAATGTGTGTATATAATCAACCACCTGATAGTTCAGCCATAAACATTTTCAATCTTCTCTCCCTCTGCATTGTTAATTAGGGAGGTTGCATAGAGCAGTAGAAAGAGCACAGAGTCTCTAATCAGAGAAACCTGAGAGCAAATTAAAGCTTTGTAAATATTTGGCATGCCCTAGGACCGGGTCACTAGTATCTCTGAGCTCTTGTTTCCTCATCTGCAAAATGAGAATAATAGCTCTACCCGCTCTTAGGGAAGCCCTGAGGGTTATATAAGATGGTGTGCACAGAGAACCCAACATAATACAGGAGTGAGCATGTATAAGGGGTCAATGAATATCAGCTCCTTCTATCTTTTCTGGCCATTTAAGAAGCTAACATTTAAATGAGGAATGGTTAGTCTTCTACAGGGGTTGCAAAAATAAATGGGCTCATAGGGTGAGGGAGGGCAACCGGAGTTAGAGAGGCTTTGTTGGAAAAGAAGGAGGGATAAAAGTTATGATGTTTCAGGTGACATATTTGAGCTCCCGGAGCTTCAGCCACATGGTTACTGATTTTGCGCATTGCAACAAATATGATCTACGTATTTCAAAAAAGATTTTTTCTTCTAAAATTATCTTTTCTTGCTTTATTTCAGTCACATTCAAATTATTTTAAAGTTTTAAATAACTCTAGAGGATATTGTGAGATTTTCATTTAAATTAAAAGAAAGCATAGGCTTTAAAAATGTGAAAAAAGCTGAGTTTTTTATTTTCATATTCAGAGGGAAGAAATTTTAGAAGACAGAACACATCCCTAAGCAATTTTTAGTACCCTATATGTAGGAAACACCTGTTCAGAAAGTCTTTAAATATCCTATCTGATTCTCGTTCTGCAGATGGGGACACTGAGGCATAGAATAGGTCATTGTTTCATCCAGAGACAACTGAGTGTGAGAGCTAAAATCTAGACTCTCTGGGTAGCAGAATGTTCTCATCATCACACATCTGTCTCTGTGCTTTTATCTCTATTTGTCCGTTGTTCATTTTACATATATAAATATATATTTACATGTATACTCATACTAAATACAGATGTGAGTTGAGAGGTTATCTTGTACATATAATTGATGATTTGTGTCCTATGATACCCCTTGTGCGTATGTGCAAGCATGCGAGAGTATGTAAGATACGGAGAGAGAAAAACAAACTCTCCTGTCTATGAGAGGGTATTAGTTTACACTCTCTCTTCAAAACTGTTTAAGCCAAGGTAGCTTTGAAAACTGTACATTTTTATTCCTGGTCATGTAATTATCCCCATGTCGGGTCCCTCTAAAACAATCTCTTCCTTTGTTTGACAGATTTGCGTAGTGTCTCTGTGGCTTCTCTCCGCGCCTGTCCTGCATGTTCAGAGTGTGAATAATAAAGCCTGAGAGGCTGTGCTGGCTTGCAGTTGCCAGTTGAAAAATTGTAATTTGTATTGATTAGTAAATTCCCCCTCTTCAACGGCCTATCACAAAGCCCCACTGGAGTCAAGAGTTTCTGCTATATTATTCCAAGGGCACTCTTGAGAGAAAGAATGTGTTTTCAGTAAGATTAAGCCCTCCATCTCAAAGAAGAGGAAGCATATCCTAAAGCGTTGCTTAAAATAGTCAGCATTCTCTCAACCAAAGACGAGATATGCCAGGCAGAGCTGGCTTGTTTTTTCATAGGTTACAGGACTGCTGTTTGCCTTTCTGTGGATCAGACCACAGAAGCTATCTATCTTCAGTCTCCCAGAGGGAGACAGAAGGCTGAGGGGCCTAATCCACTGGGAGGAAAGAGATTGCCCAGTTTGAGTTTACAAAACCTGGGTGTTAGTCCCCTGTCTGCTTATTTATTGAGAGTGATTTAAGGCAAGTTACTGAAACTTAATTTGTAGGTTTGTCATGTGTAAAAAGGCAGGGCTTCCTAGTATGGTGTGGAAAGGACACAGAGTAGCCCTGATTCCTCTTCCCACAGGCCTTTTGCCCACAGGTTTTGCTTTGCTTCGAATGTGCAGTGGTCCTCAAGGTGTGTTTCCCAGCCCAGCATGGTAAGCACACTGAGAATATGGAAAAGTGTGACTCATGCGCATTCTCAGGTCTATCACAGCTGTATCCATTAGCGACTGGGAAAGGGGCTCAGCGGTCTCATCTATTAGTCCTCCCTCCAGGTGACTCCCTGGGAACAACACTGGTGAAACACTGCCCTGGAAACTCCAATTTATCCCCTCCGGGAGAAAACCTCCTCTGCCCTTTCCCACTAGACCAAATGTCCCCATCATGGGTCAGTTGCCATTTACAATGAATTATGTGAGTATTTAATACATAAGGCCAGGGCTATGCCTGTGTTGGTTCATCATTGTACCCCGATGCAGCAAGGCACCTGCCACATAGTAGGCACACAATAACCATTTGTCATTTAGATAAAAGTTAATAGCCTTGAACAAATTACTTAAACTTGCTGAGATTCAATTTACTTCTTTTTAAAATGGGCACAGTAAAACATATCTTGGGAGATGGTGAGCTAAGAAATTATAAATTTAAATCTCAGTCAACAAACCCAATGTCTTCAAATGTTTTTAATTCCATATATATATATATATATATATATATATATGCATTTGTATACTTATGTATAAATATACATGTATTTATTTTTTATTTTTACTGGAAACCCTATTTTGTTTCTGGGTATCAGATTTAGTTTGAGTCTTCCTTGTGTTTTCTTCCCAATACTGGATTGAACCACCGCTCTACTAGTATATATTATGAAGAGCCTTGGTGACTCAGAATGCCTGTGGAAGGTGGCTAATCCTCCAAATTTAGGACACTCAGTGACCTGCTGAAATGCTCATATTCTCAACCCACATTATAGCCCTGAGAAATCTGGCTCTGTATGCTTTTCTATGATTTATTTGCTAGAAACCTCTCTGCAAAGGCCATATAATGCTACCTGCCTCTGCCCAATTGTCCCCAGTCTGTTCTGAGGTCTCTCCTGCACCCCATGGCACTGCCAGGATGTCAGCCAGCCTCTGCTTTACAACCCAGAAGCCTCTCTACTCCCATCCCCCATCGCTCATATCCTTTCAGCCCACAGGAATCTCTTCTTCACTGAAGGCTAATCTTTCTTCCTCTATGTTTTAGCCTAATGCCTCTGAATTCTCTCTCCTTTACTTTTGGCCAGTGCATTTTCGAACAATATTTTTTTCTCTATTTTGGGACTTAAGCTTTTTGAAACAGAAGCCTGGAAAATAAGAAAGTGTTTCTATTTTTTTTTTATCCTGATTTCATTCTCTACCTAAGACAGTCAGTCCACCGGTTTCTACCTGAGGTGGGGAAAATACTGTCATCAAAATAAAATAGTAGGCTTCCATACCCATGTTTCTCACATGGGGCAACTTCAGGCTCCTGATGACATTTGGTAATCTCTGGAGACATTTTCATTATCACCACTAGGGATATGGTCCAGTGGCTTCTGCTGAGTAGAGGTCAGTGATGTTGCCAAACATCGTCCGATGCACAAGACTGCCACCACCAGAGTTACCAGGTCCAAAGTTTCAACAGTGTCAAGACCAGGTTGAAAACCCTGCTCCACACAAAGCTACACAATAAGTACTGTGAAGAGTGGCACAAAGCTGGTGTTTAATCAGTGATTTTTGACTTTAAGTCTTGGTTTCTCCCATCTCTGATATCCCCACAACCGTAGCATGTTGGAGAGATTTTGGAAGCTTTGTGCTGTCACGGACTTTAGCACAAAGCACAAGCCTTAGCCTTCAGCCACACTCCTAGTGAGCAGATCTATGCGCTACCTGTCTAAGTTGCTTTTCTGCCCTAAAAGCCACACATTTTATTACTATTACTTGTCCCCATTGCATATTAATTTCTTAGAAAAGTAAGGCTAAAGTCTGACTTGACTTCGATGTGTTCAGTATTGCATGAGAAAGGAGAAGTTAATATGCTTCAAGTTTAGAGTATGGTGCCATTGGCTAGATGGCTGAGTACAGAGTGCTAAGGAAGTGGGGCAGAGGAGTAGACTGAATAGCAGGTGAAAGTGCAAGGGGTGAGGACACAGTGAGGTTTAGTTAGTGAGATGATGCTGAGTTAAGGTAAGTAGGAATTCTCAAGGGGAAAACGGAGGAGTGGAATATGTCAGGCATGGGGGATATGTCAAGGTGTGCCCAAGACACAGAGATGAGAAAGATGGTTAAAGGTTGGCAGGGCAGGCCACGACATTTGTTGAAGTCAGGGCAAAATGAAACGCAGAGTCTCTTATTTGAAAAGCAGGAAAGGGTTACCATGAAACATATTAAAAGGTAAAATGGCTTTTTCTTTCTTCTCCCATCTCTCTCTTTTGACCTTTCCTAGTATTTTGTATTTGCTATTCATTCATTATTACAGCAATTATGGCATAAGTTAGAGTTGAATGGGTAAAATTAAAGAGTGAGTAAGAGGAAATAGGTGATTTAAGCTGTCTGGGATGATGTTGTCTGGCACAGGTGAGAACCCTTGTGGGAGAAGGTCATGGGACGGGCGTTTGGAAGGAGAAGATATGAAACCAAACCAGGAGAGAAGTAGGTGCCAGAAAAAAAGTTGCTACACAATATTTAAAAAAACCTCTAGGCATCGGGTTAAGCACGTCTGTGAATGAAATTGATGATTTATTTATTCTTTTAAATAAAATAGTTTAAGTCTAGCAAAAGTCATTGTTTAGTGCTATCTGTTGCTTGCAACACATATATAACAACTAATGTACTAATAATCTGATATTATAGTGTTGCAATTGTAAAATCATTAAAATCAGTTTGAAAGTAGAATAGAATTTTAAAACCTTGTATTAAAAAGTTATTTTACATATTTATTTTCAGTATATATAGATCACAAGTAATATTTTTGTGCTATAGAAACATCATTATACTTTCAATGATTTTTTACCTTTTTTAAAAATTTAATATTACCTATAAATATTTTCTGTCTAGCTGCCTGGTCTTAATCTTCATTTTTTTATGGCTATATGATAACTCATAGAAGAGAAGCATTCTTATTTTTATTAGAGTTTCCTCACTGTGGGATAACTGGGTTTATTTTCTTGGCATTCCTGAATATATATACAATTTCAGGAAACCTCAATATTTCACACATATACTTTTAAGCTTCTTGTTGATATTTAGGAACCATTTTACAGTTATTTTTGCTTTGGAGCTAGCTGGGTAACACACCATATTGAAAACTTAAAAACAAAACAGAATTAGCATACACTGTTGTCAATAAAATTAAAACATAACAAAACAAATAAATAAAGGTATAAGCTCCAACCCTGCTAAGAACATGTTAAGTTTAGAATATAAAGAAAATGAACTTAGCTGATGGCTAGTATTTGAAGACAAATGCATTAATGAAAATCATCAATATTATTAGAAACATTTCAAAGGAAATAGCATGGTCCAATGCCCAGAAGGTGTTTCAATCATCAATTTTACAAAAGAGAACTCCAGTGTCATAGAAAATAAATTACCACAATTTACCTTGAGTTATAGTTCGCTGGTGCTTCCGGAGTTGAGCACAGTGATATTTGATGGGGCAATTTTCTCTTGGTGTAATTAGCCAGTTTGGACTTGTGAAAGCACATTCGCCATGCCCCAGAGATTATGGTTTCAGGTAGGAGATCGAAAAGGATTGAAAGGAATGCAAACACCAAGACCACACTTGATGCATGAAGGAGGTAAACAATTTAGGAAAAATACCAATATTGCTTGCTTACACAATTATTCACTGAAACAAGTGTCTTTTAGTACAAGGTCATGTTTAAGTGGCAATAATGCATCTGAAATAGTTCATTTAACAAAAAGAAGCAGCATTATTGAGTCCAAGGCAGCTATCAAAACTTGTCTAACTACTTCAGAACAACACATTGAGAGGCGAGAGTTTAAAGTGAATGTCCATTTATCTAATTCTTCATCAAAGGAAAATCCTGTGTATCCAAGCTGAGATCTTTTTATTGGATTCTTACTGATGCCATACATTTCATCAGCAGCATTTTCTTTGAAGTACTAAGCTATTCAAGGTTAGAAAGTTGAAATTTGGCTTTTAATGGGGAATTTACATTTGTGTTTCATTGTATAGATGAAATGTGTCATCAATTTATTCTATGGAGAAAGTAGTGTGTTTATTTATTTATTTTTGGTTATGGATACTTATTACCAAAATGGATAAGATAAAACGTATTGCTGATTTGTTTTGAGAATGGAAAACTTCAGGTAATGAATGCACATATTTCATTTTCAGAGGACAGCTGGTAAAATTCAGTGGGTTGCAATAATTTTAAATTATTTTCTATATTCCCTTCCCTTTCTTTGTCCTTGAAAAATGGAAAAGCAGTAATATAAATGTGGTGGTACTAAATTTAAGGAACAGTTAGAATTTTCTTGTTTAATAAAGGAACACTGGAAACTTTCAGGAACATCATCCATGAATAAAGAAGACATTATTCCGAACTCAAATGCATTGCCAGATTTCTACCTCGGTTTTCTAATGTTTTCTCCCAAGGTTTGCCATGATCCTAAGAACATTTAGATAATTATTATTTAGATAATTATAATTATATAAACATTTACATAATTATTATTTTATTTTCTCCTTAGGGAAAAAATAAAGATTGACTTGGGTCAGAATATTAAATCTGAAATGAAGTTTCTGTTTACTCTTCTGCTGGCAACTCCAAAGCCAGAAAACAGCATATTTTTTTTTTGCTTGGAAGAGCTAGGTCTTAGCAGACCTTTCTTTTTCTTTTTGTCCAGCTTTAGTGAGATATATTTGACATAAACATAAAGTTGAAGGGGTATCAGGTTTTTTGATAGGATATATTGCCGAATGATTACCACCATAGTGTCAGCTGACAACTTTATCACATCATATAATTACCATCTTTTATTTGTGATGAGAACGCTTAAGATTTATTTTCTTAGCAATTTCCAAATTAGCAGCTGTTAATCTGTACAACTGTTCTATTCTCGTGGTCATTGTACTAAAAACCTGGGCTTGGCTTACTTCTTTTATTTCTACAATTAAAACAGTGGACACATGTCCAACAGGGTCATATTTCTTTGGCCATTTGTTTAAGTGCTCAGAGGCAGGAAAATAAAAATAAATTGGAAAAAAATGAAATAAAATGAGAGAAACTATAATTTTTCCTCTGTGTTTGCTATTTTTTATGTGATTTATCAAGTTAATTTTATAAGCAAAAAAATGCACCCATTAATTAAGAGGAGGGAAATACAGTCACATTTTATAGTCTACCCACCTGCATTATCCAATTCACTGCTGTGTGAAGGTTTTCCATCTACTATTTATGAGAGTGGTATAGCTTAAAAATACTTGCTTATTCCCAGAAATATGTCATTCTTATGATTACTGTTGTTTGCCATTGATGAAACAATTCTGTCTTCTGAATAAGAACTCTCAGCCTATTTTACTCAGCCTTAGGTCTTACAGGAAACCAAAATTTTCATTTTTATAGATAAAATCCAACTAACATGTATTAAATTCACAGAGCCAGTTAATAGTAAACTTCAAGTTAGAACTCAAATATTTCCCCATCTAGTTATATGCTGTTTCCAATGCCTAAATTTTTCTTCTGGTAAGATGACTTTGGAGCCCTGCTATTGCACAAATAGAGTGATGGGCACATCTCGGCTTGCCTGGGACTTCACTAATTTTAGCACTGAAAGCAAATCTCAGTTCCCAGGGAACCCTGGATGGTTGGTCACACCATTGCATACCCTTCATTTTCTTGCTTTCTCTTGCTCACACATACACTGGTGGGCTGGAAACCTGAGATTTCCATAAGCTGTACTGTGTTTGCTCTCTTTCTCTCATACCCTGTGCTAAAACGGACTGACCATATGGCCCTGAAATATGGACAAAAGGGGCATCTTCCTTGGGCTCATCCTTTGGAGGAGACTGCTGTGATCCTCCATTACCTGTGCCCCAGTCCATGGGGTGATTAGCCTTGCAGCCAACAGGTTGTGCCCACACAGAGATCATGCTCCCTTTCTACACAACTCCAGCTACCAGACATCTTGGACATCACATCTCCTTTGAGATCACATCTCTTTGGAGATCACATGCCTTCTTCTAAGGTGTGCACAGACCTCTTCACCACCATATGAGCACATCCACTGTCAAGGTGGCCTAGGGCAGCTATTTATTGTAAGACCTGGCGAGGAGCATGTGGAAGGATCTTGAATGAGTGAGCCCAGGTATCTTCATGTGCACACATTGCCCAGTGATGTGGGAAGGGACTCAGGTCAAAAGAAAGGGGAGGGTGAAGCCAGGAATTAGAGCCATAGCTTCACCCTGCCCTATCCTAAGTTTCTGCCCTGATTTCTAAGGCTTTAGAGAATTCTAAATTCTAAACCTGGCCTTCTAGGTTAATATGAAGGGGCATGTGTCAAGATGGGAGGCTTCATATATTATATTCCACAATTGGTTAGCTTGATTTATAATTTAAAAATATCCATATGGTGTTTGGGTTTGTATTTGTACAGTTGTCTCAGGCTTTGCAATCCTTACAAGGGGGCCTGCCTTCTGCCTTCCTCAGGCCAGGTGTGTGCCTGGTATCACGCCTAGAGGCATGAAGAAATGCTGGCTCTCTAAGCAACAATCAGATAAACTGCTGATGCATGCATATTCATATGCTTGCTTTTTATGTCAAGCTTTCAGGGTCCATTTTGTACTCCTTTGGAGCCCGACTCCATTATCCCAGCTTGCCAATAGCTTCAAACAATTGGAGTCATCAGGAGATTTGGTCGGCTCTCAGGTTAACTCTGTTATTGAAAGTAAATAAAAAGTCTCTTCCCGAGACAGGTAACAATGGAGGGAGGCATCACTGTGAGATGGATGCGGTGGCACTGGTTGAACTGCACTTACCTGGAAAGAATGATTTTTTCCAACATAGTTCAAGTGCAAAAACTATATATTTTAAATGTATTTTATGTTTTATATCATACTTCTTTCTCTCTCACACACAAACAAACACACATGCACACATACTCTCCCTTTTTGACTGTACACATTGCTACTTCATTAAATTACTGAGCTGCTTTAACACAGTAGCCACATTTCAGACAGGGGAGCACTAAAAACCTAACACATAGCAGTAGTCACTCTTCACTGAGCATGGAAAATGTATCAACGTTGAGCTAAATTGTTTACATCCAATATCACAGCTAAGTCTTACAACAGCATGATGTCTGTGTGGTTCCATTATATAACTGAGAAAACTGAGGCATAAGAGTGTATCTTACCCAGGTAACATCATTAGTATGTAGCAATTTGTGCTATGTCAAACCATTAGTTAATTAATTCACCCAGGAAATATTGATTGCTTACCATTCATTAGCTTGTGCCAGATTCTCTAATGTACTGGGTAAATGGACAATGAAAACAGTTTTTTGTGAAACTTCCTCTCATCTGGAAGGCTTAGAATTTAGGGGGAAATCAGAAGAAGGGCACCGAACTCAACCTTGGGTGGACCAAATATCTGAAAAGTTTTTCATGTAGAATCAAAGCTGGAGCTGAGTCTCACAGAAGAAATAGGTAGTATTGAAGACTGATGGAGCAAGGACAGGTGTGTCAGATGAAGGAAACAGCATATGCAAAGTCATAGAAGCATGGATGTTTCTGGAAAGTGATTTCTAGAGAATGGGAATTGCTTTCTTGTGGTCAGAGGGGCTATGGAGGAAGGACAGATGAAGGCAGAGCAATTAAAAGAAGATGTGAATGTAAAGAAACATCCCCTTGATCTTAAAAATGCCAGTGGACTTTGGTCTTTGTAGTTTCATAGATACAGGGATCATCACCTCAGGAAGAACTCCTGAAAGCTTTCTGTTCTCTGTAATATCTTAAAGATGAGGAGCTGAAACCTGGGTATGCTCATAGTTAAGTGACTTGCTCAGTCTCAGAACTAAAAAAAAAAAAAATAGTATAATGCTATTCTTTTGAATCCTCAATCTCGATGCTCAGGCCTCTAGTAGTCACCCTTGATGCTATTGTTTTATTTTCCTTTAACTGACCTAGCAAATACATTCAAATATGATTTCATGAATATTCTCTCATTGCAAACTGGATATTAGTGAGCATATTTTTGTAGAAGACCAAATGAATGTGGATAGACTGGGATGGGGGCAGTTATTCATTTGCAAAAAGATTTATGGCCATTCCATTTTCAATAGTCATCTCACTTTTTTAATGTAAAATACTATTATAATGGCAACTATTATTTACATGTAGGGCGTATTTTTTGAAAGGTGATCAAACTCATGTTAAAGTTGAGATCTTTCAGATTTTCTCACCCTGTATCATTGCCATCTCAACCAGTCTGGTCTCAAATTTAGGACCAAACCTAACTCTATATGGAAGGAATCGAGAGTCAACATTTTAGATAGGCATCCCAATTTAACAAAAGCCAGGCTTTTGTCTTGTTCCCCAAACCGTGATGTTGCCTTCTATTCTGATAGGACCTTCATGTTATTACCTAGCTCAGTCTCTCTCTTTCCAGTCTCTCTCTTTCCAGTCTTCTCCAACTGTGTGTTGAGCTCTAAACTCCAGCCTGTAACTGAACTCCATTTTTAATCTATGATATTGTTGTTTTAGCCACCTTCATGTATTTCTAAGCAAATATACTCACGAATGAGCCCTTTCCAGCTTCTGGGACATAATAGAATTCTCCACTAAATGCCTCTGATATGCACCAACACACTGAGCTATCCTCTGCTCTTACTCTTTCTCAGATTGCATTCATCTGGATGAGCAGGGATTAACTCTGGCACCTTTAAATTATTATCTCTGAAAAAATCTTTGTATTTCCCATTAGAACTTAACTGCTTTAGGCATGCCTTATGCCTAATCAGGTAGCATTCTTTTTATAATGTAGGATGTGGTAGTCCTTTGTTAAGGATTGAAATAATGGAGTGGTGGAGAAGAAGAAAGGACCAAGGAGACTGCGTGGTGAGGTTCCTTCAGGAGGAAGTACAAGTCCAGGCAGTAGAGGTCAAGAGAAGCCCACGTTTTGGTGAAGTAGTCAGTTGTATCCAGGGGAAATTCACTTATTTGAGGAACACAATGGACAACTGCTCTGGAGATAGGTTCTTTTTGCCAAGTGGGTTGGAAAACCTGGTAAACGCCTCTTTTATTCTTAAAATTGGGCTTCTGCTTTTGCCCAGCTCTCACTCTTCATAAAGAAAAGTTGCCGAAGAAACCTGAAGCCTGCGTTGTGGGAAAATGTTCTAAGGCACAGGAAATATTCAAAGATCTGTAATTGTCAGAAAGAAAAAATGGGAGGACAATATAATGGAAAATTTAGGATTAGCTATTGTTTTATTTAGAAAGAGCCTCTGAACTATTTCTGATTTTAAATAAAGCAGGACTGCATACAAAGGAATCATTCAGCTGGGTGTCAAGAGCCCTGTGTTCCAGGCACATTTCTCATTCTAACCGGTTCTAGAATGTGCCCTTGACCAAATCAGCGGAGGTATCTCTCCTAGCTTGGCCAGCTAGATATTAAAGGGAATTAAGAGTTTTATTTTTATAGCCCTATTTACCTTGGAAATTCTGGTCTATGAGGGAACATAAATATTCTCTGTAAACACTGTTAGTCAACAGTGACTGTCATAATATGCACAAAGATATTATGCCTAAAATATTTTTAAAAACAGTTTGTGAGTATTGAACATTAGTATGCATTTTAGTTTTTATTTTTGTAACTCAAGCATATGTAACTCCATGTAGTACAAACATTATTAATTGAAGCATAAACATTTTCTCACTGAGAGCCTTATTTCCATTCTCACCTTCCTGTAGTCTTTTTTCTGCCCAGCAGCAGGGATGATCTTCTTAAAGCCTAAGTAAGATGATTATATGGTATTCTTTGATACTGTCCTTGAGTCCCTCTTGGGACAACATCCAAGCATCTTGCTGTGGCCTCTATAGTCACCTCTACGAACAGAGCCCTGCCAGCCACTCTGACCTTGTTGCCTACCACGTGTTACCTCTCCACTAGGGTCAAACCACAAGAGCCCCTTCCAACCCTTCAGATGCCTCTTATCTGTGTAAGCCTCAACCATCCCTTGTTTAGGATTATTGCACATGCTGGTTCTCCTGCCTTGAATTTCTTCTCTGAGATCGCGGCATAACCAGTTCCTCCACATCATCAAGGTCTCAGCTGCATCTCTTTGCAAAGACCTTCTCCAACCAACCCCGCTAACATACTGCCCATTGCTGAGTCCTCTTTAACCTGATTCCTCATTTTCTTTCTACAAATCATCCATTTCTACCTCATATTTTTGGCTTGATTGTAACTATTTGTTTTCTCTCATCAGAATGTGGGCCCCATGCTGGCAGGAATTTTATCTTGTTCGCTGAAGTGTATCTTGTGTTTAGGGTAAAGTTCTGCATGTGGTTGTCATTCCCAGAATATTCTTTAAATACATGGATGTGTTTCCTTGAAAGGAAATTCAGCCCTAGTCATCTAGATCAGATCCTGTATATGCTGTTTATAGAAACCATAATTAAATATCTTATTTTATACCATTAACACAATTTTGTTCTGATCTAGTTATATATTCATGAGGCTACTTAGGTATAAAAGATGAAAACTTAGAGACACTATTTACATGCTGGACATCATAATATATAGTTTGTAATAGTGAAAAGGGTATCAAAATAAAACTCTATAGAATGTTGTCTGTTACTACATTTGTAGATTTTTCTTGTCTTTGAAAAACAATTCTTGAACAATGATTAAAATAAAATTAAAAAAACAATTCTTGAATCTATTCCTTCTTAATTTCTTTATTTTGTGTTTAATAAATCAGAGATTTTAGTGCATGCTACTCTTTTCTTGTATATTCAATATTCACAATGGCTGATGATACATCAAATAATCTGTTTAAATATTTGGGATCTTAGAAGGCAAAAGGGATAAGAGTGCCTTTAGAGCAGACATTATAAAGAAAAATGATCAGATTCCAGAAAGATACAGTGTGAAAGAAAATAAATACATAACATATATTGAGCCACTGTGATGGAATTAACAGCACCTCTGTATCATGAATGAACATGTAATTTCCCCCAAACAAAATACTTGTTAGGGACTTTCTTCACCCTTTACATGGTGGTGGCATTACAGCTGTACAAATACAAGATATTAACTTTTCAGGTGGAGTGACATATACAACCCTTTACTTACCTAGAAGTACAACCAGCCTGTCATTATAGGACACCTGTGCCACCAGTGGCAGCAGCATCACTCTGCCTGGCCATCCTTGGCCGCCTAGGGCAGTGATAGTCTTCCATGTCAAACAGGCTTTGAGTTGGGCACTGTTCTGTTAGATCTTCCAGCCATAGAATTCTAGCCTTTGCTGCCATGCTGAGTTTGGTCCCATCTAATTTTAATTTGTTAGTATTGATTTTTCCTCAATATTCAAGTGGCATTTATTTAATCCATAACTTTGAGAACTTCAAAGATGCATAGAAAAATAATTCATGATCACACCACTCAGATATTGTACTATTTTGGTACATGTTTTTCTAGTACTCATGTGTATGGCTATAGTGGATATATTTACTTAGAGTGTATGTGTACATCTATACATGTGTGTATGTTTGTATAGTAATAAATACAATATATACATTTTATATATGAACATATTCTAATCAGTAATGTTTAAATTAATGCATTATTTACATATACATAGTTTATAAAATATCATATTTGCATGAGAAGCCCATCTTTATCAGTAGAGTGGTTGGACTCATAGTGATCATTCTCTTTGTTCCAGCCATTGTGCTAGAAACTTCATGTATCATTTAGTCCTCAAACATCCCTGTAGAGTAGGTATTATTATTCCCATTTTACAGTCAAGTATTACAGTCAGGAAAAGATGTACAGATATATACATACTCACATGGAAACATTTACATACACATATAGTGACTCGGAAGTTTCCCTAAATTTGCTCATATTGTCTTTAAGAGTTAATACATGAGCTCAGGAAAGATTTTTCAGTCTCTTGTAATAAATACAGTTTTGGAAGTCTGTATAAGTTAGGGGACAATAGACTCTCAGAACTGTTTAGGTAGGACACTAAATTTCTTCTGACTTAATTCTATTATTCTGCAGAAGAGAAACCTAGGTTCAGATAATCACGCGCACATATCAGTTTCAGCATCAGAGTTTAAATCCAGGCTAAGCCATAACATCATTTGTTCATTAATTTTTTCTTCAATGATTATTTAGTACCTACTATGGTCTGAACAATCTGTAAAAGCCCACACACATCAGTAGACCAAAGTAGCTGTTCTCCCTGAGATAAACTCAACAGTTAGTCATCCCTGAAATAGACTCATTTTTATGCATTAAGTCTGAATCAATGTATATTTCTCCAGTAAGATCATTTAATTATTTCCTTTCAACCTCTCTCTTATGTCATATGATGACAGTGTCTCCTAGTTGACTGCATGGATTATATGCCTGTACAATAGGCATTGATTGATTTCTTCTTTTCTAAGCATGTGATTCTAGGGTGGGGATAGTTTTCTGTTCTCCTTGCTGTACGGTAAATGCTGGGTTTTCAGTGTGGGCTGGAAAGAGTTTCTTCCCATGTTAATCAAACCCTTCAAATTCTAGCCATGACTCCAATAGTATCAAGCAAGTCAGACTGGGTAAAATAAAGATAATACTGCTTAGGTATTGCTTTGTAACAAACTATGACCAGATTTAGTGGTTTAAAACTACAAAAATGTATTATTTCATGATATCTGTGAACCAGAAGTCCAGGGATGGCTTAGCTGGCTCCTCTGGCTGAGGGGTTCTCACTATCCTGGAATCACGGTGTTAGCTGGTCATATCAAGGCTTAGTTAGGGAGGAACCACATCCAAACTCACACATGTGTTTGTGCCTTATGTGCAGTAGAAATGAGGTCTCAGGTCCTCTCAGGAAGATGGTAAAGCTATCAGATCCTTTTCCTGTTGCTATCTCCTTAGGATGACTCATAACAGAACAGTTTTATTCTTCCAGAGATAGGGTTCTGGCAGAAAGAGTCAGTGGTGGCTAGCAAGATGGAAAGTGCATTATTTTTATAATGTAGTCTCAGAAGTCACATCCCACCACTTCTGCCGTATTCTGTGTATTTGAAGCAAATCACTAGGTCTCACACACTTTCAAGTGGAGGGGATTACACAGGGACAGAAATACTGGAATTGGGGATCATGGGGAGCCATCTAAGTAGTTGCCTTGCACAGAAATAAATCAAAGAGAAGGAATGGATTATTATGACTAGGGATTTCCACACCACCTTCATTGAAAATATAGTATTTGAACTTTACTTTGAAGAATATAACCTTAAGGTGAAGAGGGATTTCACAAGAAAACAAACAAGAGGGAAAAGGTACCAGACTAAAAAAGGCACACAGGGATCCAAGTTCTGGGACTCATTCATATTCAAATGACATTACAGAGAGTCTACCACATGCCAGAGACATAGTCTGTTAGGGCTATGCACAGGACAAACCCAGTGTCTTATCTGACTCTCAAATAAGATAGACCATTGTTCTAAGAAAGACCATTAACCCAGTGTTCTTACTACTGCTAACTGATGCTACATCATTTTTCTAAACCACTAACTGTATATCAAACTTCCTTATAGAATCCTGGGACTGGAAACTATTAAAAGAATTTCATGCAGCTTATCTCATTTTATGGAAAAAGAATAGACTTCAGTATCAGAAATACCTGAATTCCCATTTGCGCCACTTATCAGCCCTTTTCCCAAGTCATTAACGTTGCTAAATCCAACTGCCCATAGCTATAAAATGGAGCAATTATAATTACAACAAGCTGCTGTTGGAAGGATTAAAGGTACAGCATTTGTGAAAACATATAACACCTGGTGTATAACGCATATTCAATATGCTTTGCCTCACTTGCCTTTCTTTTTTTCTGTGCTTCTTTGCCTCTCTTTTTCCCACATCCATTTAGAAAGTCTCATTTTACAAAAAAAGGAAAGGTGATTACCCTGTTTTTAAATGCCTGTGAAAGGAAGTTAGCCACTTTTGCATCATTCTAAAGCTTTGACACGTTTGTTCTCCCAGAAGCAAAGGTTTAAGAACTTTAAAATTAGGACAAAATTAACTCCATTGTAATTCCATTATGCTTAGTTAATATAGTGTACATCATACACACTCATTAGATGCTTCTTAATTGAGTTATTTTTCACCTTGTAGTCAAAACTAACATAACTCCTCTGAAAGGTAAAACTAACACACCACTAATTGTACAAAATCGAGAGAACTGTAATGAGTACTAAACAAACAGATGGTTAGTTTACATGAATTAAGGTACTGTGTGTTTTTATCTTAAGAAAGACGTTAATACCTGAGCTAATTATAGATACAGCACTGCCTGACACGTTGTAATTTGTGCTTCTATTCTGATTTCCTTTTTATTTAAAGAAATTAGGCCCCTTTGCACGAGGAGTTCCCTGCAAACTCTGGCTAAACTTAATTCCAGTATTTTAAAACGCTAGCTTTAATCTGCACCTGCCTAAGAGGGAAAACTGATATTTCTGCTCGAGTTCATTAGCAATAAAAGAAAGAAATGATACAGCAAAATGTAGATGCACACACATGTTTCCCTTCTTTAGACCTTGTTTTCACGAACAAAGAACATTCCTCCGTCATCATTATCCAATGTAAAGATCACAGGACATCACCTGCCTAATTGTTATGGATTTTGATTTCTCTCTTAATATGATGTATACAATAGAAACTTATTATTCAATATATAAATATTAGAAATTATTGATCTTATGGGAGGAATCCTAAATGTCTGAACAGTTTTGCTGTACAGCTGATATGAAAAGTGATTGGTGTCACATAATTATATACAGAATTAATTAGATATTGAACCAACTAGTTGAATATCCAGCATGCAAATTTCAGATGTAGCTTTTTTCTACTTAATTTCATTTCTCTCTTTTTTTTTAGTAAAAATGGTCAAAAATTGGAGGAAAATATGTGATATTAATAAAAGAAAATACCTTAGGGAAATTTGAAAATGCAGTTAATTTAGGAAGATAAATAAATAGAAGAGATACTATGTAATTTTAAGTGAAATATCGTTCATAGTCGAGTAACTTAGGAATCTTTATAAAAGTTTCTATGATATGAATTTGAAAATATTTGAAGTTTCATGGGGCATTTTTAAAGATTTAAGAGTTTTTGCCCTCCCTGGTACAGCTCAGTGGATTGGGTGTGGTCCTGTGAACCAAAGTGTTGCCGATTTGATTCCCAGTCAGGGTACTTGCCTGGGTTGCTGGCCAGGTCCCTAGTAGGGCACTCATGAGAGGCAAACCCATATTGATGTATCTCTCCCTCTCTTTATCCCTCCTTTTCCTTCTCTCTAAAAATAAATAAATAATACCTTTAAAAAAGATTTAAGAGTTTTCATAGACTCCCAATTTATAGAGACTTTTCTTTTTCCTCTATGGTCAGAAATGTAACAAAAAAGCAAGGACTTTTTATATAAAACAGATTTTTATGGAACTTGGAGAACTGTTTTGTTCATTAAGGTGATATATCTGTATGGGAAATCCAAGAAATGTATGGCAAGGTAGAATCCAATTCACAAGAAATTTATTATTGAGAAACACGTCTGAAGGAGAATAGGAGAGATAAAGGTAGGAGCCTTCAGACAGTAAAACAGATCCTACATCTATGAAAGGAGTGAAGGGAAAAGGGATTATGGAGGAAGAACCCCAATTGCAGTAGCTCTGTGAGAACATCTCAGACAGGCTGTTGGGCTGCTACAGAAGACTTTCCTTCAATGAGAACCACATTTGGCAGGAATGAGCTAACTCCAGTACCCTCTTCAAACTCGGTCACTGAGAAAGAGCAGTTTTGGGACAGTGTGACTTTCTTGTAAAATCTACAATGGATCCTGAACTCATAGCCCTGGAGGCTGTCGGCTAGCTGCAGACTACTCACAGCAGGTTTTCATGAAAGGAGACCTGAGTGGTCCACTCCTGAGGCGGCCATAGTCTGTTCCTAGTACAACATAGACCCGCTTCTCCAGCCACATTAAGGGAGCAACCCCTTCATGGTTGCTGTGGGCTTCACCTCCTCAGAGGAGAATATATTATAGTTCACGGTAGTTACAATTTCAGGGTAGCAAATGCTATTAATATATTCCTCCTATACTATCTATTTTAGATTCTCCTCATCGTCAGCTATCACATAACAGATACTGGTGACTTATTCGGTGGTGTGACGAACACCCAAACTGAGTGGTCTAAGCTTCTAGAATCTACACTTGTCCTAGGATATTTTTGTTGCACATGTCCATTCATAGTTAAAGGTGGGCAAGAAATATCCAGAGGCACCCAGTGGGTCACTTGGGTTCCATACATATTCCTCTGTTCCTGTATACCATAGCAGCAGCCATACTTCCCCTTACCAACAAGGGTCAAATACCGCTGCCTGACAAAATGGTGACTTGTCTTCTTGTCTGCACAATGAGTCCAAGTGCCTTCGAGATACCTCATAAGTTAAGGGACCTTTCTTTGTCCCATGGAAATAAATGTTCCCTTATAGGGACTGTAACTCTTAACCAGAAGAACCTAACATTTAGAGGATATGAAGGGAAAAATACAAAGTCCTTTCCATAGGTCATTGGGAATGATCGTAAGTGGGGCCACAGAATCATTCAGTTGTTATTTATGAGCTAAGAGTCTATAGTTTGGGTTGCTGTACCTGGCAGGTGGTACATCACTCTCATGGCTATTAATAAGCCCAGTCCCATTTCCACGTCTCCAACCATAAGCCTCTCCCACCAGAGAAGAGCCACCACTGAACTTCTTAATAATTTGAGTGTCCCTTTTGCCAATGCATATCCAATAGTCTAGGTCAGTTATGTGTTCTCTGGGCCTTTCTATAGAGGAGAGCCTTCTGGTGCGTGTTCTGGACTCACATAATACATTTGTTCTGGCATGCCTACAAGCATGAGTTTTTTCACTCACTTCTTTTCTGTTTTACAAGGTAATCTAGGCATTCAAACTTCACTCAGCATTGGCCATTACATTTTCTAGGCTTCTAAGGGCCACCCTATCAGCAACATTGCTTATTACCCAGGGTCCTCGGCAGGACATTAAATCCTCTGTCCCAAGGAAATGCTCCCACATCTACAAATTCAGTTATATGTCCTGGCATAGTTTGATAAATCACCCTCAAAATCCAATCCTAGGTATTCTCTGGCTCTTGGGGATATATATTAGCTAATTCCTGCAGCTTCCTTGGAGTACAATCTCTTTTCTTAGTTTTTGGGCCAATTTGCACTGAAATGTACCCCTTAGTTATTAACTTGGCAGATGAGATGAAGCAGCAGCAGCTCCTAAGAGCAGCACCTACTCCCTGAGGAGGCTGAGAGCTCTGTAGCATCTTCTTGCACAGGGGCAGCAATTAGGGGACGTCCTCACTGACAGGCATGGGTCATATCTTCAGGCTTGAAGGGTTCAAAAGACTCTGCAAAGCCAAATCCCTCAAGAGCGTTTGCTCCAGATGTCCATGTTCCATGTTTCAGAGTTCAAGATTATCCAAATCTGCTTGACAGATCTGCTAGGAGTGAGCATGTATTTGTCTTAGGAGCTATGTGCCTTCAACTGTTCACACTTGTATTTGCTATGGGCTATGTCTGCTCTTCCACTGCAGGAAATAAGGACTTCTTTGTATGTGCCTCACAGTTAGCCTTTAACTGTTTCTTAACCATCCTTACTTTCTCATTATCCCTCTGCCTGGTCTCCATAAAACTTAATAGCCGCCAACCCACTCTACCATCCTTATAGGCATTGTTATTCTCACACATTTTCAGAGTTTGAATCATCTCATGCTCAAGGGCATCATCCTTCACCAGGTTGTTTCCTAGGTTACCACTAGTGCACTCTTCAGCCATGGGTCCATGGCATTGGGTCAGGGACTCTCCTTGTCCTGTATTCCACATTATGCATGGTGCTTCCTGCCAGCTGGGTAGGGAGTGATGAAATCTAGAAACCTCATTGTACCACTTGCTTTCTCAGACCAGACTCTATACCAGCAGTGTCTGTTTGGGTCATCTAAGGAGCTGAATCCAAAAGAAAATTGGATGTATAAGATATTTATTGGTAGAAGTGCCTGTGAGTGATAAAGAAGGCATGGAACAGGAGTAGATGGAAAGAGCTTTCCACCCACAAAGTGAGCCTGAAAAGAGCAAGCAAGGGAAGGAATGATGATTGAGTGGAAAGAGCCTAAGAAACACCACACTAAAAAAACCTGAGTTGGATGGAGAGACCTCAAACAAAAATAGCCCAGTTGAGAAGGTACAAGTTGGACAGGAACAGTTCACCTTTAATGTACCCACTTAGCTCAGTCATTGGCATGGGGCAGTCCTGGACAAAACAATGTCAATGTGAATTCTGAAGAAGGTGCCCTCTAGTCTACTACTTTGATATAATGAAAAAAAGAAGTACAGGATCTAGTCTAGAGTAAGATAAGTATGAGTTTTTATCCCAGCTCAAGTTCACTAGACTTGTGATCAAGTTACTTAATATTTATGGGGACCTACTTCCTCATATATAATACAAAGGCAATTATTACCTTGTTCAAAGTTTGTAATTACTCAATATGAAGTTTATAAAATTACACAGTATGATGACTGATATATAGTAGGTTTTGAAAATGTTATTGCCCACCCTTGCATCAAATTTCTCTCCTCTCTAGTCTACTTTAATTTACCCTGCATTTTAAGTAGGGGTAATAATAGTGTTTTTCGAAGACACAAATCTTAAAAAAACTATAATTGCATTTTTTGGTCAACATTACAAAATTTAGTTTCTTCAAGTTGGTAATTAAAACAACATACCAATTAGAAGTTTTAACAGTTATTATGGAGCATGTACACTTTACCTTGGCAATTTAATTTTTGAATTTTTTTTATATTCTTACCTTTTAGATAAAAATTTTACAGTTTGGAAATCTTTATACCTCCAGTCCTGGCAGAAGACATATAAATCAACTATGTACTCTCTGTGCTACCCATGTATGTGATATTTCCTTTAAGTTTATTTTATACTTTCAGTATAATATCTAGTAACAATGTCTGTTAAAAACATGTCTGCTCTCTCAGGACTATAAAATCATTGCTCAATGTACTGTGTTATGGGTAACAGCTTACAAGTATTCTTCAATTGCAGCTCCGTTAAAGATTATATGAAGAAAATCTTAACTGATGGTTACCAAACAACTAATGCTCACTTTAAATCAATACTTTATTAAATCATTTGTGTGTATATGCTTTTGTGCTTTTGTTACCTATATAATGGTATGTTTAACCTTCTTTAGGGGGTCTACCAGACAATTCAAAAGCAAACAAACAAACAAAAAACCCCCAACAAACCAACAAGCAAACCAACAAAAAACTTTAACCTCAGAACAAAGAATGAAGATAATTCATCAGCGAGCTAGTAGATATTAGATAATGTGAGGATATTGCTAGCAGAAGCCTTAGAGATCACATAGTCTAACTCTTATTTCGCACATGTGCAGTGACATGTTAAGTCACTTGCCAAAGGTGACTCAGGGAGGTAGTAGTGGGGCTTGGACACAGAGTCGCACCTTCCACCCCCAGACACAGAAGCTTTTCCCTGTATGAATCTGGTATATGTGTAGTAAGAATACCACATCTTATGAGCCAGCATGAGCCATCTGGAATACACAGGAGGAACAGAGACCCTTTCCTTTATTTCCCCAAGTTTAATGGATATCAGTTTTTGTGATAACAGTCCTTCAGGAAGACAAAGTTATGTAAATATGTCAATATGTTATACTGGGAAAAGAAAAAGCATTGGATATTTATTGATCTTTTGTCCTTGAAAGGAATATGTACCTAAGCTCATGTTTTTCTTAAAGTAGCCCTCTGAAGTGGTATGTTCAATTTTCCTTCTTTTAAAAAAATAATTAATTTATTAATTACAATTAGTTATTATATCATTACAATAGATAATATGTAATAAGGCCAGCATTAACAATTTGATTTAATTTCTCTGGCCTTTATTATAAAATGTTTGTCCTACAGAAGTCTGTGTCCCTGAATAAGCCAACTAGATAGAAATTAACCTGTCTACAGAGCATCACTAACAACAAACTAGTGAAGATCTGAGTAGATTTATGAAGCAAAAATGGGTGTTTATCAGTTCAGTGGACATCTGATAATATTGAAGGGTTTTATAGGAATCTCTTCACTTTCTTCATGAAGGATATTTACAAAATTATTCTATGGGTATTATTTATATACGTGGCAAGTGAGGGCCTTTGCGTGTGTGTCTGTGTCCATAGGTTATGCATATATGTTCTTTGACTAATCCCTTCACCTTCTTTTACCTAGGCCGCTCCCCTCTGACAGCTGTCAGTCCATTCCATGTGTTCATGCCTCATTTTCCTTCTTAACTGGTATGACACTCAAGGCTCAGAGGATTAAAGGGCTTGTTCAAGTGTTTGTAAATACAGTTTATAAAGTAATTTATAAATATCTTATTTTTTATATTGTGTGTGTTTTATATACAGGGTCTGGCAGAAATAATGCCTGCTTGAGTGTCATTGGTAGGGTAATAATATGGGTGTAATACTTAATAGTTTTAATTTGAACATTTCACCTAAAATGTCATATGGTGTGCTTGAGTGTGATGTTTCAGAATTACATGCTTTTATTTTGTAATAAGAAGGGGTGTTATTTGTGCTAGGCCCTGTATTTATATATTATTAAATACTTTATATGCATATTATAAATATGTTGTATTATAAAATACAGCTTATAAATGGAGATTTTCTGTAACTTCAAAACCCTGACTCCTTCAGCACTTCTCAAAGAGAATGTTTGGTTGATGGACACTGGTTCAGGCTCGAGCAATCACCTTTGAACTTTCACAATGAATGCTGTCATATACAACCACACACACAACAAATGGTCGAATTATAGCTCAAGAATACGTCTTCTGACTCCAAAGAGCCTTCCTTTTTTCTCAGAATCACTCCTCTTATTTTCTCCCTTAAGTTTCTGTTAGTAAGTTTTCCAAATGCATTTCTACCCTAAATATCATCATATAAATGAAACTGAAAAAGTATGAAAAAGTTAAACTTTTATTATGAACCCACTGACACCCATATGCACCCCACATATACCACTGCCTAGTTAGTTAAGCTAATGGATCCTTCTGTTCCATTCTTGGCATGATGCTTCTCTAGGAAACCAATAAGTATTTCATTGATTTCAGAATTCCTCCTTTGGTTACGGTGGGTCTTAAGGTCACAGTGTTTACTTCTGTGCATGTATAAATCTTGTCATGGGGTCTGATATTTGCTCTATGTGTTCATTTGTTCTACAGTATCATTTAATATAGAATTACTCTGAGGATAGGATTTTCTCCTATAGGAGAAATTCCCATTTCTCCTAAATGGCAATAGACGCCTGGAGGTTGAGAACAATTCTATAACTAGTCACCTAGAATGTTCCCAGAACATAGCTCTTCAGACAGGCTAAAAGAATTGGAAGAGAGGCTGTAAAGTGGACTCTTAATTGTGGATCTGACTCATACTTTGCTCTTGCTGTGAAGGTATCAAGATGTCCAGGAGATAATTCTTCCACTGAGGCAGCCATAAACTCTGACATGGATAATCCAGGAATAAACTGAAGATGTTTTGCTGATATCTATACATTTATTTAATTTTACTTCCACTCCAATCCATTTTAAATTTGTCTGTCTAAGGTAAGAAGAAGCAAAGGGCCACCTTCACAGACACAATTAGTTAAGATAAGAAAGGTAAATCACTGTTTATTTGTTTTACATTTACCATAGTAGTTTTTATGTTGTTTCATACTACATTCTTCTTTAACTATTTATTTACCTTTTCTGCCCTGACCCAGAATATTATTTTTAGGTAGATACTTAATATTTAGAAGTTAACACATTTTTTCACCACAGTTACATTCTTTTGTTCTTGTGATTTTAACAAAAAAATGCACATATTTTTAAGTCCAAAAAATTAGAACAGTGAGGGGAGACTGTGTACCTTTGGGAGCAGGAATTACATAATGATGACAGAATTAATCAAAGTGGGAGAACCAAGAAGAGAAAGATGCTTATGGAGATAGTAGAAGTTTTCCTTAATGCATGGATTCTTCTTAACCTTGAATTATTTTCCTTCTAGGGGAAAAAAACAGACCATAAAAGTACTGGCTTTGGATATTTTAACTGCAGCATGTGGTTAGCACTGCTGATGTAGCCATAAAATAAGACAACATCTAAATGAAGCAAACACACCTTTCAGAATTACTCTGCATGTTGACACTCAAACTTCAGCAATAACTGGACAGAGTTTAACCAGGATTTGTCCAATTGGCTAGTCTCCAAAATAGTAAATTAAAAGTCTTCAATATTTAAAAAATTTGTTATCATCCTAAATGAGTTTTTATTCATTCAGTACATTCATTTTAATTCCTACCCCTAATAAGTTGTGTGCTCTTCATTTAGCATTCCATTTTATTTGAATCTTGAAACCTGTATTTCTGAGCAGTAATTGCAGTTCAAAACAATTATGATCGTTGATGTACAAAGACAGATCTTTTCATGAATAATTCAAGTATACAGAGTGAATCATTTTTATAGTGGGATAGGATTAATCTTGGTGGTGTTGCTGTAGCATATTCTGTGGGTTTAATTATTATTAATCTGGATAAATTTTAACTTTAAAAATGCTAATTCCGTTCACCCAGTCTCCTGGCTCATTAATCTCTTCAATAGTGCCACTTAGGATAAAATGGCTCATCGAACAATAGTGATTCAATCATAAATATGTGGAAGTGGAATAGCAGCCACAGTGAAGGCTCATAGGATTTCAACCATTTTTCACTTCTCAGCATTCTTCATTTTTAATAATGTCAGTCATTGTTGGAGATTTTTCCACTTCATTAAAATATAATTATTCATTAATGTGACTTTTACTTTTCTCATACACATGCACAGACATGATGTGTACACACACACACACACACACACACACACACACACCCCTCTTCAGAGACCACAGGAATGTCAGAGAGCTTCACCTTTCCTCACCTAGAGAATGAGCATAATGCCTGCCCCATGTACTTCAAAGACTGCCTGAGATAGATGGTACTTGAAATAATAAAGTGTAATAATAATGTAAGCTGGTATGTTTATTGTTAGGAACTGCTTTGTTTCCAAATAACAAAGACAAATTTTTCAGTTCAATAGCACTTTTTGCATACTATAATCTTATGTTCCAGATGCTGTATGTGTGTGCCTTATGCACAATATGCAAAATCTTCACTGTAACCCTTCTAGATCATTGCCATTATCTGTACTTTACATGTGAGAAAATCTAAAAGACCAAGTGACCTACTGAAAATTGAGGAAGTGGTGGAGTCAAGATTCAAGTCAGGTCTGCTCCTAAGTCTTTCTTTCCGCTGTTCTTTCCGCATATTTCTTTTGCTTGAACCTCATTATAATATTTGCAATTGGTTCTCATGTAAAAAATACATGATTAATGCACAGTTTTTGTTATTGAATTGAAACTAAAAATAACCATGATTTTATTTTAATCTTAGTATGTGCTAATGGCATTACATAAATCATATCAGCTAACTGTCATTTTTTGTTTTGATTTTTTTTTTATTTTGTTTTGTTTTGTTTCATTTTATGGATGTGGAGACAGGAAAAATAATGACATATGTTGCCTCACATTATCTATAGGCTAATAGGATGTGGCAGAAATGGACTTCTAATTCGACCTATTTGACTCTGAAACTCTTTTAATCATTGTATACGAAAGTGTTTCAGGAAAGGGAACATACTTTGCAAATTCTTCGGTTATTATAGCACTTTCATTTTTAGTCTTTTGTTTGTTGTAATTAGCCATCAATTTAAACTCTGGAGGTGGCTATCATCTCCTTTGTGTACATTATTTTATCCTAATTTTTTCTTGGCCATGGTCACACTGCTGACTCCTTACGACTAAATGTGACAGCCCCAGAGAGCCGACTGCTTGGTCGTTCATCCACAAAGCCCAGTACTTGGAGAGCCAATGATTTACAATCAGCAGCCAGCACAGAAACAGGAGGATCAGTTGAACTGTAGCATCCATTGAGATGTGTACAAAACCCACTTTCACATGTGATTTATGTCACTAGGGGCAAACAGCTGATAATTTTTCTGAGGCTATGGACCAGACCTTTTGGGCCAGTGAATGAAAATGTCGCAGGATTTATTCCTATCACTAATTCTATCTCTTTCGCCAGCCCCTCTCTAGTTTTTTTAGGCTCACTAAGGGAAAAATCTATGGCTTCAGATTTATCATAACAAAGAGAAATCGGAGGAAAGCTAGAGCCATCTGCTTTCTGTAAATTAAATGTTTTGATCAGAGACCCCAATAGGATATATACTCCAGAAAGCATGGCATATTATATAAAAGAACATTATTTCTTGCTATGATTAAAATACACCAGACTTGGAACTTCCTCTTTTAACTGTTAGTCCTCTGTTTTATTTTTGTTTTTAGAAGTATCAGAATAAGATGAAGTCAGGGATGTAGATGGAATTTCTTTTTTTTTTAAATTGTTGTTCAAGTATAAGTGTCTCCATTTTTCCACCACCACTTTCCCTTACCCCACCCACCCCCACCTCCCACCTTCAGTCCTTCTCCCCTTTGGCTTTGTCTGTGGGTCTTTATACATGTCCCTTGATGACCCTTCCCCGTCTTTCTCCCATTACCTGCCTCCCCTCTGGCTACTGTCAGTTTGTATTTTATTTCAATGTCTCTGGTTTTATTTTGCTTGCTTCTTCATTTTGTTATTTAGGTTCCACTTAAGGGAGAGAGCTAACAAGAGAGAAAAAATAATTTATTCATCTCATTTTCGATCGGGTCAAAGTGAATATTTACCCTTTTCAGTCCTTATAAAAGTTTTTAAAATGCTATTTTAAATAAGTGCATCTCAAGGTCTAAATTTTTAAAGCATGATTCCTTGTTATTGCATTGCTTTCCTGAGAATTTATACGTCATTGCCAGAAATATTACCTGTTGCTTCCCTAAATTTTTCGTAGAAGAGGACATTGCCCCATTTCTTTAAAGTAGTAAGTTATTCTGCTAAAAGCCCCTTGTTTCTTCTTCAGAAATATCTACACCTGAGTGCTAGCAGGAAAAGTTTATAGAGCATGCATCATGCAATGGGAAGGATATGATGCTGGTCTTTGATCCAGAGAAAGAACTGCAATGATATTATGCATGATTTGGGATATGTAATTCCTGAAAATATCAGGAAGAGAATTTTTCATACAAGGATACATTTTGTTGGCATCACTGACACAGAATTAGATTAGCAAGATTAAAACAGCAATACAAAAGTAACATGCACTCAATAGCCAGGACTGTTCCTTTCTCCCTTCACAGCAGTCAGCCACCTGCCCAGACTGGAATGTAGAGAATTAGTAGATTTGAGATAAACAAAGGTGACGTATGGTTTTTCTACATTTTTGAGCTTTTTTAATTTGCAATTTTGACTCTTTGTTGGTTGCGTTGTGTGTTGATCACCCCACCCTCTGGGAATGCACCGTCCCTACTTCCAAAACAAACTTAGGGTGCCTTCACTTTTTTGCCTTTCTTATTCTGTCTTCCCTTATTATAATTAGACCCTTTTTATCTATTTTCTTTTTACTGTTTTTCTATTTCTCCCAAGATAGGCTCTTCCATTCTTCTTAGGGGTCCTTATTTCATGCACTTATACTGTTTTGATACAATATTAAAAATTTGTGTGTGATTGGGAGGGGGATCCAGAAAATTCAATATTTTTCTGTTAAATTAAAGACATATTCCCCTTAGAGACTTTAGAAAAGACAAAAATGACATTTAAAAAATTCTTGTAATTTTCCCACCCAGAGTTAACCTTTGCTGCCATATGTGTAGATTTTTGTTTGTGAAAATGTCTGGATGGAGTTATAGAAATTTGGTGCAGATATTTATGTCGGTTTGAGTTTAAATGTAGGTTATATGCAGTGGCATTTACATGTTCAACAGCCAGCTCTCAGGGGACAAAATGCATGCATATGTATACATATGTACATATTTTATGAAACTTTCTGATATAAAGGATATTTAACATGCAATTTACAAATAACAGTAAAATATAACATACTCTTTATTGTAAAATTTCATGTGGCCAATTGATTCTCACAGAAGGCTTTTGTTGATTTTTACTGAAGCCTTGTATCTACAGCCAACCTGTCATTGCAAATGATAAATGAGTGTTTATACAATGTGAATATTTATTAATCTTTTAATTTACATTAGCACATAAGACAAAAGTGAAAGAACAGAGACATAGTGAAACTTCACTAGTTTGTAAATGAAATAAGCAGCTTCCTTGTTGAATTAGAGACTAATGTTCAAATATTGGAAGAATGATTCTCAATTTGTTGTTCTATCAACAATGTCATTTCTACAGATAGGAGACTCTATGTGTAATCTGCATTATTAACATTTTCTTCATCACTTTTTAATCATTCATTCTCTATGGGGTTGTAAAATGGCCCGAGGAGGGCAAAAACTCCTTTTGAGTTGGGGTAAAAAAAATGTTGCTCTTTTATATATAAAGCATAGATATGCATACAGTACCTAAAGAGTAATATATCTGTTGTTTAAATATTTTACGTGGAGGGGACAGTTAAGGCAATAATATCTGAAAGGGCTTCTTAGGGTGGTGCAAACAAAAAAAGTTGAGAAACACATATTTAGACCCAATCAACAAAACAAGGTGTAAAGCCCTGATTTGTAGCATTTGCTGATTTCTGTGGTATAAATACTCCCATCGTGGCCAATTCCAAGCTACCTGTGCCGTATCACTGAACATGGAGTTGGGACAACAGACAGGTAGCAAACCATTATATCTTCCCTCCATGGAAGCATAATAGGCATAAGGAAACTCAAGAGTTTTAAGTATTTTAACCTATTTTATTAAAGTGAATATTCACATAATTTTGATTTATTAAAGGCTTTATTTAAATAACCAGCTCTCAAAAATTCCTGAAAATGTAGCTGTCATCTTTCATGAGCAGATGTGAGCCCGCTCCTACATACAATGAGACGGTAAATGTAAAATCATCTGGGGGCTCCCTCGTAGCCCCCCGAAGAGACAGCATTTCTTCTGCCCTATTAAAAGGATGCCCAGAGAGGGTCCAGCTGTTTGTTAGTTGACTGACATAATATATACTTTGTGTACATCTTTAATTTAAACAAAGTATATACTTCTAGAATTAGGCTTATTAGGTTTAAGGTATAAACCCAGTTTTGAAATTGATGACTAATACAAAATTATTTCTACTAAAATGGTATTAAATTACACTCTTTCTAGTAGGGTAGGAGATTCCTATTTCACTACATATTATACTTTTCAAAAATGTTACCATAAGAAAATCATGGGATCTCATTATTGATTGAATAACAAATCTAAAAATAAAAATTTTCATGTGCCCATTGGAGAAGATTTTATTGCACCAAACAATAAAGCCACATGAAAGATAATGAACATCTTAGTTCCAAATATTTAAGGGTTATTTGAAGGATACCTAAATGTGTTTTTCCTTTATGCTTTAAGTGTTTAGGTCTTTCATATTGTAGGGGATGTTATTTATAAATCACTGATCCATTTCTAGTGACAGAATTGTCTCTGCCAGTATAGAAAATATCATGCTTACTAACAGTTTTATAAGCCATGTTATTTTTTTATGATAGTGATAATAGAGAAAAACATACTGCCAGAATCTGTTTCAATTAAAATTGTGCCATATCAAGAAACTAGAGAGATATTAAAAGTTGTCCTGGATTTGATGTATATGAAAATGCTATTTGAATATAAAGATTTTTAAATATATTCCCCTAAAAATATTGAAACACATTTTCACTTCCAAGCATTTTGTATGTAGTTATATGCATTTAAAAATCTCTTCAAAATCTGACATTATAACTTTTTTATTTTTATTTTCAGGACTAAAGTAGATTATTGAGTGTCAGGAACTTCATTGAGTGGTGTAGCAGGACTCTGATGAGACACACAGTGTTTAGTTCAAGTCACGCTATTATTTTAGAATAATTGCAAAGTATTATTTAGTGTTATTGGTCCAAGTTGATATAATTTTAAGGCAAAAACAACTGCTTATATAATATATATTCTTCATCATCATTTCATAGATGTGAAGATGAAATAGACAAAAAATGTCTTGCTGAAATTCAAAATTCTCTTTGGGATGACGATATATCTTGGGTGTGTGTTTCTTAACTCCTGAATTCTCCTTTTAGCCATTCAACCATAGACCTGTTGTTCATACAAGTTCTAGAACCAAGCAATACATTTGAATTTTCATAGGAAACTTTCTATGGAATGAATATATGAAGACTTTGTAAATGAGGTTAATGTGCTTATCAGAAAAAGCATGAGAGAGTTCTCTCTCTCAGGCCATGTGAGAATACGGCAGGCAAGCAGACATCCATCTTCAAACTAGTAAGAAGGCCAGGAACCAGATCAGCTGACACCATAATCATGTACTTTTCAGTCTTCAGAAAAGAAATTTCTACTGGTTAAGCCACTCAAATGGACTAAGAGAGACTTTCGTGTTTTAAACTGGGTACAACATGGTTATAAAAATTCAGGGGCTGAGCTAGATCAGAAAGGAAGAAAGCCTGGCAAGGGAGAGGTGTGGTGATCTCTGTGAGCCTCCCTACATGGCAGATGACTGACCATTCAAAACACCAGGAAAGAAGTGGAAGTTTGCTTCTACTTGCTTCCCTTTCATTAAATGGAAGGACAGAATCAACCAGTTAGCACTCTCCAACATGGGAGTGGTACCTCTTTGTGAGTAAATATTCACTGAAGCAGATTTTCCCCAACTTCAACAATAATTGGGAGCATGTTAGGCCTCCCACCCAAAATTTAGAGTTGCAGGCTATGTAGTATGAACAACCCCCAGGTGGTCCTCACTGTGCAGATAAATCAAGGGTGATGTTGGTGAGCTTGTGCCCAAAAGGCAGCCTGTGAGTCACTGCTGGGTTGTGAAACACTGTCAATAATACTTGCTGTTTGAGAAGCTGGGTTGACGGATGCAAATGACATTGTTCAGGTTTATGAATGTCAATTAGTATTCATCTATCTGTCTCTCTGTACTTCCTGCTTCTCTTCTTATGAAAATAAGACTTTCAGTTAGTTTGGAGGCTGGCAGGACATTAAAAGAGCCTTTTGTTGGGTTGTGTTTAAGCACATAGTCTTTTTGTGTCCTTTTCTTAAGGAAGATCCTTATGAGACTGATATGAAGGTATGGAAACATGAATAACCTTTAGTTACATCAGAGAATCCATAGCAGAGACGGAATGTTCTGAGATGGGATGAATTTAAGGTGAAATCTGGATAAGCCTGCACATCGAAGGAGAAGAACAGGATTGTTTTGAGGAGAGAGGCAGTCATGAGATCAAGGGCTAAGAATTAAAAATCTGCCTCGGTCTCATTATTAAATTATCTGATTAATATTATTGAATAATACATATTAACTAATTTATAGTGAATAAACTTGTTGACCTTTCACTGTATAATTTCCACATCGGGTCCCTTGATATCTGTAACCTATTAGCTTTATAGGCATGTCATTATTATTATTCAATTAAAGTTCTAGGTGTCTTGGGGAGACATGAGGAGAAGGTGATAATTATGTTTAAAACATGGCCATTCCATTGTTATTATCAAATTGAAAGCGTGTCTGTTTAATTTTGTCAGTGAACATTTTCATATAATACATATTTCAACAATAATGAGAGTTTATACTCTGATGTAATTTGCTACAATATTATTAGCATCTAAGTATTACCTAATGATATTACAGCCTATAATTATGCAATGCAATAGATTCAACAGTGTTTAAAGATTTCTCCTCCATATATTTTTACTTTTTTTCTCTCAATATTTAGTTCACTAAACTCCTGGAATTTAATTTATGAGTTGATGCTATCTCCATGAAGTCATTAGGACTTCACAAGCTACTATTTACAAAGTAGTGATTATCATATGGAGAAACTGATAAGCTTACAAATTCTCCCAGAACTAAAAATGAGGGACTCTTATTTCCTAGCATGATTAATTAACTGTTGATGAGCTCTGCTTCCAGAATGTCAAGTTAGTTTTTCTTATGCATATAACTGAACACCAGCTGCTTATAAACTCTGTAAGTCTTGTGGTTGGACTTATAGGTCCTGTGGCTGGACTCCCAGATGGGATGGCATTGCTGGTTCTTTCCATGTATAACCAGCCAATTTATGGCAGTGCCTACTCTCTGTACCTGTTCCTACCATGGGGGAAAGGTGGCTCATCCTGTTTGCACTTCTGCTGTTTGCACACCTGATTGTCTCAAACCCAACCAAGATGCCATTGCATTTGATGTGAGAAGAGCCATGGCACCTTAAAGTACTATTTTAGGCAGAGTGTGCTAATCCAACTATATCCTCTCCTGATTGTATCAAGAACACCCTGTCCTGTCTAATGACAGATAATGAGGGAAGGAAAGAGTTGCTCTGATTAGGACAAACATGAATCAAAAAATAGGTATTCACTCAACCCATAGCACATACAGAAGGAACACTTAGATACTGTTGGCTCAAAGAGTTCTCTCTGACAGTGGTCAGCTTTGTGACTGTGCAGAGGACATTTATCTCGCTGAGATTCAGGTCCTTGTTGGGTCAGGCAATGCACACATACATATGGCCTGCCCACACTCACCTCATTTATTACAAAAGCTTGTGGTAAAATGCAAATGAAAAAGCTAATATTAAAGTGCTTGGTTCCTGTGAACTACTTGTAACAAACTGAGTTACCCCACATACTCTCCTGTACCAATCACGGCCCTGTTGCTCTTCCTTGACCTTGTTAGGAGGCTCCTTCCAAATTGCCCCTGGATTAGTTTGAGAGGGATGTTATAATAAACTGGCTCATGCAACAACAGAAGCGCCTTCAACAACAGCTCTGGGGTCTGGAAGTCTGACATCAAGGTGTTATCAAGGTTGATTCCTTCTGAGTGCTGTGAGGAAAGGATAGCTCTTCCCCCCATGTCTCTTCGGTTTCTTCCCTCTATGTGTCTGTCTCTGTGTCCAGATTTGCCCTTTTCATATTGTATGGAGACCCACACTAAAGATCTCATTTTAACTTGATTACCTCTATAAAGGTCCTATCACCAAATAAGATCAAAATATGAAGTACTGTTAGGATACTAACATACCAAGGGACACAATTCAGTGCATGACAGTCCCAAAGAGCAACACGACCCACTCACTTCTTCCAGACCTTTCCTCTTCAGTGAATCCCTCTCTGGTCACCCCACTTAAAAATGCACCCCTCTTTCCAGTCACACATGTTCCTCCTCCCCCTCCCCTGCTTTGATTTAATCAATAACAGGTCTCACCATTGACACGCTATTTATTTCACTGGTTTACCTTGTTTATTTTCTGACTCATTTCACTCAATAAAAAGCCTTACGGAAGTAAGAACAGTGTTTTTCCTTGTCTTTCCTATTTTTCAATCACTGGAACAGTATGTGGCACATAGTAGATGCTCAATAAAAGTTTGCTGTGTGAAATACAAAGAAGAAAAAGTGGCACTGCCCTCTGGGGACCCAAGTTTTGAACCATATCATCTTCCCTCTCAGCATCTGAGTGGGGGAGAGCACCCAACATAACTGTAACAGTTGGATTAAACCACCCTCTATGTCCCACAGCACTTAAATTCACCATATTATTCAAATACATCTCTCAGTTGTAAAAGGAGAGGCAACAGAGATTTTAGACCACAAGCATTTTCATATTGGAAATAGTAATTTAGGTAGCATTGAAGGCAAGAGAATGAAAGTTAGAGGGCCAGACAGCAGGTGGTGGTGGAAAGATGCCAGGGCATTTCTCAGCTCCCGTGAGTCCCCCAGGGACTCAGAGATACTCTCAGCTCCCTGCTTATAAGCCTTAAACACCATGCTGGAATCATTCAGTAATAGGACTCATTAAAATAATTATGTTTCCCCATCCTGGATTTGGCTGAAGATCACTTTTGGTGCTTTAGCCTTTCAGTGCCATGATTTTAGAAAGAAATCTCAGGCAGGATTTTTTCTTCCCCAGCAAATGAAGCTCATAAAGGTGCCAGCAACAAAATAAATCAGTTATCTGGTGCTCTCAGCTGAATATAGCTGCTGTTATTGTTGGCTGATATGCCTCTGGGGAAAAGACATTTCAGAAAGGACCAAATCCACATGTAGTGTTGCTATAATAAAGTAACATTTAGCAAAAAAAAATCAACTTCAGGAACACTAGATTAAGGCTGGAAGCTAATTTACAAGGAAGGCTGTGCAAAATCCATTATTTCAATGCCATCTATCTGTAATGGACTCAAGTACTGCCAAGGCTAGGTGTGAATTCAAACTATTGCCATTTTTGGTGCAGGCTGTGTGGCGTGCCAGAAAGAGCTGGCGCTTGTGGCTCTCACAAGTGCGGCTCTGCTCGTCACGAAATCTGCAATGTTGGTCAAGTCTCAGACTTTCTACACTTGTTTTTCTTTCCCATCATTAAAATGGAGCTAATGATACCCTCTCCAAATGTATGAGCAGAGGTTAAATTGAATTCCTTGGAGAGAATTCAAAGTCGTTTCTACTTCTGTCATTATGGTCATCGGTGCTACAAATCTTTTGTTTCTTTATCCTTGCCGCTAATGGATCATTTTTTCATTTCGGCACAAATGTGTTGCAACTATTTCTTTCTATAGGCTGAGTGACTGTGAACATGTTAGCTAAGTTCCCTAAGGCTCATTTTTCTCATCTGCACAATGGGAGGTCAGTGACAGTGATAAGGATAAGAACTAACAACTAGGAGGGCCTGCCACGTGTGAGGCACTATGCTAAGTGTCGTCACAACTCTATAGAGCTGGTCCTCTGCTGACCCTGTGTTGCACATGAGGAAACTGGCTTCCAGAGGTTTAGTAACTGACCCCTATAGTGCAGACGGAAGGTGGTACAAATGTAAAATAACTAGCAGGGTATCTGGTAGAGATTCAATGAGATTATTATTATTGTAATGTTTAATATTATCAACATCATGATCCTGTCTTCCTGCCACCCATAATCTCTACCCTGGGTGTTCTCTGTGAGAACAAGGAGTATAACACAAGTATATTGTTTGTTATTAAGTAAAATGCTTTAATGTCACTCAATAAGTGCATAAAGAAAGAAAAAAGAAAAATAAAGAAAAGGAAGGAAGGAAGGAAGGAAGGAAGGAAGGAAGGAAGGAAGGAAGGTAGGTCATGATAAAGTGCATGAATATTGCTTCCTCATACATCTGCCCTCACATCTCTAACCTGTTGACAATTTCAAGAGCACTGTTAATGTACGACATGCCAGACCTATTAACAATCACGGTTTTGGATGGGAGAGTGCAATTCTCCCATGTGCCTGCACAGATAAATGTTACAAGATGCTCTGTTGCTTTAATTACTGCCAAAGTTCTCAACACACAGCTTCAGTCAGCAAGCACCTGCATGAACCCTGAAATATTTTGACATGCTCACATTGACCAGGGCTCTTTACATAGAGATTCTAAACTGCCATTTACAGAACAGCATCTCTCACTTTACTATTGGGATACTGAAAAATAGCTTTGGGAGGTTAAAGTATGAGGGGGACCATTGTTTTTCCCATGTGTGTCTATTTATACTTAATATATTTCTTAGGAAGTTCCAACATAGCAATGGGGTGTCATCTGCTGCCAGCATTCCTGAAAGAATAGGCTAAAATGTATTTGTGTTTTGTCTGAACCACAAAATCTGTGTTCCCTTCACTCATACTTTCCCCTCTGGTGTTTAATTTTCTTTATTTTATTTCCTATACTCTCATGTTTTGAATATGAAAGATGTATTGGATTTTAAAAAAACCTCAGTGGATATTCAATATACACAACAATTTTCTGATGACAAAGAAATGCTTGACAATAATGAGAAAGTTGGTTTTATCTTTATTATTTTCATGTATTTATTTAGCTATTTATTCCCACCCTCTTTTAGTAGGCATTCACTTTGTGCATACTATTATGTCAAGCCCTGTGCTTAAATTATTGGTGGTCTAATGGGGAAAAGGGGAGAATACACACATACATGATTAAAACATGGTAAGATAATTATTATAACAGATATCTGTATGATGTGCTGTGAAAATACAGGAGAGGAAATGCCTTCCTCTGTTTGGGAAACCACAGAGGCTTCAGAGAGGAGGTGCTATTCGGGGTTGGTCTTGAAGTCTAGAAGGGAATTAAAAGGTAGGAGGAAGGGCAAGAGCACTGTGAGCAGAGCAAGTGTCGTGGGATATTAAACCAACAGGTCCAGGGGACAGCCCAAGAGGCACACGGAGGGTACATTGGCATGGGAAGGGAAAGCAAGTAGATGAGGTTACAGAGAGCGAATTGATGAACATCCAATAGTTTTTACATTCTAACCATGCACTAATACTTTATAGAAAGAAAGGAAAAGGATGGGAAAAGAAAAAATAAAACTCCCCAATAGATTGAAAGGTAGATCTATAACATAACATGCGCACACACACATATGTGATCGTATCTTAAAATTCTAGTTTATACTCTAACAGGAAAAAAACATATCTAAGTAGCTAATGGATTCTCTTCTAGTGCATAGTTTGGTGATGATGTGCAGTAGGAGACTTCGTATCCTTAATGTGATAATGAAGGAGTTGATTCCCCAAGACATAATGTCAAGTGTATTTCACTGTAGCCTAATTGTTTGGAAATTGGTAGTGTATATTTTGGTTGGGTATATATACCTGTGAAGCTTTGCAATCCATGAAGCATGTGCAGGGGGTTGTGAAGAACGTGTGTGTGGTCAATCATTTTCAAGCATGTGGCATGAAAGGAAAGAAAATTGTCCTGAGTGAGAAGGAAGTCATCGTAATTTCCAGTATCTTGGAGCTTCTCTTGGTAAGCCTGAGTTGCTACTCTGAGATCCCAATTGTCTTATCTTCCTCTGACCTGACTCTTCCCTCACTCAGGTTCATGTAAACAATGAAACAAAACGAACAAACAAAACATCGACTATCAATGATCAGGTATCTGAAATCCCATCTTCCTTCCTTTGGGACAAGTGTGGGTGTCCTCCAATTAGTACAAAGAAAAGAATAATTACTCTAAGAAACTATAAATATTGTGTTAATTTAGCCTAGTATGGAACTTCAGATGCCTTTTAAGTTGTCTTCTTCAGGAAAGATGATGTGATAGTTTGCTTGAAAGAAGTGCATAAACTTGAGGCAAGTGGGCAACAAGGATTTCCTTTGCCTATCACTGTCTCTCTCTGTATCTATGTAAAGATGCTGGGAACATGTTTATTTTTTTTTCCTTTGGAAAACTCTCCTTTGAATGTCAGTGATGTATAGTTTTGGAAGGCAGGATGGTGACTTACCTTCCCACTTTCTATAAAAATATACTCACATATTTTAACACAATTGAATAAACTTCCAAAATATCACTGCTAACAAGACTCCTTTTAAAATTACTTAACAGGGAATCATAGCTTTGTCATTAAACCCAAAGCCACAAGCCATTTTAATACTTAAAATGTCAAACTCATTCTATTTTTTCTCTTGCTTCAGCTGCTATCACTTGATGTAACAAGAACATGGTCTACCCTAAGCCATTCTATATTATTTTTCATGTTAAAGAAATGAAGGACTTAGTTTTAGTCTTTGTTTTTCTGCCATCATTCTGTCTTTTGAGGGGAATCTATACCCACCCTTTTTATTCAGGCTTTGTGAATATGAGAGATTTATTTATTTCAGTTTAGTGAATGGTTTCTGAAGTTCTGTGTGCATGGCTACCTTTTGTGAATAAGCAAACGCAGGGATTATAAGATAGGCAATGGCTTTCAAGGAGTGTGCAGTTTGGGGGAACATACACTTTGGCATAAACAGAGGCAAAAACATTTCCATTCAAACACCAATCACTCTAAGCCAGAGGCTGCAAACTGGCTACTTTGACCTTTGTACAATTTGCCCCTCACAGAAGTTGTTACATTAGTTATTGACATTAACAATCACTAGATTTTAAAACAAAGTAGAAAAGTGGTTGCCACAAGTTGGGGGTTACTGTTTAGCATTATAGTTTCCCTTTTGAGCCCTTATACGAAATTCACATCACTTTGTCATGTCACCAGATGGTCCCTATACCAATGTGAGGTTGCAAGCCTTTGCATAGGGAATATGGTTTTGTGTGGACAGTGAGTTCACAAAGGACATGGCAAGACCTATGGGTGTGTGAGTGATCAGGGAAGTTTTTCAGTAAAAGTGATGCTTGAACTGACCCCGAAAAGAAGGATGGGATTTGAACTGAGGGAGGATCACACACAGGTAAGTTTGGATATGCCTAGGAGACCCACTTTGGCTGGGCAGTGGGAAGGCACAGTTCTGTGGAGAGAACTAATAAGTAAGATTGACAGGAAAGGAAGGGGCAAGATTTGCAGAGAGTTCTGCAGACTGACCAAAAAGTTTTGATTTTATCCTGGAGGTCACAAAGTAGATTAAGATGATATTCTCAGACTATTATGGTGCCTATGGTATACCAGATGACCTATTATAATGCATAATAAAGCAACCACTACTTAAGCTTTTGGAAGATTCTATTTACAGGATCTTGAAAGCCTGTGTGTAAGTATGTATAACCAAGTATATAACATAATGATCAGTTTAAATATATACATTAGTTTATGATATACAAAGAAAAAACTGAAAATGCAGAGAACAAAGTGGCAATAAAATATGAGAGTGAATAAAATCATGGTCAGTCACTTGTGTTGCTCTGTGAGAGGGAGAGGAAGATAGGATGGGAATTGCTGTGTCAGGTCTGGAGACTAGGCCTTGGCTCATCCATTTAGAATGCGACCCTCAAACATCTGCATAAAACCAGACCCTCAAAGGGAACTATGGGTATGAATTCACCCACTGGCCAGAAGTTTGTCTGTTTCAATCTATGTTCTAGGAGGTGGGTGACAGTGGGGAAAGGGAAGGGAAGAGAGAGATTAGATAGGTAGATAGTCCCCTGTGAACACAGGGCCTTCTTATGCATATTCCCAAGCTAAGTAATTATTATAAAAAATTTTCCCAGCTGTTATTACCTCTGTTATAAACAAATGTAGAATCTGCAGTGTGAGCTTTTAAAGAATCCCTGCAGATTAAAAGCATTATAAAATACACTCATAATCTAAAACTACAAATCATAGTAAGAGGAAATGTCTTCAGATTCATAAAGCACTAGGGCCAAGGCTTTGAGAACTTTAGCTAACAGAATATTTTGGATTGAAAATGAAAGAAAAACAACAATGTTTGAAAGGATTAGCATATTCTAAAAGCCAATCATAGAATTATGGGCAGAATCACAGTGAGCTCCAGAAAAATGAGGACAACTGTAATAACATAATCAATAAAATATAATTTGAAACAGATCACCATTCTTTGTAGGGGAAGGAAGTGTGGAGAGTAAATGATTTACTCACAACGATGCCAGTTTTAGGAGACTTAGGGTAGTGAACACAATACAATACACAGATGATATATTACAGAATGTGTGCACTTGAAACCTATATAATTTTATTAACTACAGTCACTCTTATAAATTCAACAAAAATGTTAAAAAATAAATAAATGCGAGAATAAAATATAGAATTTAAGGTGACTCTCATCAATAGTCACAAAAAAAACTAAGTGGAGGATATGATTTATAGCAACTCTGCTTACGGAATGAGGGAAGTGATGTTAGGGGAAAATTCAGTGTTGATTTTCCTATCCATGGCATTCTTAGCTTTTATGTATTTATCTGACCCTCACTAAGCAGCTATCACAAAGAAAATGTCAAAGTTAGACAACGTCATAGACGAAAGATGACTGAGTGAGTCATGGTCTGTCATTTTGAAAATATGCAATTTAGTGAAGAGAATAAGCAGAGACACAAATAATGGGGAGGTAACCAATAGGGGCAGAGAGCATGATGTGACACAGCCTAGGAACGCAGCCAGCCAGCTTCTTCTCCCAATGGAACACTGGGCTTATTATGAAGAGGGGCATCTCCAACCTTGAACCTGAGGCAACACCATCGTTCTGCGGAAGACGACATGTGAGATGAGTTTCTTAAGTTGGTCTTGCTCATTTTTCTAAATCTGAAAAGATGACTTTTGTCGCCTTTTATGAAAGAGCCCACATATTTAAGACAGACAAAACATCAATCAACCCATTAACCTTAGGTTATACATTACTGACATTCAGCAGAACCATAATTATTGCCACTTTAAAAAAAGTTTCTATGTCTTATTCCTACTAGGAGGTGGAAGATCTCTCAGAAATGCATTACTTAGTTAAAGCCTGTAATATTGTTGATTTCCGACTCTGTAGGTGCTTTGTTGAGGACACTAATATCAGGAACAAAGTTGTAAAGTCACAATATGGACCTCTGGGCAGCTTAATATGGGCTTTGGGGATAATCACCGTCAACATATCAGATTTGACACATGGCATCGAGTACAAATACTGCAGCCCACCCTCCCCTATTATAGAAGACTAAGGGGCTTTATAATGGAAGAGAAATTCTTCAGAAAGGGTACATTCCATTTGCCTCCCACCCGAAAGTGTTTGAATCTATTTGAACCTATTTTTGCTAAGATCTTGGAGAAGCTTAAATCTAGGGTTCTGGATGAACTGGAAATATAAATATATTTATATACATATATAAGTATATATTTTATATGTACATATATCTACATATATATAAAATTTAAAATATGTATTAGAAAAAAGACTACATATGTATTAGATTTATATGTATGAATATATTTTACCTATATATTTTTTAATAGTGAGGATTGGAATTGTCAAACTGAATTTGGGAGGAATACTCTTTCCTAACCCAAATTTCAGAACTCTATAGGTAGAGGTATTAGGACACCAGGGAACAGTGATCGGCTTTTATCCCCATTCAGGTCTCTCTCCAATTTATAAAATATTTGGTCAAGGTCTACAATAGTCCTGACAAAGGAGCTTCAGAGAGGCCTTTTGAAAGGGAAAGCTGGGCTGTTAGGGTTTGGAAAATAAGAAGCCAGGGGTGAGGTTGACAGGTTGTATGTGGGGAAACAGACAGACCTGGCAGTTTATTTTTAAGCATTTCAAACTTTGGCGGATCAATTTTCTGAAAGGGTTTCCTTCTGATTGTTCTTTTGAAAGTAAGAACTGCCAGGGCTACAACAGAAAGTTGACACCTATTCAGTTCAGCACTTAGAAAAAGCTAAGAGGGAAAAGAAAGGCTTTCAATTCTTGTCCTCTCTATTTATTGTGGTGCTCAAAGCGGTGAATAGTGGAGTTGGTGCTGAAAAGCATTTCCATTATATTTGCTGCAAAGTCTCTGGGAGTCTCAATGAGCAGGGAGAGTCAGGAAGTGAAACTTTTTCCAGTGGGAGAGTGTGAAGGTGCATTCTCACAGCAAACTGAGCTGACATAGCTGATTTGGGCCTCAACCTACATGATGAGAAAACTAAAAATTAAAATTAAACTTTTTAGGTTACTGATCTACTATAATATTATCACCACATATTATTATATATTATTTTTTCAGAACTTACTATGCATTTGCTGGTTACATTTTATCTTTCAAGAATAAAATTTGTGCCCTGGCTGGTATAGCTCAGTGGATTGAGGGTGGGCCTGCGAAGAAAAGCATCACCAGTTCAATTCCCAGTCGGGGCACGTGCCTGGTTGCAGGCCAGGTCCCCAGTAGCAGGGTGCAAGAAGCAACCACACACTGATGTTTCTTTCCCTCTCTTTCTCCTTCTCTTCCCCTCTCTTTAAAAATAAATAAATAAAATCTTTAAAAAAAACTTGTAAGGTATCTACTTTTGCATGAGATTACTTTTCCATGAGCTTTAGAATTTGATTTGGCCATTTATAATTAATCTTCATCATCATGTATATTACATGACAGATGTTCTTAGATTATGAGATTATGTGTCCATGTTCTTCACCAGCTTGTAAGCGAATGAAAAAAGCACTTGGTATTCTGTGTAGAGTGTCCAGAATGGTGTTTTGCAGGTTCTTATATTCTTAGTAAATATTTAATGAATTGAATCTTTTTACTGTTCCCATCCTTTTTTTTTTTACACTTTTTTTGTGTATTCAAATTGAGCACACATGTGGAGTACGATGCTAAGGTAGGTGTGGGGATTTTTACAACTGATGAAAGGATGGAGTTTCAAACTATCTTAATCAACATTTATTTAACAGAGGCTATTGCAGGTTCCGAAGTTTTAGAGGTAAATGCGACAATCCATGCCCTTTAGGGTTCCAGGAGACAAAAATAGATAGAGATCAATATCAAGTACTAAACATCGAAGAGAGAACTTTCCACGCCCAAGCAACACGAGACACACTAAAGCGTGTTCGAGGGATAATTTACTCTGGACGGGAAGTCACCACTGAGAAGGTAACAGTGAGAGCTCTGGTTAATTTATGTCACGTGAGCAGTAACATGTTTCTCAATGGGATGCTTGGAACAGAAGAATGCTATTCCAAGTCAATTGGCAAAAGCCTATACTTCTTTAAGGATTTGTGGAGAGACTAAAATTGAGATCAAAATGGCAAGTATGGCTGCCTAAAGGTCCACCCAGAGTGATGACAGCAGCCATTCTTAGACTCGGCTACCCATTGGAATCACATGGAGAACATTAAAAAAATTATTTTCCCATCTGTATCTCAGGCCAATTAAACCAGTCTCAGGGAATTGGACCTAGTTTATATGAACTACCTTGATGCATGCAAAGTAGGACCAAGTTTGAGAACAGATGGGTTAGTGCCATGCATCTCAGGCTGTGACAGGCTCCCAGTCCCCTGTGGGTCTTGCTGAAATGCAGAGTGTGATTCTGAGTCTGAATCTGAGATGGGGCCTGAGGTTCTGCATTTCTAACAAGCTTCCAGCTGATGCCTGTGCTGCTTTGGAGTGGAAAGAAAATCACCTAGGAATTAGAAAAGTTCCTACTTTTCCAATCTCTGCCCAAACACTTGAAGATAAAGTGGTTGGAATTGTCCTATAGCTTTTGTATAATAGCTTTCTTTCTTTTTTTTCCCCCTCTCCTTTCCTAAGGAACTGATCTATACAACATAGGATTTGGGGGATTTGATATTAGGAGCTGAAAGGGTCTGGTTATGACCTATTAGAAACATTAACATCTGAGATATATTTTTGGGGACCCGGTGGGTCTTGGAGGTCAAACTATTACAGAACCACAAGGGGGGGCCTGGGACGATATACTATTACCCAAAAGGAACCCCCCAGATTTGTTATGTCTGTCACTAGAGGAAAGACATCTCTCAATGCCAGGGATTCATGAAAAGGAAAGGGAATGTTTATTTAATGCTATACAAACTTAAAGTAGTGACCTAATGTCTTCGTCAAAATCCCAAAGCCCTTTAGAACACCGACAAACACAGACAGTCCTTCCTTCCCCCTTTGCCCAGTCTGGGGCACCGTATCTCAGGAAAAGAAATAGAAGTCCGTGGCTCAGGGGGCCCCTGGTTCTCCCCAGTAATCTGTCTCGGCTGGTAGGCCTCCCTCGGTTCCTGGCACCATTAGCTGTGTCGCGGAGACCTCTGCGAAAGCCAGGTGGTGGTTCCCCCTTATAAAGCTGCGGGGGTCCCCACTCTGACAAAGCTTCAGGGTTCTCTCTCCACTGCCCCAGTCCTGTGGTTCTCTCTGTACAATGGCTGCCGAGTCTGGATTTAAATCCCTGAGCCAATCTTCCTCTGCAGCCCCATTTCCGACTCCTCCTACAATCAGTAACACCTGCCAGCACTCATATCCTTCCAGCTTTACTGGGCTGCCATAGTGAGTCTGGGCAGGTGTGGCTCCATGTCATGGAGCCAATCTTCTTCAAGTTTCCATGCAGGCGTTGTAACTTGGGGGACCTGCCTCCCAGTTACATCTTGGTGGGGAAGTTACTTCCATCCCCCTGGCTCAGAGTGTGGCCACAGCTATGTAACATATTTGTGCAACCAGTTAAAGGTTATAGATATGTTAAATGATCCCAGAGGTTAGCTGCAAAGCTGTTGCTATGCAGAACAGCTCTCAATGGCCCTGCTCCATTTGTCCCTTCCTGCAACCCACACCTGTGGGGGGTGGGGGTAAGGACATCTTAATATTTCCTGAACGCTTTGAGTTCTGGATCCCATTCCAAATCCTTATTTGGCGTTCCCCCTCTTGGCTGCACCCTGTTACAAAACTCCCTTCATTTAGACATAAGTGCTTTAAATTATTGTGAGTTTTTGAGGTTATACAGTCTTTGTGAAAAGGCCTCACTAAGTTAGCTTTGATTTGGCACTTCCCCTGATTCTCATCTCCTACAACTTCCATACATAATTTGGGATTTAGAACTATAAAGGGGCAACCATCATGGTCTCTCTGGTGTCAGGCTGCAGGAGTTCAAATCCTGCCTCAACAGCATTCTAACAAAAATACCCAGCCTTGCATTTTCTTTACAATGGAGATAAAAGTTAAGACCTGTTACCTGTTGCTGTGAGGATTGAACAAGGTGGCATGTATAGTCATTGAGAATAGAGCATGGCTGTCATCAAAGCTGGATGAAATGTAATCATTGCCAGTGTCACTTTTATCGAGACAGAATTCAAAAGAAATCATCTCAGCCTTTCATAAAATAACCAGTCATTTTGAGAATTAAATGATATGACCATTCTTTTTAATAAAGGTTATACATTTGCTTGCTGCCATTTATCCCTCATGACTGATATTTGCAGCTCATAATTCGGGAAGGTTTATTCATATATCAAACGCCTACATCTTAAGCACCTACTACATGGTACTCATTGTTCTAGATGCTGGTGTTAAAGCAGGGAACAAAATAGACCAAAAGTCCAGCTGCCATGAAACCACCCTCTAGAAGAACTAAAAGAAGAGGTGACCATCCTTAGAAGAGGCAGCTAATGATGGGCGGGAAAAGTAGAATATGTTGTATGTTGTGTGATGATAATTACTATGGAAAAAACTTAAAATAGAGGAGGACAGCAAGAAGTGCCAGAGGAGGGTGGTGTGGGTTAACAGCACTGAACATGGTGGTCAGGGAAGGCTGGAGAAGATGACACTGTGCACCTGCAGGAGGAGAGGAGGAGAGCCTTGCAGAGACTGGAGGGAAGAGCATTCCAGGAAGAGAGATGAGTGAATGCAAAGATTCTGAGTGGCAAGACTTGAAAGGCTATTATATAAAAGAATGCTATTGTGTAAACCAGGAAGTAACATGACCACCCTTGAGTGAATGAGGGGGAACATATACAATAGCAGGTGGGTTAAAGCAGAGGTCCTCAGACTGGCACATATGCCAGTCTGTAAAGCAGGGCTTGTGAAAATGCGGACTGCTGGGCCCCATGCCTAGAGTTCCTGATTCATGAGATTTTGGGAGTGAAAGGGTCAGACCAGGTTCCCCAACCCCCAGGCTGCTAATAGCCCCATCAGGCCAGTTTCCAACCCTCTGGACTGCCTATGACTCAGTTGTCCTGACTCACTTGGTAGCCCCAGGCCTAATTGAAATTCTCTTCCTACCGAGCACAATAGACACCTGGTGCCAGCCACAATAGCCATAGCCCTCCTATACCTGGGATCAGCCAGCACTTTACCTAACCCATTGTCCTGACTTATATCCTGGAACCCTGAGGCACCCACCTGGAAGAACGAGAGACTAACCTGTCCCTTATCCCCTCACAAAGCCCATGCTTTTTCTTTTAAAAATCCCATTCCTGCCTTCCCCCAGGGCTGAAGTCGGCGGGGACTCAGCTGGCCTCTCAGAGCAGCATCAAATAAAGGCACTTAGATCAGATCACCCTGTTCCTCCCACCTCTATTTCTCGTGCATTTCCAACAGGGAGGGGCCTGAGAATTGCTTTTCTAACAAGTTCCCAGATGATGCGGTGGGGGGTTCCAGATGGGAGTAGGGGCAGTGCAGTAAGTGGAACATCACAGTGAGAACTAGTAGCTTAGAATGAGAATTAGGGGCAGATGGATCATACTAGGTTTTATAAGACCTTATAAGGGTTTTGGGTTTTACTCTAAATGAAAAGCACAGCGACTAGAAAGTTTTCTTCAAAGCAGTAGCTTAATTGGATGCACAGGTAATACATAGCCCTTCTGACAAAAACACAAAGGGTTAGGTGCCTTGGCTTCCTTGTAATTTATGTGGGATGGTGTTGCTTCCGTGTATATGGAAGGTTTCAAGCATTTCAACTCGTTTGGTAAGGCATATTTCACCTTATCATGAATATTCTGTGTATTTATGTTGTAGCTTATTTACTTGTCCGGTCAAATGAGCTAATACCGACTTCAAATATAACAGTAAATTAGTTCAGTCTGATTTAAACCCAAAGTCCACCTAGTACAAATATAAAGCAGGTTATTCATCAACAGGTAATTTGTTTTAATTTTTTTTCATACAAGTATGTTGGCATCCCATAGACAGGGTCTGGCATTGGGTTTGTCCCTTTTTGAATATTTCCTTGGGTTATGCAGATAAATGATACTACCATTATCATCACTTTGTTAGACGTTCATACTATTTTTGGCACAATACCATATTTAGAAGGATAGCTTTTCTTAAGAACAGGAAAAAATAAACAAATCAACATTGCCTAATCAAAGTGTTCTTTGGCTTCATGTTGTAATATTTTAAAGTGATAGGCTCCATAACATTTCTCTGAAGTCTTATTTTACATGGCCTTGTTGAAGGCAAGGTTTATAAAATCACATCTATAAAGGACACCCTTCATGAATAATATGATTCCAGCCAGAGGATCAAGGTAGCCACTGTAGTCGATAAGTCTCTTTGGACTACTGCACTCCAGTTTTTCCTGTTTATTTTTTTCTATTTATGTTTTCCAGGTAAAAATTGTGGGCCTAATTTGTTAGTTTCTTTAATCTTCATTTTAAATTTCTCGCTTGTCTAAGCAGAACCTATTTTCCACTACATGTACACACTCACTTGATGTTCCTAATAAACTTTGGAAGCAGGTGTGATTATCATTCTCATTTTGCGGTTGAGGGGACAGAGTCTCAGAGAGGTGGAGTCTTGTGTCTTTGGCCACATGGTTAGAGATGAGAAGCCAGAATGCACTCAAGTTTCCTGGCTCTTCTATGCATTCTGTCTCCCAGCAAGAGCCTACAGAGAGGGAAGGTTCCATGATTGCTATATCCTGCCCTATATCCCAAATGCTCACATGTGATTAATATTAATATAGCTTCTCTGAATAAGCCTTTCTGAAATGAGAGTGTGAATCCTATATGACAGCTATGAACCTGAGCAGGAAGGCCAGACAGATAGTGGGGAAAGAAAAAAGCCTGAAATGTTGACTTTTAGTAACGTCTGAAACCTTTCACATTATGAAATGTTTGTAATTATGAATGATTCTAATTTTTAGCATTTGCTTTTTAATATGCCCAGTCTGACATGTACAGTCGAATTTCTACAGTTTTAAATTGCTCTCCTAAAAACCGGTAGTTTCAGGATATCAAAACAGACACTTCAACAATTTTGGTTTAAATAAAAAAAATGCAATGTGTTCTGATAACTGAGCGTTATTTTAGGCAACTAAAACAGAACTGCAAGCAGACATCTAAGAGATCAGGTTCTGCAATGTCAAGCTAAACCTTTTCTTTAGAGAAGTTTCAGAATATGATAACATGGAGTTACGGGAAAAACAAAATCCAAAGAATTTCATGGTTGGATTCATCCTCTACTGTGTGAATCATGTGTTGTTTTACTTTTACCCAGTTAGATGCAGTATCTTCCAAAGCAGTGGCTTTCTTTTGCACTGTTAACTCTACAGAAAATCTAAATGTATTCATGTATTTATGCATTCAACAGTTATTTATTCTGATGAATAATCGTACCACTTCGACTCCCCCTTACTGGTCCTCTCAACAGCAGTCAACACTTACAGCCTTTCCCTTTTAACTCTCTTACCTTCTATGTTCCGTTTGTCTCCTAGCTGTTATTCTACCTGTCTGAGCACTCCTTTTCTGTCTTCTTCACTCAGTCGGCTTGCGCTACCATGCCATTCACTGTTGAAGTTCCTCAAGGTTCAGTCTGGAAATTTCTACATTTCTCATGTAATTTATATTTTCCCTATGCAGTTTGATTCCTCTCCATGGACAGATAGCTTATGAATATATATATTTTAGCCCCAACTTCTCTTTGTGCCACAGACTTATATCTTGAACTATCTATTCATAACCCATTCAGATGTTTCAGTGGGACTTCATATTTAATTTTTTCCCAAAGAGTAACTCATAATTTTCTTTCCATATACTTGGAACTCAGAAGTGTCTTCAGAGACTATGATACTAGCATCCACACATGTGTGCAAACCTGGGACTGGAGATTGTGAACCACTCCCTCCTGTGCCTCCCCCCTGTATTAAATCCATCAGCAGATCCGAGTGATTTAACCCGCCAACCATCCCTGTACTGTCCGTATTTTCCATTTTTCCATCACTGCAGTCTGCTCATATCAACATTCCTGATTAAATACCTTAAGCTATTTATTTCTTAGAGTAAAGATATACATATCATAGCTTTTAAGAATGTACTTTGTTTACTTCTGCTTTTAATTTCAAGTTTTATGTTCCTTTAATTTTTAAGTAAATGTTTTATTAAAGTATAGCACGTTATAGAAAAGTACACAAATTTTAGGTATAAACTCTCAGAATCAAGAGACAAAACTTTCCCTGTACCCAGAATTGGCCTGTCTCCCTCCTTTGGCCACTGGCCCACAAGGGTGACCACTTTCTTGACCTCTCCGAGTGCACATTAGTTTTGCCTGTTGTTCATCTCTGTATAAATGAACATGTAAAGTGCATTTCTGGCTTCTTTTGTTCAGAACCAAGTTGTCCCCACTACACTGAAATATTTCTGTTGTCACACATAAGCTGACTATTAGGTATGGGTTATTTCTGTACTAACTAACCCTTTTGTCCTATTGATCTACTTATTTTTGTACCATAACAAATGACACATTGTCATGTATTCTAGTGCATTATTTATTCTGTTGTCTTATAGTAGGCATTGTAGGAATACACCACACTTTTAGAATTCTATCTATACACTGTTGGTGAAAAGTTGGGTCGTTTGCAGTTTTAACCATTACAAATAATTCTGCTATGAGCGCTCTTGTGCGTGTGCTTTGGTGGCTATACCTACGCCATACCATGGGATTAAATGTAGATGTGGGGCATGCATACAACCTGCTTTAGTAGATATTTCTGGTATTTTCCAAAATTCATTATGAATTTACATTTCCACCAGCAGCACCGTTGAAGAGGCTCAGTGTCATAGCTCTCAGTATTTCCTCTTGTTTGTATGTTTGTTTTTTTAAGCAGTGGATATACAGTAATATCAAATTGGGTTTTAATTTGTATTTCCTTTGTGACTAATGAAGTTAAGTGTTTTTCATTTGTTTATTGGTCTTCGGGATATCCTCTCTCTGTAATTCCTGTCCAAGCTTTTTGCTCATTTATTTCGATTGTACCGTAGACAATTTCACATGGATTGGAGGGTTGTCTGTAGCCTGTGTTTTCATCATCCTGACTGTGAGTCCTCTGCTGATAATACATATTACAAATATATTTTCCCAATCTGTGCCTTTCCTTTTCACTCTGTTAGTTGAATTTTTATGAATAATGGTTATTTTAATAGTTTATTTTTATTGCATGTTTCCATTTCCACTTATCCCCCTTACATCCCATCCTCTTACCCCCCACCCCCTCCTGCCATCACCACACTGTTGTATTCTTATTTATCACAATATGTGTGGTTAGTCTTTTCTGTGAGGACTTGTTTATACTTGCCCCAATAAAGTAATATTCTATTTTTTTTTCTAAAATTTGTGTTATTTTACCTGTTTTGAGTCACTGGGCTAACAGTGATATAGCTTGTGGAGATAAAGTCATTGGGAGGTAAGGGAGAGGCAAGAATATTTTGGGGGAGAACCCAAAAGTCATGTTTAGATGTGGTAAGTTTGAGAGATCTGTGGGACATTCATGTGAAGATGATATTAGGCGTTTAAATATTTGGATATGAAGAAAGGATGGGACTAATTATACATTTTGGAGAGAGCTATATAACATTTATATTAAATTGATGACAATTAATAGATGCATTTATGGAGAGAATGAAGAGCAGCAGGAGACCCTGGAGCCAGCTACAACATCAAAGTCAGGGTTAGGTTATAGGAGTTCAGTTCAACCACTTTTCAAGAATTTACACATCACTGTAACGAATAGAGCTGGTGGTTCACTTAAATGTTCTTTTCATTTGAGGTATGCTGGACTTTAACTTTGCAAACTAATGTGGAATATGATTAATTTGTATTATCTTATCCAAAAGTATAAATGTCACTAATACCTCTGAACATCAGAAGCAAAATTCCACCAGTAACAAACTATTGCATTCTAGTTATTTTAGGTATTGATGATAACCATCTTTAAAAGAAATGTAAATGTTTAGAGTCTTTTTCTCTAAGTAATATAAATAATTTAGGGTCAGGAGGACAATAATGGGTGAGTAGAACAGAGGAAGACTTAGGAGTAAACAATATGGTTTAATTCATTCTCAGCAGGTGAAGAACACGAGAGGAATGAGAAACCTAGTTAGTTCCTGGCTTCTATATCAAACACATGAGCAATTTTCTGATGTGGGGGTCCTGATAACTTTCCTGTCTTTCTTACATCTGTGATCCTCTCCCATTCAATAAGAAAGGTATCTTTACTAGGTAGGCACCATTCTCTATTCACCTACCCAAGTAAGAGATTTGGAAAAGATAATGCCAGCATGCAATTCAAAATTTGGACCTATAAAATCAGACAATTTATGGAGCTTTAGATGAACCCAGCTAATGTTCACCTCTGCCTGTATCTTGAGTGAGCAAACTGATTATTTATCCAGTCTTAGCTTACTCAAAATGAACATTGTCTCAGTTAATTTTGAATAAAACAATAAACACTTTCTTTTTACTACGATAAATCATCACTCTGTTTTGTACTTTCTGTTAGAACAACAGCATTTCTCTGCATTTAAGTGCAGGAATCGTGAACATGGTGTGTGCCCATCTCCTAGATTATATAGGGCATGTACATAGACCAAGAGCCCTGAGTGCAAGCAGGCATTCTTTGCTTTGTTTTTGCTTTTACTGGCTCTGTTTACTGTCTGCTTACTCTGCTCTGATGATATTATCATGAATTCATATCAAAGTGCTGAAGGCACCTCTGAGAGAGAAACGCTGTATGTCAACACATTCCATCATTTTCTGCTCCCTGCCCCAAAGCAGCTCCTAAGAATTTAGTTTTCCGTGGAAATATTTCAAGTGAAATTTTCTTCACGAGTCCACCCATTACAATAAATCACAGAAGTCAGAAGGGTTCAGTGTGATACAAAGCACCTAGTAATGTAGGATAATTATAAATTTAACAGAACTGTGGAAGGAACACAGTTTAAAATGAAAAAAATGAAAGGCCTATTGTCTGTAATGTTTCCTTTGAAACTACAGTTAAAAATTTTTGTCAAAATGAAGTAATAGGGTGATATGATACAGAGCATTGCTCCAGTGAATTGTTTCACATTGTCTATGGTTCTTTAGCATCTTTACATATATGTGCATCATTATTTTATAAATCCTTAAAACAAAAAAAAGTGAAATAGAAACTTATGCCTATTTTATAGATAAAGAAACCAAAATTGAGGAGTTATAGGGCTTATAAGTGAAAGTTGGATTCAATCTAGATATTAACTTTTTGTCTAATAGTCTTTCCTCAACATTCTTCAGCTGCTTCCGGCATTTTCAAATATTAATGATGATTTATGGCTTTATGATATGACTTCTATTAACTCTAATCAAATATGTTCACCTGTGTCTAGTTACTTGAATTGCTTTATGAAGAAGTTTATGCAATGAGTTGGAACTTTCATTGGCATTCTGATAAATTAAACGGACTATGTTCCAAATGTTAAAAAGAAACAGTATTTCCTGAATATGCAGTATTTTTTCTGAAAGGAATACTATAAAACAATGTGCCTGGATATCCGCCATAAACTTAAAAATTATTGTGCTGCTTGGAGAAGTCTGTCTTGGTGCTGTGATATGCTTGTCAAACCAGAAAGTTCTCAAAGAAGCATTTAACTCATTCCTGTCCTTTCATTTTATTTCTCTACTGATCATTAACACTAAGCCAATGCACCTTCATCTTTCCAATTCTTCAACTCTTTCTTTGATTTCTTTTTCTCTGAATCACTCTTTGTTCTGCAATAGAATTTTATTCTACACTAAAATACGTCGTTCCTCTCGTACCCGGCTCACATCACCATCATTTCTCACTTGGAAAATTCCACCATCTTCCTTTCTGACCTTCCTGTTTCTATATACCCCATCCCACTCCCAGTAATTTTTCAAAGGTTAGTCCAAAGGACTTGAGGGAGGTGCCCACCTGTCCAAGTTAACCTTAGAGAACTCTCCACCTTGCTCAACAATCTCAAACCATTCTGTTATTGGTGTTTTTCTAACTTGCCAAATGTGACACTTCCTCTTCCATCTGTCTGAATAGCTCATTTCCATATATTTGTATAACTTGCTCCTTAGAGTCCCTGAGGAATCAGTACAAATGCACATTTTCAGAAGAGGCCTTGCTTGCCTATTCAAACCAAAATGGTGTCTTTTAATTAGTCACTAATTTATTACCTTGTTTATTCCCTGAAAATACTTACCACAATGGGGAAAAAATGTCCTGTTTATGTCATAATTTTCTGTTTCTTATATTACGCATTTCATGAGAACAGTGACTATGTATGTATTTTCACTGCCCACACACTAGTGTTTGTCATATAATATACTGTTGGGAACCACCCTGCCTGGTTTCAGAAGCTGTAACCCCCCATGGCTAAGGGAGTGGGCGACCTTTGGACCAGAAGCCACTAAGGAGACAAAGCTTACCTCCCTGATAGTAGTGCCACTTCTGCTCCTTTTTCCATAACTGGCCCCCAATGCTTGATCAGTTAGCCAAGGACCGGTAAGATTCCTCAAGGGAGGAATGACCTAAGACAGGCATGATCACAGGGAGGCCCCAGGAAAGGACTTGGTTGGCTATGGAGAAAGGGGGTGATGGACCCTTGCCCCTTGGCTTTGACAAAGCCTGAGTTCTCATTCTGCCTGCAAGAAGTCTCCTATGTCTTGGCAGCCTTACTTCCCTGGCCTGACTTAATCCTAAAACAATGACAGAGGGTGGTGCAGCCCTGTGCTGTAAAGAGCGGGTTCCCTGGGCAATCAGGTCTAAGAAAGAATATGTAAAATTCTGTGAAAACCACTTTGTTTAGAATGCTCTCAATTAAATGATAAGGGTCCAAGCAAGAAGAGAGTTTGTTCCTCAAAAGTTTTACTGCTCTTTAGCTATCTGACCCTATAGGCCCTCAGAGTTGTCTGTTATCTATTCTTTAATCCTTATTGCCTGACAATGATTAATGAGCTTTACCTGAATTCTTGTGCAAACAAACCCAATAAAAGCCATTGAGGAAAAGGCTCTTGGCCCTTCTCCTTTGAGAGATTGGCCACCTTTCCTCCTCAAGCAGATCATGTCTTGGTAGACGTATTCTCATCCATGGCGGCCAGGGGTGGAGGGCCTGTGGGCAGAGCCCCCCACAATATACACTCAGTAATTATTTGATAAATGCTTGTTTGATAAATGAATGAAATAAATGAGTGAATGAATGAATGAGGAGCAACTATCCAAAGCATTAAAACATTCAAAAGAGTCAAAGCAGACTCTTCCTATCACTTGGTTTTTTCATTAAGAATCATTAAATGACTCGTCATCTTTCCTATCACAACGTTTCATGTCTCATGGACCCTCCTTTTAAATTTAATCATATCGGAATTGCAAACTATGCAGATATTTTGTCAATTTTTCCTTTCTGAGTTGCTTTTTATCAGAGCTGGCATGATTACTTTTGAACATTGATTGCCCTTTCAGCTTTCATAGTGAACCAAAGTTTCATTATTCTCCAAATGAAGAAAATTTATTTTTCCTGCACTCTACACATGGTTACAGGCTTTGTTAATGCTTGTGGTCTCCTTGTTTCTCCTGCTATGCATTTATATCTTTATAGAAATAATGAATCTGGCTTAAATATTTCTGCTTTTAAATAGTAAATTTTATTAACAGCAATTAATATTGCTCGTTTAAAAAAATCTCCATAGCCTCTATCTCTTTCTTGAATTTGTACCATCAATGTACTAAATGCACAAGAATATCATCCAATAATAAAGCAAAATATCTAGTGCTACTACAAAGTCAATATGATATTAGTTAGAGAAATCATACAGAGAAAAATAAGGAAAACCAGCATATTTAAACACATTATATCTTCTGTACACTGCACTCATAGCCAGCCCAATTAAGAAGGGATTATTGTGTCCTCCAATGGTAATTAATGTATATTATATTTCAATGGCACATATGTGTATGGGTCACAAGTTAGTGAAAGCATTACCCAAGGTTTAATCTAAAATTAGTCTGATTTCCTGGTCCCAAGAATTTCTACTTTGTCAGGCTCCCCTTGTAAGTAGAACTCATGTGTATAGATGAGTAGATATCCGTAGTCCTATGTCAGGTGGTCTGACTGGGATTCCTAGGAAGTGGAAGTTATTCTTGAAGCAGTCAGTGGCAGAGAAGCTTGGAGAGGAACTGGCCCACCTTTGCCTTCCCAGATATATTATATAATCTTGTGAATTTTCCGTTGTCTCCTTATTTTATCTTTGTTCATCCAAATGTTGTAAATTTGATATTACCTCCCTGTCCTATCTGACAGCCTGTTTTCCCAAATTGATGCCTTCCAGGGTAGGCACTATCAAACAGAACACTGGGAAAGTTGCTTATTTGACCCTTTTTCTGTCCCATTCTCTCTGAGATGGCATTGAATCTAAATTGAGATATAATATGGGGCTATCATACTGTGCTTCAATTATTTCACATATACATTTGGATATTGTAATTTCTGCTGATCACTAATGCATGTCCAATACTGTCATAATGTATGCTCTGCAGAGAGGCATCCTAAAATTTCCTGAGGTAACACATTATTTCATTAAACTTGAGACCTGAATCTCGCTCTTCAGAGGAAGTCAAGCCAGAGCCAGTGTGAACAAGTCCCAGAACGAACCATTATGCAGCCATGTCTATACTGGTCAGTGATGTAAAACAATTACCAGTCTCTGGGCCTGGCCTACTTAAAGGAAAATGCCCTGCTCTGTGCTGTGCTCTGGGCAGTGTGGCCTTTCAATAACTAGTGCAGAGTATCTGCTTGGCACTTCATGACAAATCGTCCTGTGAGATATACTTTGTGCAGAGCTGAGGAGTAATTAAAATGTGGCTGAAGGGTCGAATGCCACTTCAACCATTTCTTACATTAAAAATTTATTTTCAGCTTTATTTTAGAGATACCTTTATGCAGAATCGAAATTGGGCTGGATTCTCAAAGAGGCTTATGTCCTTAACCGAATATCTCTGTTTCGCTCCTTGCACGGGTCCCTGTCTCTTTCAGGAAGTAAAAAGACATATTTCCCAGCTGTACCTGGCTTATTTAAACTCTGTCAATATTAGTTATGAGAAATGCCACCATCTTCTTTCTAGAACTTAATGAGAGGGACAGGAGGTGGCTATTCACTAATCAAATGTATAGATATTTTTAAATGTCTAACAATGCTAAACAGAGGCACTTATCCTGTTTTAATTTCTGTATTTAATTAGTTTAACAATCTTGTTCTTAAATTAGAGACCTGTAGGGTAGTTGGAAAATAATGCACTTGAGAGATAGCTGGAATAATATTTCTGCCTGAATTAACAGAGTTACTTGGGATAAGTCCTTCATCCTTAGAATTGGCAGGAATTATAAGAATTTCTTAATTTGAAAGCTGAAACTTATTGTCCCTCAAGGTTAATTTATCTCTCAAGGTTAAATATGATTACCTAAATAAAATACATGGAACATTTTCAACACAATGACAGTAGCTATTATTATAAATTAATGTTATACAAATAAACACTACTATCGTACTAGAAATAATTTGATTTCTCAAATATGTTATAAAATGGAAAACACTTCCTTATCTCTTTTCCTCAGCAAAAGGTATCTTCACAAGTAACTGTGAATATATTCTTAAGCCAGTTTTCTCTTTAATAATCTCAAGTTCTGAATGAAGAGGGTGTGAGTGAATAAGGTTTTGTTTCATATGTGCCATCATAAGTAAAAGGAATTTTAGCTACAGGTACAGAGGTACATAAATTTAGCATTGCACCCGATTCTGACATTAGATCATTTAACCATCATACACGTTAAAGGCCCTTTCTTGGCTGTCCTACTTCATGAAGCCTGATTGGTTCATTCCAAATACGACTGGCAATACTTAAGGGAGATTAAAGAACAGCTGTCTCCCAGTAGTGGTTGCAAACCCTACTGTCTCTGAAAATACTGATGCACAAAATATGAGTTACTTTATTCCTGGAAGACATCATAGGCAGTTATTTATTTATTTATCTTAGCCTAAGAAGTCTTATAGTATAGTATATATAAATAGACTGAACAAAGTTAGAGAAATACAATTAAAGGTAGGAAAAACAAGCCCACTTCATGAAGTCAAATGGTCTCCAAAAAGATCAGTCGCGTCAGCATGCTTCATGGGATAAAAATGTTTGACATGAAACCCACAAATATTACGGCACTTCCAAACTTGAGCTAACGGATTTTCATAGTAATGTTGGACAACATAATTATCATTCACATATAGAAAGTTATTATTTCCTGACTCTGTATTTAAACTATTTTGAACATTTCTTACAGTTTTCATCAATTCTTACAATAAATCAAAGTTCACTGAGTTTTCTTCTGGCAACTGTATATCCGAAACAGCTGTTCTTTTATAATCAAAGAAAAATATGCTTGGTATCGCAAAGTGTCTCCTCTGTTCTTGACATGGGGGAGAGGCAAAGAAGACCTGGTTAAACTAACACGCTTATGCTTACACGTGAGTTACACTTTACAACACAGTTTTATTCACGACAGAACTCAGATGTCAACTGAAGTTGAAACAAGTTTTGCTTTTAGAACATGAAATAGCAATATCTGAACCTAGAATAAACTAGGTGTTATGAACTCCGTAAAAACATGAAAGCATATCTATGTTGTGGCTGATGGGCACTCAGCAGACTGTTTATGGGAGGAAGTGTATGGGTGTTTTAGTACCAAGGTTTTGGTCTGTCCACTGAGAACAAGTGGAGTAGGGGGATTCATAAAACCCAAGTCTTATGTTAAGAATTAAATTAGTTGGATAAACTTTTAAATTGTGACTGCTTTCCCTATGTTTCAACAATTTAGTTTTCAAAAATTAACCTTCTGGAATTTTAGGTGTTTGTGTTATTTTTACTATTTTATTGTTTTTGTGTCCAAATTCTGAGAAAGGGAGGGATGGATGGAGGTGGGAGAAGAGAGGGAAAAGAGAATACATGTAATGATGCTGGCAATTGTGAGTAGGCACTGTATGGGAAAAGAGAAGTCACAGTTAATAAGGAAAGAAGAATTGAACTAACTTTACTGAGGACTAATAATTTTTGTAATAATAGCAGTTACCACTTATTAAATGTTGGCTATATGCCTGTTACTCTATGCAGTACTTTCCATGCCTTTTTGTCAAGTAATTCTCATAAACACACTATAAAGTGATATTATGTTTATATGCATTTCACAAGTAAAAAAAGATGCTTCAATATAGCAAATAACTTGCTCAAGGCCATAGACGTAATAACTAGAAGAGCTGGGAATTGAGCCAGGATTGATTTGTTTCCAAAGTGTATCTCGAACCACAAGGCTGTACTGAACTGGACTAAGCCCAGTGGCTTATTGCAACACATTAAACCTATAGTATTATGCTCTTTACTTTGTTCTTAGGTACAGATACTGAAGTTCAGGGAGGCTCATGAACTTATGTGAGTTCACCCAGCAGTGCAAGGGTTTGAACCCAAGTCTGTGCCCCTCTTTGCACCGAGGAGCACTTCTATTTGGAGTATGTAAATTCATAAGGATGTTGAGGGCTTAAGCTTAAACAGAGCCAAGTCAAGGAAAATGAAGGCTTCACTGTTGGCCTCCTTGGAGATTCCAAGGTGATTTGGAGCAGGGTTGATGGCTGAAAGAACTGGCATTTTAAAGGGATTCAACTTTGGCTCCTTGTCTCACCTGCCTTTTAAGATATTCTTTACTTTATTTGATTGGTTTCGATCACCCTTTCCTGTGAGTGGTTTTGGATCCAGAATCTCTTTTATTTGAGTAAGAAAAAGAAAATAGAAGCCAAAAAACTGATTAGAAAAGAAATGAAAGCAATTTTGCCAGTGCCTGTCTGTCGTGAATCTAGTGCTCCTAAGATATATGAGATGGGGAAGACGCTCACCTCTCACCTGGAGGGGTGACATAAAGTCATCTCGGGGACACTCTCCTTAATCTACTCCCCACCTTGCAGCCAGAGGGATCTTTTCAAAATGCAAGACTGATCCTGTCACCTCCTACTTTTGAACCCTTCTGGTAGCTTCCCATTGCTCTAAAAGGAGCCAAAGCCAGACTTCTATCTACCTTACCAGCCTGCTTTATATCATGCTGTCCCACATACTTCTCCAGCTACAACCTCACTGTCCTTTCTTTTAGTGTGTGATACTTATGTCTGTGCTATATTCTCTGGCTGGAATGCTTATTCTATGTAGCTTACTGTTATCCACACTTCCCATCAGCTCTACCAGCATTATTTCCCCGAGAAGCCTCCTTAATTAGTATAAATTACCCTCTGAGAGCAATAGTACTTTTTCCTTGGAACAGTTGTTATAGTGGAATATTTCCTCACTGATGTTCGTATTGCCCTGTAAGCTATAGGCTTGTTAAAGGCAGCAAGCTCATCTGCGTTTGCTCCGTGGTACGGCTAGCTCTAGCCTCGTGCTGAACACATAGCATATGCAGCGCTGTGGTAGCTGATCTCCAGCCTGGACTCTCAAAGAACCCTGCCTCGTGGATTCATGCTCTGGGCTAGCCTCTTCCCCTCACTGAATGTGAGCTGGCCCTGTGACTCACTTTATCATTAGAAACATAAGAAATAACATTGTGCCGGTGCTGGGACTGAACCTTAAAGGGGCTTAGTGATGATCAGTTTTGTGCTTCTGAGGAAGACACATTTCATGTAAAAGTCAGAAACCCTTTTAGAGAAACACTGTGGAGAATTCACAGTCCATGAGGAGAAAAGAGGCTCCAAGACTAGGAGAAGGAGAGAGGCCCAGCTCTCCCAGTGTCTCAGTGAAGCCTCCAGTAACTGTGGCCTCATTCCCCATCTGATTACATCTAGATAAAATGCTCCAAGTGGGATTAGAGAAAGAACTTCCCATTTATGCCCAGGCAACCCACAGACCTATGGGATACAAGGAAATGGTTATTATTTTAAGCTGCTAATTGTTGTTCCTTATTATACCAATAGATAACTAAGAAACACATGATACAAAATTGTAGTATTTGTGGGTTAATCTAATTTTCTCACGATTGAATTTTTGGTACTCGGGATGTAGGGAAATGTATCAGGGTGAGACCTATAAGGATTTTCTTCTCTTCTGGACCCTTCATGCTCATTATGCAAAAGTCTGCTCACGTGGTAGATATGAAAACAAAATAACAACAAGCAAAAACATATGTAACTTAAATTAACTCTTGCCTCATTAGGCTGTACATACTTAAAGAATCAATTTAATATGTGTTATCAAATTTTATCTGTTTTAATGACAAAATTGCTGATGGCAGCATCTTACCCCTTCTAAATATTCCCCCTCCCCTTGATGTTTCTGGGAGTCTCCAGAGGGTTTTTCATATGTGCCCACAGGGAAGTCCCTGGACTATTCTCCCATCATGCATTTTTGCAGTATCTATTATTTTCCAAGGGGGCAAGTCTCTGTTTAGACTCAGTGGAGTCTCTGATCACATATGAGAACTCTAGCTTAAGGGGCCTTTTATTACAAAAAAAAAAAAAGAAAGAAAGAAACACGTCTATTTACTTTTGCTCTGTTTTGTTTTATTTCTATTATATTTGACTGAGGGTGAGGTACTCAGCTCATTGAACCTCAATTTACTTATCTCTGAAATCATATATTCAATATACAGGATTTTTATTGGATTAACATAGATGTTTTATGTGACTTCTCCATTACATAGTAAAATTGAGTTAAATGCTCTTTATTACAAAGATTTTATTGCAAGTGCATTTGTTTGAAAATCAGCTAGGTCTATTTTAGTGGCATTGTTAACCTAAATAAGTTATTTAACCTATCTAACTTCATTGTGCATTTTTAAAGCTAAATTGTTAGCAAAACTGAATCATTCTATACATACATTGCTTAACCTTTTAATTTAATAATATTTCATGTACATTTTCTAATTTCCTGCAAAATTATCTTTAATGACTACATGGAATGCCATAATTATTTAGCCAGTCTCCTGTTGGCTATTATATTATTTCTAATGTGTTACTATCATATAATTATGCTAGGATGACATACTTATATTGTACATTATTTCCTTAAGATATGTTCTTAGAAAGAGGAATTGCTGGTTCTACAGTTCTGCTTATTTTAAAATATGTTAAGATATATTTCCAAGTTGCTTTCCAAAGAGAAAACCAATTCTACTCCTCCACAACACTGGATTTATCAAGGTTTTTTTTTTTTTTTTTTAACTTTTGTCTGTTAGAGAAACCAAAAACAGTTTTCTCATTTTAAGTGAATAGCTACAATTTTTAAAACTCATGATTATTACTTAAGGAAATGGTTCTCTGCGTTAAGCCAACACTTGAACAATAATAATTACCTTGAACGTATACCTTTTGACAACATTTGCACATTTATTATTTCACGTAGTATCTCCTGGTAGCCCCGGAAGATAAATAGTGGGGCCAATAATCGTTCAAGTATGTCGTGAAGAATAACAATTAGTTCTGTGGGTATTCACACGCCAACCTTTCACTTTCAAATGAGGGTGAATTCCTTCAGTATGACCTGCCATTCTGAGTTGATAAGAAAAAAGGAATCTGTCCCCTAGAACTAATCCTTTCTGGATAAAAATGACAAAGTATTATTTCATAATGGCATTGCATGTAGATAAGCTAGCTGCTGACTAGACAGTCTATTTCTTCTCAGGCTAAGGGTTTTTTGGATAGGTTTCCATAAATTCAATTATAATGTGCCACACAGTACTCTATTATTAATGTTATGTTTAGTTAAATCTAGGCATTGTTTCAGCCAATCATCTAACTCTGTTTCTTTGTGTTTTATGTGATTTTTATTATAACAGCGATACATTATAATAAAAATAAAAAATTAATTAAACTACAGAAAATGCACAAAATAAGAGTCACCTATTCCCCTTCCTTTTGTTTTACATTCGTCATCACAAGAAGCCACTAGGGCAGTATGGTGTCAATCCTTTCATTTTTCCTAAGCGTATTTTAAGCACAACTGGGCTCAATCTGTACCTATTCCTCTGTTAGATGCCTTTTTTCATTTGTTATTGTGCAGTGTTCCATGTTGCTTCAGAGCATTTTATTGCAGGGATATAAGAATTTCAATCTGGTCCATTATTGATAAACATTTATAAATTTTTTGTATTGTTATTCCCATTATTTAAACATCTTTATACATCTATATATTTTTAGATTAACTTTCTAAAAGTGGGTTGTTAAATAATCTAAACTGCAAAAATGGAATCAAAGTTGATTTGTATCTACCATTTTGATAAGCATTACCACATTCCTTTTCAAAGGCGTATTTCCAACATATTATTGAGAGCATGTGAGACTGTCTACACCCACACTCTCACCATCACCGGCTATTTTATTTTTTGTTCATCTCAATGGCTAAAAATATTTCAGTTTTAATTTGTTTTAAATTGATATGAGGTTGATCATCTCTTTATGTGTTTAGAGGTGCTTGGATTTTATTTTTAGAAAACTACTGCTTTATACATATTGCTTGCATTTCTGTTCAGTTTTTTGGCTTTTCATCCTGGTTTATAAACTTTCTTTGCATACATCTAAAATAGGTGTTTTGTCTGATTATGTGTTATGTGTGTTTCCCAGTTTTTATCTTCCTTTTTATCTATTTATATAATTTTGCTATTGAAAAATGTTATCACTTTATTTTAAAGGGTTTTGATCTTTTGGCCAAGCCTTAAAGGTAATCTTTATTTCATACTGTTTTAGTCATATCCTATTGCAATAACTTTTCTTATTTCCATTATCTGGTTTTGAGTCTTGATTTAACTAGATTTGATTGTCAACACTAAGAATATATGTTTAGGTGCATCCATTCCATATGACTAACATATGTGTGCATTTGTATGTGTATTTTATACTTCCTCCAATTATTATAGAAGCTGTTTTTTCTATTATTCATTCAATAATCCTAAATAATGTGTTAAAATTTTATGGGTTTGAAATAACATCATTATCTTATAAATTTAAATTAATTTAATAGTGTCTTATAGTTTTTAAGTGTTTGTTTAGCTGTCAGTTTATTCTTGTGGAATATTCTTCTGTTTTAATTACTATAATAGTCTGAGAGAGATACTTTATATCTGGTGGAACAAATTTCACCCAATTTCTTTTCTTATTTTTTTTCATGGCCATCCTTATGTTATTCTTTCACGTAAATATGAGAACTGTGTTTTTTTTCCCAAGTGAGAACACAAACATGGCAGTTTGATGAAGATTTTCACAGCAGAGCATTGGTGCAGCGGGGGGAGAGAGCAGGTGCTATTTCCTTTGGCCACGTTCCCATTGGCTGTGGAAACTGATAAATAGTTTAAATTTTAGCAACTTGCTTTATCTAATTGTTTACAGTTTTATTCATTAGTAGCTCTTTCACTCATCAGAGAGAATTTTCATGTAATGAAATGGGCTAATTCAGTTTACTGAAACTGTGTGAAGGGAGTAAAAAGAGAAATTTTCATTCAGTACTTTAAGATTTTTGCTCAGATGAAAAGGCACGCAGCTGCTTATGCTCTGTTGCCTCTTGAATTCTCAAAGAAACTAGGAAGGCAGAGAAACAACTTAGAGAGACTGGGGAGTCGGAGCATGCAATGCCTTCCACTTGGTCTTATCATTATAAGTTGAATTAACTTGAATTAACTGGTACTAGGAAGCACATTTAAAAAACAATTAGAGACACTGATGCAAGTAAAAATGAAGAACATAGTAAAAGCATGACTATCTTCCCAAACATAGGACATCTCTAACTTACATACAGTTTAAGCTCTGAAAGTCCAATCTAACTCTGTGGTTTAACCCTTGCCTGTGTTTGCTCACTATATAACAATATGTTACAAATGAGGTTTCCTGGAAAAGTCCAGGATAGATTAGATGCAATATTTCAATGACACTTTCCCATGTGTAGATCTTCAAAGGAAATTAGGGAAAAGTTTCAAGTCTTTTGGAATTTCAATCAGATAAACTATGTAGGAAAAGGGGTCAGAATGGGAAGGAAATGAGAGTTTGGAAATGACTTGCATCGAAGTGAGCTACTGTGAGGCTTCGAGTTTCACTTCCTCTTTGAGAGGACAGTACAGGTTTACTCTTTCCCACTCCACACCTAGTAAGGTGGGTTTCAAGAGGATCTTCCAGACAATACTGCAATGTGCATCCTGCATTTGGGGGCCCAATGCCTGACTTATAGCTGGGAAAGGGAAAGTCAGCTCTCAGAAGAGTTTGACTCCTACCCTGGAAATCTTGACAACAACAACAATGAAACATGCCATTTATTTCTAGGTGACACCAAGAGGATGCCCCCTATTAAGGTAGGTGTTCATTCCCAGAGTTCGTGGCACACAGGGAGGCAAGAGGGCTTGTAGGAGCTGCAGTAAGAGGTTGTCTGAGACCTTGTCCATTAGGACTGTCTTGAGTCAGGAGACCTGAGCAGAAAGAGGCCAAAGGTCTATTGCTGTAAGGGAAAGAGGAGGAAGGAAATACAAGGGGGCAGGATAGTGTTGGCATCTGTTCAGGCAAATGCAGAATGTAGGGAGTCAACAGTTAAACCCGAAAAGCCAGCACAAAGCTCTACATCAGAGAAAAATGTAAGCCAGGCCCACCCAGAGCCTCCAGCTAGACCCACCTGCCTCATGAAAAAAACCACCAGCCACTACCAGCTGAATAAAAACTGACCTACCTTCCCTGTTTTCCTTCTCTCTGCCTGGTTCTCCCAGTTCCCAAACTTGACCAATTAACTCAGCAGTTAGAAAGTGGAGAAAGTAAGAATACACAGGGGAAAAATATACTTTCCTTCTCACACTGCGAGACTCCAGCCCAAAGTTGGTCCAGACTGTGGAGAGAGAAAAAAAGACACATTTTTTTAATGCAAACTCAAACGTGAAATTTTAATTAATATTTTGGACTAAAAATGCCAACGCAGTATTGCTTAAAGTGATCCCAGGGCTACTATTATCTAGAAAAGGGGACAGAAAAGTCATGAACCTTGTCATGATTTTTCCCAGGAAAAGGGGGCATTTATGTCCTCTAAATAAAACATAAGATGACAGAAAGAAATATTTTAGTAACAATACACTTTTCTCAGTCAGTTGGCAGTCTAGCAGTCAAGCAGCAAATAAAGAAAGAGTATGAAATTATAATTTAATATTGATTGTAGCCCAAAATAGTTATTTCAACCTCTAATGCAGCTGAAATATGGGGGAGTCCTGGTCATATACCTTCCTTCTTCAAGCTCATTTCTGCCTAATCTCAAACCTTGAATCTTGAGCCTTTCTTCCACTCCACTGGGTCTCCTGTACAGATTCAAAGTCATTAGACTAAGATCTGAGACCTGTAGTTCTGCATTCTGACCACTTGGAAAACAGACCCTTGACACACCTTGTTCATCCGCACCTGTCTGAGGACTGAGGGCAGATCATTATGACGGTTTCTCCATCAACTGTCTCCTCAACGGCAACAACCTGACCACCCATCACATGCTTCCATCCCCCAGTGACTCTCTCTCAGAAGGGTTTGTATATGGAATATTTCCATTTCTTCAAACTCACAAGGGTTATATTCATGTAGCTATTGCCTCATCCATTCATTCATTTATCCATTTCTTAATTACTCACTTAATATTTATAGGGTATTTTACAACATGCCAGATGGCGGAAGTTCAAACAAGCCCCCCAAATTTATTCTAAGATACTAAATGGGAAGTTTTCAGTCTTGCAATAGTGGCCAAAATTAATAGATGAGCATTTTTCACCCATCTTCATCATTTAGATAGACAGATAAATGAGGAAGAAGATAATAAGGGCACTTTCTTTGGAGAGGACAGGGTTTACTGCCAAACAATCTCTAAAAAGTGAGTTGACAGATGGTAATCTGGAGAGTGTACCAAAGCACAGAATGTTGAAAAAAATATCCACTGCGATAGATGGAATGTTTGTGTCCCCTAAAATTCATATGTTGAATCTACTCCTCAATGTGACATTAATAAGAGGTGAGACCATTGAGAGGTAATTAGGTCCTCAGGGTGGAGCCCTCGCCAATGGGATCAGCGTGTTTACAAGGGAGTCCTCAGAGAGTAGCCTAGGTCTCTTTCTGCCGTGTGGGTGGGGCACAGTGAGAAAATGGCCATGAGTGAACCAGGGGACGAGCTCTCACCAGACACTGACTCTGACAGTGCCTTGACCTCAGACTCCCTAGCTTCCAGAGCTACGCATAATAAATGTTTATTGTTTAAACCGCCTATTCCTTGGTACTGTGATGGAACAGACTGAGCTTACCAAGGTATGCGTACAACATCACAAAAGAGACCACACAGTTCTCAGGAGAGAAAAACCCAGGATCTGGAAATCCACTTTTTCTATGGCATTGAATCTGAATTATAACTAAACCCATGAAATAAGGACTTTTTAACCCCGCTTTTCCTAGTTTTCACTCTCTACTGTATCCAGCCCTTAAGTGGATAGAATTAGAAATGCGAGGGTGTAGTAAAATGATGGTTCGTGGAAGGGAGTAGACAAACAACATGCTGATTCATCCCCTTCAACCTTTTGGGCCCCCGTCGTGCCAAGAATTGTGGCAGGAAATAGAAAAATTTTCAATTTAATTTAAAAAATCAAGGTTTTGAAAATAGACAGTATTGGGCTTTGTGATACCTGATAATGTTCCTAGGAAATATAGTAAAGTTCTTTTAGGATTTCACAGTAACATTTTAAATTAATTTTTAACATTTTAATTAAATTAATTAACGTTAATTTTACAGTTCAGCCTTTTTAGCAAATTGGTTTTACATTATTTTTAGGAGTTCAGTGGCTATGAAGGCAGAGAGGCAGTATATAAATTAAAATGCAATTCATTTATTCAACCAATATTTATTGACGATGTACTACATGTTAGGCATTGTTCCAGTTATTTGGAATATAGTCCTAGCACTGTGTTAGATGCTTTAATGTAGGTTTAAAAAAAGGTGCTTTGAGCCCTGGCTGGCATAGCTCAGTGTGGCTCAAAGCCTGTGAACCAAAGGGTTCGGCCTATGAACCAAAGGGTCACTGGTTTGATTCCCAGTCAGGACATATGCCTGGGTTACATGCCAGGTTCCCAGTTTGGCCACTCAAGAGGCAACCATACATTGATGTTTCTCTCCTTCTCTTTCTCCTTCCCTTCCCCTCTCTCTAAAAAAAGTAAATGAAATATTTTAAAGAATTTTAAAAAAGAAATGGTGCTTTGAAATTGAATAAGCAGTTAGATTTGTTGGAAGGCTTCATTGAGGTAATGTTTTTATGTATATTGACAGAAGTAGAAGTTTGCCAAGATAGGAACTGCCAGGCAGCAGAAACACTGTATGCAGACAGAGAAAGGCGAAAGGTTTAAACAGCATGGTAGCCGTGTGCTAGGAGTCAGCACAGTGTCTTGGGGAAACAAGGATATTGAGTCAGAAAAGATCTAAGTTTAAGTCAAGGTGATATCTTAGCATCTGAGTAACGGATGATAATTTGTGAGCCTTTTTGGGCTGCATTTCCCATACCTCCCAAGTTTTCCTCAACTACTAGAGCTTGTGAGTAAAACATACCTCACCTGGCATTATGCTCATGCTTCCTCTTCTCTTGGGTCACTGCTGTGTCACCCCTTGATATGTCTGAAGCTGTCGAGGCCATTGGTGGTGCTCTGATCTCTCCTACCACGTACTCGTTAAAGTCAGGGAGGATACCTCTAAGGAAGCCAGGGAGAAGTGACAGTTTTCCTTGTGGGAGAACATTTCCATCCAAAAATTCACATTTCTTTTCCCTAAGTGGGAATTTTTTACCTTTATTTTAGATTAAGAAAAGGATAGCCCTCCAACCAGGCAGAGAAGCAAACTAAGTCATGATTAAGGAGTGAACGTTGTCATAGACTGTTCATATACTTTTAGCCATAAAGCAGGGCTACATATGCACAGAGGTGCGTGTATACATATAAAAAATTCTACCATTTCTTTGTGGAACAATGTTTGTTATCTACCACACTCTGGGCTACATATTAGATACTTTATCTTATTTCAGTCTTCAAACAGTCTTGTGAAGTGGGTATTGTGATCCATACCTATGACTAAGTTGCTGATCTGAGTGGTGAAGTGAATGATCCGCCATCACACACATAACAATTCACATACACTATGTGTATGTACACTATGTGTATTTCACCCACTATGCAACACTGCTTTTTTGTCTAAATTATTCTTTATTATAGTCATTTCCACCTAATTTCTAGAATCGTATGCTAATCTGGGGGATCTGAGCATGACTCCCCTCCTGCCATGAAACAATCAATTATACCTTCTCTCTGATCTCCACCTAGCATCCCTGCCTTGGTCCACATACTTTCACAAATTTCAGAGACCAACCCCGTTGTTAGTCCTAGGGTCTGACCTCTCAATGGTTCCACTCATTTCACTTTCCATGTGTTTCCTTGACCTTTATTTAAATAGGTCTTAGATGTTTTATTGACAAGTGTGGTTATATCTATACTATTGTCTCCATCATCACCTTTATTTTGAGTAGAAAATAGAATATCTTTTGTGGTTCTTTCATTGATATCGATGATGTAGAAACATGTGAAAATCAGTCACTTAAAAAGTAAGTCTACAGTTTGTTTCTTACTCATAGAAGGACCTGCACACTGTTGGGGATTTCTTCTTCGCAGTGGTCAATTACACAGTCATGTTTATTGGAAGCCTTATTCCAGAAGCCAGGTGTGTGATGCGCTGGTTCCGTCCAGTTAATATGACACTCATTGAACAGGATGCTTGAAAATGCAGATGCATTTTCTTACTCTGTCAGTATGTTTTTTTCTGGTGCCATATGGAGATTGTACTAGTTTAGTCTAGGGGGTTGACAGGTTATTTCTTTGGACAGCAGAGCCAGGACATGCTGTTCATTTAAGTACTGTCAGTTTTGGCATCAAATCGGCACAGTCTCTGCCAAGGCTGACATCTCACTCTCCCCTCCTCTGTCCAGCTGGGATGCTCCCCTGCACACCCCGCTGAAAATCATTCTTTCTGTTGTGCCTGGTATTTGTTCATTCCTTTGAGGCAGGCAAAAATTTCTAAATCCTTAGTCACTACGGCAGCACCCATCACCAAATTAGTAATGTAGAATTCAAAGTCCACTGACCACATGGATAGAGTGAACAAAGAATTATAACCTTCTACCACCTCAAAGTTTTGACAGTTGTTTAAATACACTCCATAGGGTGATTGGCTTTTTCATTATCATTGAGTTCTAAAGGCCATTTTTTTTTATAAATCCCACTTTGCCCAGTAGGTATGATCCAAAGTCTTCTTGTATACATTAATTTCATATGACTAGCATTATATTATAAACATCCCTGGAGGGTTTAATTATACTAAGACATTACCATCATTGTTTTGAACATAAGCATCATTTCTGCAACACCTATTTTATGGTTAGTATTTGCATTTATTCTGAGTTAATTCTTACCACATCGTTGTTATTTAGTGATTGTCACCATTCTCCTTAGGAGAAAACCAAGGGACAAATATATTTAATCTTCCAAGTCCTTAAACCTAAGAATGAATAGGGATTTTATCAAAGTTTGCTAATGATAAGAACTAAAAGCTTTTTTTCTCATCACAGATTTTCAATATTAAAATTTTAATAAAGAAATTATTTTAAAATGCATAACCCTATGTAATACAAAATATCACTAAAATTGAACCTTCATGCTCTTTTAAATTCTTGTAGCATTTATGGGCAGTGAGAGCAGTGTGGGAGGGAGGACAAACAAAAAGATATTTTTAATGTGGATATTACATTTGGGCCACTACTCTTGAATTCATCCAGTCCAATTCCCATATGGTATAAATTCTAATTTTGTAGTTGAGAGAGGATCACTCATTTGCCTAAACCCAGGTTTTATGTCAACTCTAGGGCCTGAACTGAATTATTCTGACTCATTGGGCAAAAGTAGAGTAGTCCAAATGCCTTAACTTTGAACTCCCTTCTGGGTAGTCTTGGTAACGACTCAAATACCCATACAAACTCAGTGTTGCTGAAAAAAAAAGATTAATCACATAGATAAAATTTATATTTTGTTTTGTCAGTTAATTTTAACTAAAGTTTAGAATACTAAAAGGCTAATGCACTTTTATTACAAGTATATTTTCTTACAAAATAAAAGGCAAAACCAGAAATAATGACTATAAATCAAAATCTTAAGAGGATGTTTTTAAAGTTTGTATTCAGTTTTCATAAGAAGTGAAATCTTTACCACTTGAAAAAAAAAAAAGCAACAGATTGATCTGTGGACTTATGCAAGGGCAAATCCCTTGATCTTCATTTTTCAAACATCTTGGGAGAAGAAGGGGCCAAAACACTGAGACTTTTTGTGACTTCTAATGATTTCTGGTTTCATGATCCTAGGTAGCTAAGAAACCAACCACGTCTGGATGGGGCCAAATGGCAGCTCTGACGCAGATGGCAACCACATTGTCATGGCCCTTCCATCCACCCAGAAAGTCCAGCCCTAGGGTCTGTGACAGAGATGTAATGTCTTGTAGCACAGAACAGGAACTTTGCCTCTGCGAAGTCAATGAGGCTACAGCATTTCTGGCTTCTTCATTTTGAACATTACGTTTTAGGTTTGCCATTATCAAAGGCATTTCCCTCACCTTCACAATGAAGAGGCACACATATGACTTAAAAGGATTAAGGTCTCAGTGAAGATTACCTGCTAAAAGTTCATTTGATACATTTGTTTTCCCTTTATGGAGAATGGTTCATCAGCTTTAAGCATTTAGAGCAACTGTTTGACTGCACTTCTCTTTTTCTCTCCACAGCCCTCCCTGCACCATCTCTCTAAGTGGGTGGTTCAATAGCACAGTCTGAACAGTAGATGGTTTTTGAGGAGAATGATGGTCTCCGGGACTCGTGAGAAGCACCAAGATAAACACAATTTGCTTAGCACTTTTGTCTCCAGACAATAGCCATCAATTTCCAGAGCATTTATACAAGCAGTTTTGGAATTGGTCAGAAGTCTGAGCTTTAGGGATCTTCTAGGGAAGTTGAAACAGACAGAAGATAAATACATATGACTTTAATCTCAATCACAATTTTTTACCGTGAGGCAAAGGGCAATTGGATTAACATGGACCTAAGCATTGACATACATAAACACACTGTCTTGAGATTTGAGATATGCTTTTTCCTCTTCAGAAGAGATTCACTTTAATCATTCTCACTGTCACTGATGAATCTTTCTCACATCCCTCGGGTGTGTATGGAGGCAGAAAATTGAAATCCTTTCGTTTTTTCGTTGTACATATTTCCTCTGGTACATTCTTTAAAAGAAAAGTGAATTTGGGTATTTGGTGAGAACAAAAAGAACATGAAAGAGGGTTGGCCACAATCAATGTGAAGTGTTAAAAATTATATCATCTCTTCATGTGATAATTTAAAAAAGCTCCTGGTCAGACCAAAGGAAATTTATGGGAATAAATTATACCCATGTCCATAGAACTATGTGAGCAAATCTAAAATAATTCATGTAGGCCAAGGAGGTAAAAATGAAGTCATATTTTTCTTCCTTTTTTTCCTTCATTTCTTGCTTCTTGTCATTTAAGTTTTTGGCTTTTGTTTTTAGAATTTTATACAAACTATGTCCAAATTCTGTTTGTCAATATAGTGCAGTAACCATTAGTAGAAATCAAATCCCATTCCAATACAGAATCTGGGGAATTATTTTACCCAGTTTCTTAATTCAAGCACTCACTCAAGCACTCTAGCAACAACAATTAAGAGATAAGAGGTAGAAGCTTTCTAATTAGAGGTAGTCTTGTGTGCTCTCATTGTTAGTGAACTGTCACAGTGTTCATGGCCCTTCTGTCCCTCCCACACTTGTCTTGATGGCATCTTTCTAAGCCTTGATCTAAGCCTTATCTTAGGGAAAGAACTTAACCTATAATATATTAAATTTATTTCAATCTTCCTTTGTTTTACTGTATTTGATTCAGTGAATTATGTGTATCATTCCTGAGATACTGGTATTCTATTCTACTCAAAGTACATTTGTTTGACTATGATGTTTTTGAATTACTGCCCTCTATATTATTTTTCAAAGAGGGAAGGATTCAGGAAAGATATTTGGTCACAGGGAAACATATAAACTTTTATTACTGTTTTCTTGTCTATCCATTTTGATGTTTCACACACAAAAAGTGCTAATTGTGTTAAAAATACTTGTAGGAGCACATTTAACCTGAACTTTGAACTCTCCATTAAACTTTGATGTAAACTGTGCACATCAATGATTCAAATAATCCATAGTGTACAATATGCAGGAATTCCAGGATTAGAAAATCACTCTTACTAATAACAATGTTCCAAGTCATTTATTATATTAATAACATTAATTCATTCTCTCCTAGGCCTTGTGCTGAGCTTTTATGTAGATTTTACTTAATCTCAGTGATTCTAAGACAGAGGTCCTCTTGTTTTCTCTAATTTATAGATGAAAAACTGAATTCTAACAAAGTTTAGAACAATGTCCAAGCAACAGAATTGAGATTCAAACACATATTCTAATTGTAAATTTCATTCACTTATTTACAGCAAGGAAGTGTTTCATGCAGTGGTTGCCATCCAGGCAAACAGACGTGCAGTGCATTCCTGGCAACTCATGACTATTTGAAAGTGGAAGGACTAGTGCCTATCTTCTCAGAAGAGCAGAGATCTGTGTCTCATATATGATAAATTTATCATCCTCTTTACCAATGAGTGTTATTTACCAACTGATTGTATCTATGTAAGTGCTATAAATTTGAATTGCTGCTTTCGTTTAGTAGATATATAGCCATCATTTAGTACATATATGGCCATGTATGTCCATATATGTTTTTATATGAACATAAATTTATGTTTATATAAAATAAGATCATAGAAAATCACCTTTGCGCAAAGTAATTTACGCAAGTCCCCTAATTCTGTACCCAGTATGAAAATAACACACATCAACTCCTGCCTCTCAACATCATCACTATTTTTTACAATATCTTGAATTGCAATTTCTAGAAATATTAACCAGGCAAATTCAAACACATAAAAGGTTACACACACACACACACACACACACACACATTTAAAAAAATATTTATTTTCTGATTTTAAAAGCAATGCATGTGCTTTGTAGAATGTTTAGAAATTAAAGGGTACATTATAAAATACAAGTAAGAATAACTTGAGTACTGTGAGAAATGGATACAGTGATGTAAGATATCTTTTTAGATAAATTAAAAAGCTTTCAGTAGGCCCAATACCAGGGAGCCCTTATCACCCCTAGACTTGCAAGGAGATGTGATAATAGTGACATAAAGTGGGCTGCTTGATAGAAGCCTTGGTCTTCCCTGGGTGAATACAGCCAAGCCACCATGGCCTGCAGCGATGGAGGAAACTAACACCCCCGTGTGACCCTTCTACTCCTGCCGAAGGTTCTGCCAGGACATGCCGTGGCCTGAACCCGAAAAGAAGCCAGAAAGTAAGGGAACCGAGTATAGGAAAATGTAAGGTCAGCCTCTCGGGATTTAGAATAGGATGGAGAAGGGTAAAGAGTAGATCTAGGGAGGCTAAGAGAAGCCAGTCCATCCCCAGAATAACTTGGTCTTTACAATAGTAACACAATATTTCATCTTGGTACACTTAATAACTTTATTTGCTATTGCTGAGAATTAGGCTCAGATTCATTTCTGATGTCATTATGAATCACAATGTAAAGCACTTCTGTAATTTGCTATTTGAATGAGATATTGACACTTTTTCTTTTCATAATTCATAATTAAGTATTTAAGACTTTCTCTATATTCCAGCATAACTTGTCTGAACCACTTGAACAACATGGATACACATTAGTCACACTGGCTGGCTACTGACCTTTATTCAATTAATCTGAAAATTTCCCAACCATCTTTAGGAATAAATCCCCAGTCACTTTAACCATCAGTTGCACTTTCGTTTTATTTATTTCTCATTAGAGTTTTTGTGTTCTTATGCCCAACACATGATGTGACTGTATTGATTAATTATTTTTTAAATTTTAAATATCAGAAGTGGAATCCAGGCTAGTTTATTTGTTTGTTTGTTTGTTCCTTTGTTTTTATTGTTCAAGTACAGTTGTGTCCATTTTTACCCCACCACATCCCCCTGCCCCAGTCATCCCTGCCTCCCACCTTCTAACCTACCCTCTTTGACTTTGTCTATATGTCCTACATACATGTTCCTTGACAACCATTCCCCTACTATCCCCTATTATCCTTCTTCCCCCTCCTCTCTGGTTGCTGTCAGTTTATTCTTTATTTTAATGTCTCTGGTTGTATTTTGCTTGCTTGTTTCTTTTGTTGGTTAAGCTCCATTTATAGGTGAGGTCATGTGGTATTTGTCTTTCATCACCTGGCTTATTTCACTTAGCACAACGCTCTCCAGTTCCATCCATGCTGTCAAAAATAGGAGTCCTTTCTTCCTTTCTGCTGTGTAGTATTCCATTGTATAAATGTATAATGGAATACTACACAGCATTTTGATCCACTCATTTACGGGTGGACACTTAGGTTGCTTCCATCACTTGGCTATAGTAAATTGTGCTTCTATAAACAATGGGGTGCAAAAGTTCTTTTGAGTCAGTGTTTCAGGATTCTTAGGGTATAAGCCCAGCATTGGGAGTCCTAGAGGAGAACATAGGAAAGAAAATCTCAGATATTCTGTACAAGTATATTTTCACCAATATGTCCCCTAGAGTAAAGGACATAAGGGAAAGGATCAACAAATGGGACTTCATCAAAATAAAAAACTTCTGCACAGCTAAAGAAAACAGCATTAAAATGAAAAGAGAACCAACCATATGGGAATCTAAGCTAGTTTAAACAAAAGACTTTATTGACTTAATATCTTTAGATTATACAAGTATAATTAGGGATAAGGCATAGCTGAATCTGGGAGCTCAAAACTAATATCATAATTAGTATTTTTTCTTATCTGATCTTTATAAGTAAAGATAGATCTATCTAAATCTACTATCTATTATATATTTGTCTATCTATCCACCCATATTCATAGCTATATTTATAACTACATGGATAGAAATATTTGTTATACCTATATTTATATCTGTATTTACACATTGCCTCTATTTTCTACTGATTGGCTTGTATTAAAGTGGGCTTCTTCATATACAGAAGTTACAAAGATGACTGTTGGCAGTTACAGATGATAATCTAAATCTCAGCAACCTGGCAGAAAGAGAAGACCTTTGGTATTTAAGCAAAAGACTCTATGATGATTCTTATGGCCCATCTTGGTCCATTTCATCATTGCTGATTAAGTCACTACAAACAGAGAGGCAATACATATGAGGCACATGTAAAAGCTATTGAAGTTTTGCTTTTGTGTGTTTATCTGCATATTTTATGGTATTTTTGTGAGGTACACACTAGGGTTTTGTGACATGACTCTACTATGTAGAAGAATCTCTTAGAGGAGAGAGAAGGTCAGTCTGGGAGGAAATGGATTATTTGTTTGAAAGCAATCTAGTCAATAGCCAAGGTGCAGAAGGAAAAGATAACAATCATTTACTAAAAGACAGATAATAACTTGTATTGTGGCTTATTTACTAGAAAAGATTTTAAAAGAAACCAAAGAAAATTCAAAAAATATATAAGAAAAGTGTCTTTGAAATAAAACATTTTCTCCAAAATGTCTTCCAAATCAAATGAAAAGTAAATAAATCACATTAACCATGGGAGCTGGAAGCAAAGTGGTCTTTAATAGTTATAATTTATATTTCTGTAAAAATCTACTGTAAATGAATCTTAACCATTAACCAATCATTAAAGTAATAAAGGTTTCTAGAAATGTGATATGAATAATATTAAAGCTCTGACACATTAGTTGAATGCTGAATGTGTAAATGAAAATATAATTCAATTCAACAAATCTTTCAAATCAATTAAATAAAATTATAGTCTTGCTTGTTTTGTAAACATATTCAATGATGTGTGTAAAAATTGGTTCCTAGCCTCCCAAATTTTGTATCTGAATTTTCTAGTTCCATCTCCTTAAAGACTGTCTCTAGACTACAGAGGCAAGACATTATAGTGTCTAAACCTCATGACTTGTGTCAATCCAAAATATAAGTCTGTCTGCTTTGGGTAGCATTCAAACAAGCCCTCTGAATTAGGAAAATGTGGGTTGTAATATGAGGTGGTGGGAAGAGTTCTAAGACAGCTCCCCAAATTCCTGCCTCCTTGTGTACTCTCCCCCTGTAAACCCCTGCATTTCAGTGTGGGTGGGACAATGAAGATGATAGGATATCACACTCATGACAGGATAAATTATATGGCAAAGTTGAAAGAATGTTTCAGGTATAATTAAAGTCTCTAATAATTTGACTTTTTTTTAAATCTTTTTTTGTAAAGATTTTATTTATTTATTTTTAGAGAGGGAAGGGAGGGAGAGAGAGAAAGAGAGAGAGAGAGAGAGAGATCAATGTGCGGTTGCTAGGAGACATGGCCTGCAACCTAGGCATGTGCCCTGACTGGGAATCGAACCTGCGATGCCTGGTTTGCAGCCCCTGCTCAATCCACTGAGCTATACCAGCCAGGGCATAATTTGACTTTTCATTATTCAAAGAAAGCATATGCCAGCCAGACCTGACCCTAATAAGGTAACCTTAATCAGGTGATCCCTTTGAAGATGGTCTAAAGCTGACAGAGAAGAGGCAGCCTCAGAGCACTCAGCCTTGGAGCTGTAAACCAGCCATGCTATGGAGAGGCTAACTCTAGGAGCTTGAAGTCTCACTGCTACAATGATAAGAAATGAAGTCTGTCAAGAAATAGTGAGGTTGGAAGAGGACCCAGAGCCTCAAATGAAATTGCAGCTCTAGCCATCTCCTTGATTGCAGCCTTGTTAGACCCTGAGCAGGACTAAAATAAGGTGTGTCCGGATTCCAGATCTGTGGAAACTGTAAGGTAATGCACTGTTAATCTAAGCTGCTAAATTTGCAGTAATTTGTTACCCAGCAATAGAAAACTAACAATCATGGCTTCTTCACATTTTGAAAATAGAAAGTTACTTACGATTCCCACATCTCAATTTTCCCATTCTGAAAATAGCCTGTGTTGAGATAAGTAGTGCAATCACTCAGGGGCTATCTATACTTCTAAAAGAAAGTCATCCTTTTCATGAGCTTTCTCCTAAAAAGCAAAAATTCCCCTTCTATGTTTGTTTTGCATTTCTCAAATGCTATTTTTTATAATCCTGAAAGTCATTTCATTCTAAATGATGGTTCCACGTTAAAGCACAGTCTTGTGTAAGGAACTTGGAAAGGAAGAAATGGGGCCTGCTCAGGACTTCCATCCTTAGTATTTCTCACTTTGCTATCTTTACCAGCAGAGAAGGAGAAGCATCTTTCCCAGGTGCCACAGTACAACTCACTCCTCCGCCTCAAGGTGTAACAGAGGGGTAGCTAAGTAATTATGGACAGAAATTTTCAAAAGGAGATAGGCGCAACATACGTTCATCTACTACAAGGTCAATTTATAGATTATCCTGAGACATCCAGAATTTCATTAGAGAAGCCTAGCTTGAAATTGTGTCATGTCCAATGTCACTAATGTAAGGTGATGTCTTTGGGTGCAGGAGTGGTGAAAAGACAGATGAGTGCTTTATCTAATAATAACTCAAAGATCAATGTGAGCTTGGCCAACTACTGCTGAAAGGTAGAGGGAAAAAAATTCACAAGTTTTTGAGTAAATTCCAACTTCTGGGACCAAATATTTGATGTGAAAACACTACATCTCATTTTTATTTATACATTTTATTTATTTATATGTTTATACATATGTAGACTTATTTGTATATATAAATATATACTTTTGCATTTTATTTACTCAACACGTTCATTGAATGCATAGTATATGTCAGACACTGAAACAAAAATGGCATGATGACAAATGAGAACTCATTTTCTATAATGCAATTGGGAGGACAAAGTGGATATTTACAGCAAAATATTTCTACTAGACTATGATTATAAATGCCTGTATACATACTTATATTTTTAGTACCCATGACTCCTTAATAGAGGTTCAGATACCCACTGAGTGCTTAATAAATATACGTTAAGTGAATGAATTCTGTCACTACTTGTCACAGCAGAAATCAGAAAATCTGGCCAATAGAATTATCCTACTTCTCTGCCTTATCACATATCTTCAAACAATCAAATAATGAAAGGAAGCTGACATATTAGACTTTCATAGCAGGATGTGCAAAAGCAAATGATACTAAAAGTACATGTTGCTGAAGAATAAAGCAAGTCCCATGTACTGTGTGTTTTCCATCATTTCTGGGAGAAATGGTAGCTTTGATCTTTGAATAACACATATTTTGGGGTACTAAATATGTTCCAGGTGCTATCTAGCAACTACAGACACAGAAAAAAAGTTCTGCCCTCAAGGATGAAACTCACATATAAACAAAAACAGACCAGCATTGTAAAGGTGAATGTATAACATATTTTGCAAGGATTATATAAGAGGCCCCCCAAACCCAGGGAGTCTGTGAGTATGTGCGTGGGCAGAGAGAAGGGACAGTAGAGGGGGTCAAGTGAAGATTATCAGAAGTGTCAATATCGACCGTAGTTTTGAAAAGTGAATAAGAGTTAGTAGAAGCAGGAAGGGCATTTCAGGCAGAGAGATATTAAAATATGGAGATCACGAAAACACTGAAGAGAATGAACTTTAAAAAGAGCAAAACTTGAGCAGAAAAGCCTGTTAGAAGTTTCTACCTGATAAAGGCAGAAAATTACAAGGACCTGGGCCAACACAGTGCAGTAGGATGGGATCAATGCAATTGGATTGGGCAGAAATCAACAAAGGAAGAGACATAGGACCTGGTGGCTGCAAACGTGGTGCAGTAGCACAACAGACGAGAAAAGTATCATTCCTGGTCATTTCCTCAGTTACACTGTGTAACTGGCTGGGCCAGGAATTTAACCTAGGTCTGTCTGAGCCCCATATTTTTGATGTTGTCTTCTATTATAGCATATTCTTTTTTTAATAAAGGAAGAACATTTACAGGCCATAAGATTATTCAAAATTACATCATACTTCCTTGTACTCTTTATAAAAAAATGATAAAAGAGAAATCTTCATAAGACCACTAGGTAGCCATAAGAGCATTCAAACCAGAGGGCTGACCACTGGACATAAGTCAGCCAGGGAAGCTGAGTGAGTCTAGGTGAGCACATGGGCGAGAAGGTGGAAAGATGGAGGTAGGTGGGAACTCAAGTTAAAGATTCAAAACACAGAAAGACGGAAAGACCAGGAAACAAAAAGTCCAAAACAAATCCAAAATATAAAAGCCCAAGCTATAACCCAGGGGAATCCATTTAGGGTTCAGTTATTTAGAAATCCAACAAGCAAGGCAACACTGAGAGGAGCCAACAGCGGAAAGACATCTAGTTACCAGGAGCTAGAGGGTCATGGGTAACAAGTTCAACTCTGGGACAAATAAAATGCTAGATAAGCTCCAAATCACTGTTAAATAAGAAAAAAAAAATTTAGAGAATAAGCATACCATAGTCTAAGCAAAGCTGGTAGTAGCAAGGTTGATTCACTGCTGATCTATAAATAAATTGCTGACAGACTTGTACTTTCGCCATGAGAAGGGGTGATCTGGTGATCTGAGTAAGGGTCACATGCCCAAAGAGGTTTAATTGATTCTGCTGTACAAGTTACAGGTTTACAAGGACAAGGTGCCAGGAAGGTCATTGCAGATATTTTCCTCTTCATTTCTTGCCCTGTGATTTCAAATGACTTAAGCCAGAAGAGCTGGAATTACAGCTGCCAAGTGCTTGCACGCATGCGAATTGTTTGTCCTCTTCCAGTTAATATCGTTTCTCAACTCTACGATATTTTTAAAGCTCCTTGGCAGTCCTATGCAGCTAAAACTCTTCGTGGCCTTTAAAATCAGAGAGGCTTTATAAAAGCCAATTTAACATTGACTTGTTATGTGGCAATGGATAGGTACTTAAAATATTGAAATTTGCTTTATTCACCCATAATGTGGTTATTGATAATACACACACTTAACAATGTTGTGAGTTTCAGATTATATATTTTATAGGAATTTTTAGAAAAATATAAAGCACTAATAAAAATTGTTGATATATAAATTGATAAGTAAATAATATTAAAATATATAATTGTCCTATAAATTAATATAATTTTTGACTTATAATAATAAATTCTTGCACTTGGGTGCTCAATACATGTTTGAAAAGCTATAAAGCAAACAAAAAGTCTGTACCATTTAAACTTTGTGAACAGAATTAAAGTTAAGTGGGTCACTTAAATATTTTCTTGCTATAGTTTTTTGAGTTTTATTGCTAGTTTTTCCTTCCTAATGAAAATCAATTTTTCTCAATTGAGCAGGTAGGTTTAATAATGTTTCACTGGTTGACCTTCACTCCAAAATTTTCTACAAGGTAACAGATTGCATTTTGCATGAATTTTGCAATTTCTTTGCTAACTTTCTCCCTAACTTTCTGGGAGTCAAATTCTAGCTAACCTTGCTGTTAATGGTGCTTCAAAGATCCCTTCATCTATCAGAAAGCACTGTAATTAATGCTTGGTAAGATTTTCAACCTGATGGATTTGATCTGTAGCTCCTGGTAAGAGTTTGTAACCAATATGTCAGTTAATAGTACAAATTACAAATAGAAATCTATGAATTATAAAAAAGAAGATACCTCATATGTACTGGGTATCCTAAGTATACTTAACTCCAAGGTCAATTCTTCATTTTCAGAAATGGTGAGTCATGGTGGTTTAAAGCATAGACCAGAGCTATCTTGTGATGGATTTTTCTACTCCAGAGACCATGGGTTCTTAAGCTGTATGGGCCACTGTTTTGACATCCTGATATAAGGAACTAGCAAAGTCCCCACATTATTGGGTTGTTCAGGTTAATTGAAATACTGTATGATCAAGTACCAGAACAGATAATGCAATCAGGGTATGTTAGTTGTCACTGTTGCTGAGTGTACCAGGAAATGTAGAACTCTTTGTTCCTGCTATAGAACTTACCTTCCAATTAGATCTTAATTTGGATCGCTTAACCAGATTGTAGAACACCGCAATCCAGTTGGAATGCTATCAATGTGAACCAAATGCAAGTGTGAAACTGGCTAATTGCTTTTTACTGTGGAAATGGGGATCATATTAGTTTCTTGTGGCCACTGTAACAAATTACCACCAACTCATGGGTTAAAACAACAGAAATGTTTTATCTTAGAATTCTGAGAACAAAAATCCATTCTCAGTTTCATTGAGCTGATACAAAACTGTTGATCAGGCTGCACATTTTTGGAGACTCCAGGGTAGAGTCTGGTCCTTGCTTCTTTCAGCTTCTGGAGCTGGCCAGCATTCTTTGGCTTGTGGCCATACCCTCTAGTCTCTGTCTTTGTGGTCACGATGATTTCTCCTCTTCATTAATCACTCTGTGCCTCCCTTGTTATAAGAATGCATATGATTTCACTTAATGCATATGATTTCACTTACCTGGGTAATCCAGCATGATCTCCCATCTCAAAAATTTTTAATGTAATAATAATAATAATATCAAAGTCTTTTTTTGTCTTACAAGGTAACATTCATAGATTTCAGAGATTAGGATGTGGATATTATATGAGGGTCATTAACCACTTTATAACAGATAGCCATAATTTTATTTCTCATATAACTACAACCAGAATCTGGCCAGAAAAATTCTTTATAAATGCTAAATTTTTAGAATTAGGTTAAACTGGGAATAATAGAAACCTTAAAATGATAGTGACTTAAACAGAAAGACTTTATTTTTCTCTCATTACTATGTGTATAACAGTACAAAATTAACACACCAAAGGGAATCAAACATCATCACCCTTCCTATTGCATGATCCTTGACATCTCAGCTGATGGCACAGAATGGTAGTTAAACGCTTCCTTCAGACATTGTGTTTATGTTCCAGTTGGCACAAAACAAGTGAAGAAGGAATGGAAGGGATTTGGGGGCACAACTTCTAGATTCTGACACCAAACAGATAGAAAGAATGAATATTAGTTATATACCTAACCAATGCCAAATTAGCCAGGTAGTTACTGTAATATGAAAATCTCTAGAGATGTTCACATTAGCAGCAACCATGACAAGCCTTTTACTATGAAAATGTACATACGCTGAAAGAATTTTACAGTATGGAAAGAGCAGTAATAGTGATCTATATACTCACCATTATAATGAACACTTAGCCATATTTGTTTTATCACTCTATTCATCAGTCTGTTTACTTATCTTTCTACTTAATCTAAACTTTTCAGCCAGTTGAAAAGGTAATATTTAGCTGCACAAATCATGATAGTTTGCCCCAAATACTTCAAAAAGTTTCCTCTAAAAATAAGAATATTCTCCACCCTGATATCATCACACCACAAAGAAAAGTTTCATAAATGAGAAAAATGACGCTCAATGTAGATTTTAAAAAAAGAAAGAAAATAAAAGCTTGCACAATGTTATATAGCTGGCAAGGGACGATTCCAGGATTTTGACTTCACAGGTATTTGACATGGAATTCCCCCTTGGTTTTTCCTCTAGATTAGGTAAACTCAGAACATGGACCATTTTTTTTTAAAGCTTTGCATCTCTTTTTTACTAAGAGTGGTTTTCCTCGCAGTCCTTGAGTTTGCTTTATTCCTTGTCCTTGTTTTCAATTTAATTGCTTTTTGGATATGTTATTAATTCTCTTCAAGAAAAAGCAATTTAAACAGAACAAATATTTGTTTATAGTCAGACGCATATGTCCAGTAGAAGGAAGGAATAATAAAGGTCATCTTTCACTGCTTTTGTGATAAGATGCAGAAAATAAGATTTCCCAAGATCACAAATAAGAAAGAAGCAGGGCTGACTGCAAATCTCCAACATCACAGATCTGGGTTCATCCCAATATGGAAAACTGGTATGGTTACCTGTTGTCTACTCTTCACTAATCATTTTTCATAAAAAAATTTTCACAAGAAAACAAACTTTGAGTTTTTTTGTTTTTGTTTTATTTTTAAGAAACAAGAAAAGTCAGCATCCATTACATGTGGACACACCCCACAAGATACTCAAGGATGGCAGTCTGGGATTTGCTCATGACACCATGTCTGAACAAAGAATGTTTATCCGGTAGCTTATCTTGCTCCAACTTATTCTCTTTATTTTAATATAAATAAATTGTACTAGATTCTTCCCTGATACATATGGACCATCTCAATTTGGCCTATACTAGTCTTTCTCTATCATCTTACCATTTTGCACAGCACTCAAAACAATCTGTATTGTCAGATTGTATAATTAGCATATTGGCACTCCCTCCTCTCTGTAAATTCCAGGAAGACAGGTACTCTGGTTTGTTCCTAGTGTATCCCATTCCTAAAAGAGAAGCCAGCATACAGAAGATCCTTCTGAAGACTAGATGGACAACTAAATACTTTTTAGAGAAAAATGAATGAATGGTTGAATGAAAGACATTTGTATATCATATTCTAAGGATTATGTTGATTAGCATTACTAAACTAATAGGATTATAATGCAATGCTTTCACTAAAAAATTCTAGGGAAAACAAACTCATATTTTTTATAACATAAAAATATGAACTGTTTTTATATTTGCTATCTCATTTGATGATTATAATTATTAATCTTGTGCATCCTGATCTGTCTAATTCTGTCAAATCTATAATAGAAAATAATATAATTTTATGAAAGCAGCTGATGATCTTATAGAAACTCCCCTGTAGGTAACTAACTGCTTTTCTCTTGCTGCTTTTAAAATGCTCTCTCTATCTTTAACCTTTGGAATTTTAATTATGATGTGTCTTGGTGCAGGCCTCTTTTCATCCAGCTTGTTTGGGACTCTCTGTGCTTCTTGGCCTTGAAAGTCTATTTCACCAAATTAAGGAAGTTTTCTTTCATTATTTTTTCAAATAGGTTTCTGATTTCTTAGTCTTTTACTTTTCCTTCTGGTACCCCATCCTTGATTTTTTTTTGGATTTTTTTTTTCCTTCTTGTTGTTCTGATTGGTTGTTTTTTGCTTCCTTATGTTCCAAATCATTGATTTGATTCTCTGCTTCATCCACTCTACTATTGATTCCTTGTAAATTGTTCTTTATTTCAATTAGTGTATCATTTTTTTCTGGCTGAATCTTTTTTTACACTGTTAAGGTCCTCACTAAGTTCCTTGACCATCCTTATAACCAGTTATTTTTTAACTCTGCACCTGGTAGATTGTTGATCTTTATTTTGTTTAGTTCTTTTTCTGGAGCTTTGATCTGTTCTTTCATTTGGGCCATGTTTCTTTGTTTCCTCATTTTGGCAGCATCCCTATGTTTGTTTCTATGTATTAAATATAGCTTCTATGATGCCCTGTCTTGGTAGCATGGCCTAATGTGGTAGGTGTCCTGTAGGGTCATAGCCTCCCCTATCACTCAAGCTAGGTGGGTACTCAAGGTACACCCTTTGCATGGACTGAGTTCACCCTTCTCTTGTAGATGAACTTTGATTGCTGTAGGCAGGTCAATGGGAGGGATTTACCCAGGCTAGTCAGCTACAAGATCTGACCACCAACTTCTGCCCACTGTGCAGGATCAATTGTGCAGGGGTAGGGTGGTGGTGCTCCAATGTGGTCTGTAGCTGTCCACTGGATGTGCAGGCTCTGGGGTTTCCCAGTTGGTGCAGACCAAGGTCTGCTCCCACCTGTGTTTTTCCCTGGGCTACCCCACCTGAGCTATAAAGCAATCTGAGATGGCTACTACTTGTGCTGGGCTTGGAGATTTGCAGGTAAAGCCAAACTGTGCATCTAGGCTGGCTGTTGCTAGTGCCATGGCTGGAGTCATAGCAAGAGGTATTGGGGCTGGGGACTCATTAATGCTGTCTGTTGCTTATTTGAGAGGATTTAGGTAGTGTGAAACATGAGTCAAGACCAACCATTCATATGGAAAAATCGCTTTTAACAGCTTGGGTGTGCTATGAGTTGGGTGGGACAGAGTCTCTTGGGATCTATAAGGTATAGCAAACAGTATTAATCAGGCTGATGGAGTCTTAGGTGTGGCACCCTCCTGTGGCTTTGTGTGGGGAGGGTTCAGAAAAGGGACAAGAGAAAGGTGGTCCTCTGCCCACCTTTCTCTCTAGGAGGGATCAGTCCCCTAGTTCTTGCCTTGAAGCCAGACACCTTCAGTCTCTCCCTATATGCCCCTGGTGCTTTCCAAGCTGCTACCACAGTGCTGAAGCTCAGAGGAATTGAGTATGAGTAAGTCCATGTTGAGTTCTTTAAGAGGAACTGCTTGGGAATCCAGAAGTTTCTTCCATCAACTCAATCCCCAATAGCTTTTACAACAAGAAGTTATGGGGACTTATCTTCCTGGCACTGGAACCCAGGCTTGGGGGGCTTGGTGTGGGGCTTCGATTCCTTGCTCCTGAGATATCCCTCCAAATTGTTATTTACCATATGTGGATATGGGACGAGCCCATCTGTGTCTCTGTCCCTCCTACCTGTCTGGATGGATGTGGTTTCTTTAATTCTGTAGTTCTTAGACTTCTATTCAACTTGATTTCTGATGGTTCTGAGTGATGGTTGTTCATAGTTTGGTTGTAATTTTGTTGTGGTTGTGTAAGGAGGTGAGCTGTGTTTACCTAAGCTGCCACCTTGACCCAAAAAAACTTCGCAGGCTAGAAGAGAATGGTAAAAAATATTCAAAGTCATGAAAATCAGAGACCTACACCAGAATTGCTCTACCCCACAAAGATTTCATTTAGGATCAAAGGGCAGACAAAGAGCTCCCCAGACAAGAAAATGCTAAATGAGTTTATCATCAGCAAACCATTATTATATGAGATGTGAAAGGAAATTATTTAATAAAAAGAAGATAAAAATTATGGACAATAAAGTGGCAATAAATATATATATCTATCAACAGCTGAATCTAGAAAACAAACAAAGCAAACAAGAACAGAAACAGAATCATGGATATGGAGATCATTTTGATGGTTTCCACAGGGGAGGGAAGTGTGGGGGAATGGGTGAAGAGGTGAGGGGATTAAGAAGTACAAATAGGTAGTTACCAACAGCCATGAGGCTGCAGAGTACGGTATAGGAATTGGAGTAGCCAAAGAACTAATACCCACGCCCCATGAACATGAACAATGGTATGTGGTTTGCCTGAGGGATTGGTGGGTGCTGGGTGGAAGGAAGCAAAAGTAGGAAATGTGGGACAACTGTAATAGCATAATCAAGAAAATATAATTAAAAAAACAAAATAGAAAATAATAATTTTAAGGAATGCAGACTGGTATAGCCACTATGTGAAAACAGTATGGAATTTCCTCAAAAAACTAAAAATGGAACTTCCTTTTGACCTAACAATTCCACTGCTGGGATTACACCCTAAGAATCCTGAAATACCTACTCAAAAGAACCTATGCACCTCAATGTTGATTGCAGGACAATTTACAAAAGTCAAATGCTGGAAGCAACCTCAGTGCCCGTCAGCAAATGTGTGGATCAAAAACTACAGCAAATTTACACAGTGGGATACTACTCAGCAGAAAGAAAAAAGGAGCTCCTTCCCTTCACAACAACATGGATGGAACCAGAGAACATTATGCTAAGTGAATATACCAGAATATCAAAGGCAGATACCATATGATCTCATCTATAAGTGGAACCTGATCAACAAAATAAAAAAGCAAGCAAAATATAACCAGAGACATTGAAATAAAGAACAAATTGAAAGTAAACAGAGGGGAGGGGCGAGGGGGACAACGGGGGAAAGTAGGAGAAGGGTCGACAAGGAACCGTATAAAGGACCCACCAACAAACCAAAGTGGGGTAGGATTGAGGGTGGGAGGGGGAGTGGGTGAGGCAGGGGGAAGCAGTAGGGGAGAAATAGAGGCAACTGTACTTGAACAAAAATTAAAAAAAAATAAAAGAAAATCAAATATGGATGTGAGAGTAATAATCATTTCTTTTAATAAAGCAAACAGTAAAGAAACATATTTTAAAAGTTAATAATTTTCTCTTTCTACTAGGCAATGGAATTCTATTACTTTGAAGTCGCCACATTGCCTGAATGGAGTATGACCTTCCAAAGCTTTACTGATATTTTAAAAGCTTCGTTGCACCAATTCCCTCCCATACTCCCACCTCACCTTTGAGACACTTCTTACAATGAAAACAAGGGGAAAAGAAACATTCTAAATTACTCCTTTGTCTAAGGAAATCTGCTTTTGCCCAATGATATTTCGTTACCGTTTTGAAAAAGTTCTCACCAGATTCCTTCCTGCCCCAAAGCTAAACATTAAATTGATGTGGGGGCCGGGAATGGAGACAATTGTAACTTGAACAACAATAAAAGAGAGAGAGAGAGAAACACTTACTAAATTAACCAGATTGGGGAAAAAATCTTTACTTATAATTTCTCCAGACTTGTTCTCTGGAAGCCATGCCTGACCAATAAACTGAGCCTCCGACACAGGAACCCAAATGTGGCAAGGAGTCCCTTGCTTGGGCTGAGGCTCCCGGAGCCATCCGACAGGGAGGCATTGGCAGAGCCATTTTTCTTCCTGGGGTCCATAGCATAACGTTTCTCAACTAAAAGGAGGGCTTAAAATATCTATTCTGAGAACTTGACTCCTTTTAGTTTAGACTAATGCTTAGCTTGTGGGGGGTTTATTTTAATTTAAGCACATTAAAGAAATTACAGACTTTGAGAACAAAGGGGAAGTTCAGAGAGTCTGACACCCCTGTATTTTAAATGTGGAACAAGGGAAAGTGAGACCAAGTAACTTCTCAGTCTCACAGTGGCAAACAGACCAAAATCCATGTATCCAGATAGATCCTAAAACTTCTTTTGTTTCCACGACCCTTGTGTTGGTAAAAGTAGCTGCTAAGGACGTCACAAGGATGGGTTTCTTGTGTGAACTTTCATGATTATGTGGAGACTAGGACAAGGAAACAAACAAATAAAAATCAAATAGCAATCAAAATGAAAGAGGGGAATAAACTGAAAATGTATGTTTCAAAAAGCAAGGGAATAAACAGTTGGAGGGATTGACTTAAAACCGAAATAATCCAAAGGAGGATGACAATGAAACTAACTGGACTATTCTGAGAACACAGACAGGTACTGGTATATCACCACTAAGGAGAGAACACTGCTGAGAAGAGTCCGGTCTTATACCCCAGCGTCCCTCCCCTGCTTAGTTGCTCCCAGAGAGGACGCAGTAAGCAGCCTGTTCCTAGTTAAGCAGTTTGACTTTCTCCCTTGTCACCGACAGATTGAATTGAATCCTCAAATGAATCTTCGAGGAGAAAGTGCATCACATTCTCCCTTTCCACCTAAAAGTACCTGTATCATTTTGTTTTTATTCTTTGAAATTTTTATTGAATTTATTGGGGTGACTGGTTAATAAAATTATATAGGTTTCAAATGTACAATTCTGTAATACATCATCTGTATATTGTATTGTGTGTTCACTGCCCGAAGTCAAGTCTCCTTCCATCACCGTTTATGCCCCCTTTTTCCTCTTCTACCTCTCCCACCCATACCCTTGTCTGGGCCTGAGATTTTTTTCTTTGCTTAATTCATTTTTTTTTATTTTTGTTTAATGTTTTTTGCCTAATGCCTCTTGATTTTTGATGACTAAGAATTCTACGATCAAAGCTAAAAGGGGCTTTCAATGGCATCCATTTCAACCTACTCCTTTTATAAATGAATCCCAGAAAATTAATGGAACAAGCTGGAGAAAATGAAAGTAATGCGTGAGCAGAATGGGCTATTAATTTGCGAGATGGATAAATCAGACTGCTATGGCCTTAGACCCCGAACCAAACTGACTTATTGCTGGAATTTAAAAGGATAAAGATGAAAAAGCATCAACCCATCTTTTTATGCTGTGTGTTCCATGACAGCATAAACTTGCTGAACTCCCTGGCACATACTAATGAAGTTGACCCTGAGACAGGATAAATTAAGAAACATTCTGTAAGATGTTTGTCTAAGATGCAAAGAGTTTAAATAAGCTGTTATATGTATTCTGCCTTCTCTCAGTCCAATCTTTACCTATCAGAATACAGCTTAATAAACTATGGGCCTTTAAAAAAGGATGCCTCTGACAAACTGCGCTGGGATTGCACCTGAAGATCTTTCCCCAGAGTTTTTGTGCCTTCTTCTCTTTTTCTAATACTTGGCTTCACTGACGAGGTTGGGATGAGATAATATTCTGTTTTAGGAAATTAGATAGACAGGTACAACCATACATGTACACTATAGTTTATAATTACAGTCTGGGTGGAAAGAGCAGTGATATACATATGCAAACAAGCACACACATCTTGGCTATTGGTTCCTGTGATAGTTACCTTTGTGTTTTACCTGCTTAGGTTACAGGGACCGGTTGGTTAATGGTCAGAGATCCATCTAGATGTTGTGAAGGTATTTTTTAGATGGGATTAATATTTAAGTTAGTTATCTTTGAGTGAAGCAGGTTAACATCCATGATGTTGGTGATCCTCATCTAATCAGTTGAAGTCTTTGAGAGAAAATATGGAGGTCCCCATGAAGGAAGGAATTCGGTTTCAGTCTGCCTTCAGATGAAACTCAAGACTATAACATCAACTCCTACAGAATTTCCAGCCTGCTGGCCTGCACTGAAGATTACAGACTTGCTAGGCTACACAATTAATGGTGAGAGCCAATTCCTTAAAACAAATTCTCTCTGTCTCTCTCTCTCTCACAGAATTCCCAAAATATTTAACTATATACTAAGAATAGCACATAAGTGGCTACAAAGTGCAGGAGTGAAGTATCTCCTCCTAATTGCAATGTCCATTAAACCTGGATCTAAGCTGTTAGGATCCACAGATGTTCCCAGTGCAAATGTATACTCACATGCTTGCTCACCCCAAATTTGCACAGCTTTAGCATATCTAACCTCTGGGGAATTCTTGTATGTTCCCCCTGAAAACATCGTATTATAGACAAAACTACAGGGAATATTGCATGTAGACATGGTATTTTGGCACTGTTGAAATTCTGTCAGAATTTGGAAAATATCATTATTATACTAGTGTATGTGTGTGTATGTGTGTGTGTATACTTTCCCCTAATACTCTATTCATGTCTGTATAAGAGCATGATTGCAAACATCTAATTATCTTACTACCCAAAACAAATTAGACCACATGCTAAATAGAGAGTACATCAGAGTCACCACTGAGGCCACTATACCCTTGGTTTCCAGTATTTTTTTTCTGAAGAAAGCTAAGTAAATTTTTTTAATTTTAATTTTTATTTTTATTCTTGTTATTCCCTTACATTTGTCCCAATTTTCACCCTTCGCTGCCCTCCACCCAGCCCAACCCCTCATACCCACAGTTAATTCCTACACTGTTGTCCATGTCCATGGGTCATTCATACTTGTTCTTTGATTAGTTCCTTCACATTCTTTTCACCATTACCCTCCCACCCAACCCTTCTGGCTGCTGTCAGTATGTTTCATGTTTCCATAATTCTGGTTCTGTTTTGGTTGTTAGTTTGTTTTGTTCATTACATTCCTCTTACAAGTGAGATTATATGGTATTTGTATTTCACTGTCTGGCTTATTTCACTTAACACAATATTCTCCAGCTCTATCCATGCTGTCAGAAAAGGTAGGAGTTGATGCATAGTATTCCATGTTGTAAATGTACCAGTTTTTCGATCCACTCATTTACTGATGGGCGCTTAGGCTGTTTCCAACACTTGGCTATTGTTCATAGTACTGCTATGAACAAAGGGTGCGTAAATTCTTTTGAACTGGTATTTCAGGAGTCTTAGGGTATATTTCCAGCAGTGGAACTGCTGGGTCAAAAGTCATTTCCATTTTTAATTGTTTGAGGAAATTCCATACTGTTTTTCACAGTGGCTGTACCAATCTGCATTACCACCAACAGTGCACTAGAATTCCCTTTTTTCTATGTTCTTTTCAGCACTTGTTTGTTGACTTATCAATGATGGCCATTCTGACAGGTGTGTGGAGATATCTTATGATTTTAATTTATGTCTCTCTGATGGTTAGTGATGTTGAGCATCTTTTCATACGTCTATGGGCCATCTGCATGTCCTCCCTGGAGAAGTGTCTATTCATGTCCTTCACCCATTTTTTTATTGGATTGTTTGTCTTCCTGGTGTTGGGTCCTGTGAGTTCTTTATATATTTTGAAGATTAAACCCTTATCTGCTGTATCATTGGCAAATATGTTGTCCCATACATTTGTTTCCCTTTTTATTTTAATGATGCTGTGCAGAAGCTTTTAAATTTGATGTAGTCCCATTTATTTTTTCCTTTTTTCCCCTTACTCCAGGAGATGTATCAGAAAAAAAAAATTGCTACATAGAATATCTGAAATTGTACTGCCTGTATTTTTCCCTAGGAATTTTATGATATCATGATTCACATTTAAGTCTTTTATCCATTCTGGGATTTATTTTGGTGTACAGTATAAGTTGATGGTCTAGTTTCTTTCTTTCTTTCTTTTTGGTTTTTTTTTTGCAATTTATTTATTTATTTAAATATTTTATTGATTATGCTATAACAGTTGTCCCATTTCCCCCTTCATTTCCCTCCACCCTGCACATCCTCTCCCACCCACATTCCCCCCCTTTAGTTCATGTCCATGTGTCATAAGTTCTTTAGCTTCTACATTTCCCATACTATTCTTGCCCTCCCCCTGTCTACCTACCCTCTATGCTACTTATTCTTTGTACCTTTTCACCCCCTCTCCTCCTCCCACTGCCCTGTTGCTAACCCTCCATGTGATCTCCGTTTCTGTGGTTCTGTTCTTGTTCTAGTTGTTTGCTTAGTTTCTTTTTGTTTTTGTTGTAGGTGTGGTTGTTAATAATTGTGAGTTTGCTTTCATTTTACTATACATGTGTTTTTCTCTTCTTTTTCTTAGATAAGCCCCTTTAACATTTCATATAACAAGGGCTTGGTGATGATGAATTCCTTTAACTTGACCTTATCTGAGAAGCACTTTATCTGCTCTTCCATTCTAAATGAAAGCTTTGCTGGATAGAGCAATCTTGGATGTAGGTCCTTGCCTTTCATGACTTGGAATACTTCTTTCCAGCCCCTTCTTGCCAGTAAGATTTCTTCTGAGAAATCAGCTGACAGTCTGATGGGAACTCCTTTGTGGGTTACTGTATCCTTGTCTCTTGCTGCTTCTAGGATTCTCTCCTTCATTTTAATCTTAAGTAATGTAATTATGATGTTCCTTGGTGTGTTCCTTCTTGGGTCCAACTTCTTTGGGACTCTCTGAGCTTCCTGGATTTCCTGGAAGTCTGTTTCCTTTGCCAGAATGTGGAAGTTCTTCATTATTTGTTCAGATAAGTTTTCCACTTGTTGCTCTTCCTCTTCTCCTGGTACCCCTATAATTCAGATGTTGGAATGTTTAAAGATGTCCTGGAGGTTCATATGCCTCTCCTTATTTTTTTAAATTCTATTTCTTCATTCTTTTCTGATCATATGTTTTTTTCTTCCTTCTGGTCCACTCCACTGATGTGAGACCCAACTTTCATTCCATCACTATTGGTTCCATGTGCATTTTTCTTCATATCAGTTATTGTAGCCTTCATTTTTTCATCTAATTTGTGACCAAAATCAACCAATTCTTTGAGCATCCTGATCACCAGTGTTTTGAACTGTGCATCTGATAGGTTGGCTATCTCTCGGTAGCTTAAAAGTACTGGTTGTGTGTGGGGCTTTAAATTCTGTTTGAGCCATTTTTTTTTTCCTTTGGTCTGGTCGTGCCTGTTATGTATGAGAGACAGAACCTTAGGTGTTCACCAGGGTGGGGCACCCCAGTTGCTGGGTTGTGACATTGTATGTGGGGGCAGGGTCTGAGAGGGAAAAATGGCACTTGCTCTGCTCTCCATCGGACCTCAGTCCCTTCTGCTGCTTCCCCCAATCACACTGGGTCTCTCTGATACCAATTCCCATGTGGGGGGGCTTGTGCACCCCATGGGGCTTTCCAACAACCTCTCCTGTGAGGCTGGGAGTCTCTCCCTGTACCTCAACCCCCACAGGTGTTTTCAATCAGTGCCCCCAAGGCTCTATTTCACAGCACTGTGATCCTGGGTTGCATGCAGTGCCTTGCTTCACAATCACCGCCTTGCTGGGTCTGCTGGTTGCCACCCCTCGGCCGGGGTCCACCAGCTGTGGTCTTGTGCAGTTGGGATGCCTGGTCCCAACACTCTCTGCTCTCTGCATCGAGACCCTAGCTGGGTTGCCCAACTCCGCCCCTCCTACAGGTCTTGATGAATGTGTCTATTTTAACTCCTTGGTTGTCCAACTTCCATACAGTTCAATTTTCTGTCAGTTCTCATTGTTATTCTATTTCTAAACTATTGTTGTCCCTATCTTGCTTGTGCGAGGAGGCACAGTGTGTCTACCTATGCCTCTATCTTGGCTGGAAGTCTAGTTTCCTTCTTTCTTTCTTTCTTTTTTCTTTTTTTTGTTTTTGTTTTGGTATGTACTGGTCCAGTTCTCACAACATCATTTATTGAAAAGACTATTTTTACTCCATTGTATGATTATGTCCCTTTTGTCAAATATTAATTGACCATAGAGACAGGGGTTTATTTCTGGTCTCTATCTGTTCCACTGACCCATGTTTCTGTTCTTATGCTTACCAGGCTGTTTTGATTACAGTGGCCTTCTAGTACAGTTTCATATCAAATACTGTGACCCCTCCAAATTTATTCTTCATTCTCAAGATTGCTGAGGCTATTTGAGGTCTTTTTTTTATTTCCAAGTAATTTTTGTAGTGCTTGTTCTACATCAGTGAAACATGCATTGATATTTTAATAGGAATTGCATTGGATCTTTAGATTGCTTTGGGGAGTATGGGCATTTTAATGATGTTAATTTTCCAATCAGTGAACTCGGTACATGCTTCCACTTATTTATAACTTCCTTAATTTCTTTCTTCAGTGTTCTATAGTTTTCCAAGTACAAGTCTTTCACCTTCTTGATTAAATTTTCCTAGATACTTTATTATTTCTGTTGCTGTAGTAAATGGGATTTTTCCTAGTTTTTCTTTCTGACAGTTCATTGTTGGTGTATAAAAATGCCATCAAATTTTAATATTGATTTTATTTCCTGCAACTTTGTCAAATTCATTTATTAGGTAGATAGATTTTTGATGTAAACTATAGGGTTTTCTTTTTTTTAAGATTTTTATTTATTTATTTTTAGAGAGGGAAGGGAGGGAGAAAGAGAGAGAGAGAAACATCAATGTGTGGTTGCTGGGGGCTGTGGCCTGCAACCCAGGCATGTGCCCTGACTGGGAATCGAACCTGCGATGCTTTGGTTCACAGCTCACTCTCAATCCACTGAGCCACGCCAGTCAGGGCAACTATAGGGTTTTCTTTGTATACTATCATGTTGTCTGCAAATAATGACAGTATTACTTCCTCCTTTCTGATTTGGATACCTTTTATTTCTTTTTATTATCTGATCAGTGTGGCTAAATCTTTCATTACTATATTGAATAAGAGTGGTGAAGGCAGACACACCTGTCTTCTTTCTTACCTCAAAAGAAAAGCTTTCAGTTTTTGCCCATTGAGTATGATGTTGGGTATACATCTCTTGTATATGGCCTTTATTATGTTGAGGTATGGTCCCTCAGTACCCACTTTGCTGAATGTTTTTGTCATAAATGGATGCTGGATTTTGCTAAATGTTTTTTCAACATCTATTGGTATGATCATCTGATTTTGGTCCTTCATTTTTCTTATGTACTATATTACATTTATTGATTTGTGTATATTGTACCATCCTTGCACCTGTGAAATAAATCCCACTTGATCATGTTGTATGATATTTTTAACATATTGCCAGATCCAGATTCCTAATATTTTGTTGAGGATTTTAACATCTATGTTCATCAGAGATATTGACCTGTAACTTTATTTATTTGTTGTGTCTTCATCTGCTTTGGGAATTAAGATAATACTGGCTTTGTACAAAAAAGTTTGGGAGTCATCACTCTTCTTGAATTTTTTGGAATACTTTGAGGAGGGTAGGAGGTAGTGCTTTGAATGTTTGGTAAAAATCACCTGTGAGGTCATCTGGTCCAGCACTTTTTTGTGCTGGGAGTTTTTATTACTACTGCTATTTCACTAGTTGTTATCAGTCTATTCAGGCTTTCTGCTTCTTCTTGATTTCATTATAGAAGATTGTACGTTTCTATACATTTATCCATTTCACCTAGATTGTCCAATTTCTTGACATGTAGTTGTTTTGGTGATTTCTTACAATCCTATGTATTCCTGTGGTATCAATTGTTTCTTCTCTTTTGTTTCTGATCTTATATATTTGGGTCCTCTCTCTCTCTCTCTCTATTTTTTTTATAAGTCTAGTTAAAGGATTTGTCAATTTTTTTATCTTTTTAAAGGAACAATTCCTGGATTTATTTGTTCTTTCTACTGCTTTTTAATCTCTATGTCATTTAATTCTATTCTAATCTTGATTATTTCCTTCCTTCTGCTTGCTCTGGGCTTGTTTTCCCCTTAGTTCTTTTAAATATAGGGTTAGGGTGTTTATTTGAAATTTTTATGTCTTCTTTTGGTAGTCCTGCATTGCTATGAACTACCCTCTGAGAACTGCCTTAACTGTGTCCCATAGGTTTTGAGTTATTGTGTATTCATTTGCATTTGTTTCCAGATGCTTTTTGATTTCTTCCTTATCTCATTGTTAATCCACTCATTATTTAACAACATATTATTCAGTGTCCAATGTGTTTGAATGTTTTTGAGTTTTTTCCTTGAGGTCGGTTACTAGTTTCAAGCCATTGTGACCCAAGAAGATGTTTGGTATGATTTCAAATTTCTTGAATTTGTTTGGGGCTTGTTTTGTGCCCTACCATGTGGTCTATCTTTGAAAATGATCCACGTGCATTTGAAAAGAATGTATATTTTGTTTCGGGCAGTGAAATGCTCTGTAAATTAAGTCCATTTGCTTTAGGGTGTAGTTCCATGCCACAATATCCTTCTTGATTTTTTTTTTTTAATAATCTATGGATTGTTGACAGTAGGGTGTTAAAATCCCCACAATGATTGTATTGCTGTCAATCTTCTTAAAGTCCTCCAAGATCTTCCTCATATATGTATGCTCTCCTATGTTGGGTACATACATGTTTACCAGGATTATATCCTCTTGTTGGACAATTACCTTAAATGTTATGTGGTGACCTTCTTTGTCTCTTGCCATGGCCTTTGTTTTGACGTCTGTTTTGTCTGATGTAAGTGTTGCTACTGCAGCTTTTTTTTTTTACATGTCCATTTGCTTGAAATATATTTTTCCATCTCTTCACTTTCAGTCTGTGTAGAACATATATGCAGGTCATGTTTTCTTATCCATTGATAGTATACTATATCAATAGTATCCTATGTCTTTTGTTTGGAGCATTTAATCCATTTACACTTTAGGTTATTATTCATAGGTATTTATTCATTGCCTTTTCCCCTCCTTTGTGCCTGTATTCTTCTCTCTCTCTCTCTCTTTCTCTTTCCCTCTCTCTTTTTCTTCACTTTCTAAAAGCTGCCCCTTTAATTTCTCTTGCAATGCTGGTTTGGTGCAAATGTACTCTTTTAGCTTTATTATTATTATTATTATTATTTTTGGTCTGGGATGCTCCTTATTTCACCTTCCATTTTAAATGAGAGCCTTGATGGGCACTTTAGTCTTAGTTGCAGACTTTTGCTTTTTCTATTTTAAGATTTATTTATTTATTTATTTATTTGTTTGTTTGTTTGTTTATTTATTTTTAGAGAGGGAAGGGAGGGAGAAAGAGAGAGAGAAATATCAATGTGTGGTTGCCTCTCGTGTGTCATCTGATCCACAACCCAGGCATGTACCCTGACTGGGAATTGAACTGGCAACACTTGGTTCACAGCCCTCACTCAATCCACTGAGTTACACCAACCAGGGCCAACTTTTGCTTTTCATTACTTGGAATATTTTGTGCCATTTTCTTCTGGCCTATAGTGTTTCTGTTGAGAAATCAGCTGCTAGCCTTATTGCAGTTCCCTTGTATATTGCTATCCGTTTCTCCCTTGCTGCCTATAAGATTCTTTCTCTTTAAATTTTGCCATTTTACTTATGATGTGTCTTGGAGTGAGCCTCTTTGGGTTCACCTTGTTTGGGGCCTTCTATGCTTCCTGAACTTGTGTAAACTTTTCCCTTACCAAGTTAGGGAAGTTTTCTGTCATTATTTTTTTAAACGGATTTTCTGTCTCTTGCTCCTTTTCTTCTTCTTCTTCTGGTATCCCCACGATGCAAATATTGTTACCTTCCATGTTGTGCTGCAGCTCCCTTAAACCAACTTCATTTTTTAAGTCTTTTTTGTTTTGTTGCTGTGACTGGGTGTTTTTTCCTACCTTGTCTCCAACTTTCTAATTCAGTCCTCTGTTTTATCATGCCTACTTTTAATTCCTTTAGTGTATACTTCATTTTGGATATTCTATTCTTCATTTCTTCCTGATTCTTATTCATTGTTTCTGTGTCCTTTTTCATTCTAATGAAGTTCCCACTAAGTTCTTTGTAGTTTCTTTAGCATCCTTGTAACCATTACTTTGAACTCTATGCCTGAGAGATTGCTTGTCTTAATTTTATTTAGCTCTTGTTCTGGGGATTCCTCCTTCCCTTTTGATTGGGGCTTATTTATTCATCTTCCTACTTGTTTTGTCTGTTTTTGGGTATTAGATTGATCTGCTTTGTCTATCTTCATTGGGTGACTTTCCATTGTAGGAAATCTGTGGGACTTAGTAGTGCAGTCTCCTTAAATTCTTGACCTAGATGCTGTAGAGGTGACTTTTATATAGTATATGTGGATTCTGTTGTAATTGGGTTTTGGTTGTTGTTGGCTCAGTTTTTGGTGGGTTCTCCCCTCTGACTGGCTGACTGAGAGTCACAACTCCACCACATCTTATATGCTATTGTACAGGAACTGCCAGAACAACATGAAACAACCCAGCAAACAAAACTTGCACTAGCAAAAATAACCCCCAACCACTACTGTGATATCAACACTAAATGAGCTAAAATTAATAAAAGTGGAAAGAGAATAAGAATATTATGCAAAAGGATAAAAGAGTATGAGGTGACTAATGGAAAGAAAAATGATTTTGAAAGGGTAGGGAGGAGAAATAATAAAAGTAGGGAATAGAAACAAGGTGAAGAAAAGGAGAAAATAAAATTTATAAACAAAATGAAATAGGGAAGGAATAGGGCAAATTAGAGTAAGAAAAGAAAGAACAGAATATGAGGTATGAAAAAAATGTGAAAAAGTAGGAACAAAAGTGAAGAATAACAACCCCTGAAGCATTATCCATGACAAATGAACAAAGATTGGTAAATATGGAAAGAGAAAAAGAATATTATTAAAAAAAGAAAGAAAAGAGAAAAAGCAGATTGTGAGATGTCTAAAGGAAAGAAAAATTATTTTGAGGGAATAGAAGGAGGAAAAATAATAAGTGTAATGGTTAGAAACCAGGCAAGAAAGGGAGAGAATAAAATTTAAATAGTTTTCTAGTGTTTAAGTCTAATTTTTCCTTTCCTCTCCCATTATATATATTTGCTATGCTATGCTATGAGCTTCCACATTTTCATAACATTGTACTTATATTAATGAAATAGATTCATATGAAATTATTTTTATCCTAGTCTAGTTCAGAATAACAATGAGGATTGAAAAGAAGAAATCTGTACAGAAATGAAACAAACAGAGAATGGTATTAAGAAAGATGTTTTAAAACAGAATAGAAGAAAAAGTATAAACCTCTTCAATTTATTCTAAGACTTTTCACATTTTATACAGGAAACTTACTTCTAACTCTCCATTAATTCCTAACCCAGCTTCACAAAAGCTGTATCAGTATCCACAGCCAACCTCAAGACAGGGATCAAGAGGTTCTAGGAATTCAGCAATCCCTCTCCTCCCCAAAAGACAGCTATTTCTCTTCAGTGATGGCAGTGTGGATGGGTCTTTTCCTTGAAATAAAATTGAAGCTTATGTGAATCAAGTCAAACATTCATCCTCATCAAACAAAGGCACAGTTTATGAAAATGTAGATGCCCATATATTCATTTGGTAAATTAAACCTGACACTTCCAGACCCATGACTTGAAAGCACTGTGGTTCAAACTGAAATAAGCAAAACATGTTTTAAGGGAGAGGAAGACAGTAAGAAAAGAGCAAGATGGAAAATAAAAATTGCTCGAATCTAAATTTCCAAAAGGAAATAGAGAATACACTGGTCTTGATGCATTTGATCAAGTAACTCTTTGTTTACTGAACATTTTGAAAGTTATTTTGGAGATTGTACAGTCTCTTTAAAAGAAAGAAGGTAGAATCTGAAACCTACCTTCAACATATGTAAAATCAAGTCACCTGGACTCTTTGCTATTTCTGAACTTTAGAAGCAAATCTGTCTTTCTAACTGTCCGCAAATAATTAAGATACAAGCACATAAAGTGTTCTGTGCCCCACTCCCTCCTCTTTTTCCATGGGTATTTCATATGATTGTTTCTGAACAGATTTTTTAATAAATCCTTAAGTTATATATGTAAAAGATTTTAGTTTCACCTTCTATTGGTGTTATCAATATTTAATCATAGGAATTCCTTGAATAATATCATCATCAAAGTGAAATATTGAAAGGACTTCAATGTGCATGATTTACAATTGCCACACTGAAAATAAAACAGACTCTCTGTTTTTAAAATCAGTAGAGAATATTCAGAGATTGTAAACATGTAAACTAAAATCTCACTGTAACTGTTCTTCTCCCACCATCCTTCCCTTCCTCCCTCTCTGCTTCCCATTTCTTTCTCTCTTTCTTTCATTTCATCTCATCTCCCTCTCCCCCTCCCTCCCTCTCTCCTTCCCTCCCTCCCTCCCTTCCTCCCTTCCTCCCTTCCTTCCTTCCTTCCTTCCTTCCTTCCTTCCTTCCTTCCTTCCTTCCTTCCTTCTTTCCTTCCTTCCTTCCCCTCTTTTAAGTTCATATCCATGCTCATTATAAAACTCACATCTAAATTTCAGGCTTCACTCTTTCTTTTTTTCTATGAAAAAAAGATACCTTTCTAATTATGAGTCCCCATTTTTTATTTTATTTTAAAAATTGTCTCCACCTAATAGAAATCTTGTGTACAACTACACACAGAAATAAGTTAAAACAGTTCAATGGGATGGTGCAAAGTGGAGAAAGCGTCTATGCTTGCTATACACTAAGAGTCTAAATTGAGGATTATTTCATTGAGTTACCATACAACTTTGAGAAGTAAACTGAATTACTTCTAATTGTTTGTTGAACACTATATGTTGGAGGCTCTACTAAGCACTTTACTGGCGTTAACTTATTTCATCCTCACAGTAACTTTTTGAGGCAGTTTCTTTTATTATCTTCATTTTACAAATGAAGAAACCAAGGCTCTGAGAAGTTATGTCTTGCCCAAGGCCACAGAGCTGGTAAATGGAAGATCTAAGATTCAAAGCTAGACAGCTGAGCAAAAGACAGCGCTTGACTACATCTTACCATTTATAGCAGAGGTAGCACTCAGCCCCAGCTTGGTTGCAATTAAAACCCATATGTCACAAATAGTGTCCCTTTGAACAAGCCATTTAATCCTTGGGGACAGGGGTGGGTCTTAAGAAACTCATAAGCAAAGATGGGATTTTTTGCTTGTTTGCTTGTCTCTTTGATTTTTGTTTTATTTTAACTTTATTTTTATTGTTGACACTTTTACAGATGTCCCCATTTCCCTCTCCTTTGCCCATCTCCACCCAGCTCCCATCCCCCTCCCCTCTGGCCATCACCACACTGCTGATTGTGTTTATGTGTTATCCATATGCTATGTTTTTTGGCTAACCCCTTCACCTTCTTTCATCCGGTAGCCCCCCCTATGACAGCTGTCATTCTCTTCCATGTATCCATGTAGCTGTTAAAAAAAAGGTAATCTTACCTTGTGTGATAGCGTGAATGGACCTAGAGATCATTATGCTAAAGGAATCAAGCCAATCAAAGAAAGACAAATACCATATGATCTCACTTATATGTGGAATCCAGTGAACAAATAAAATAATGAACAAAATAGCGAATATTTTTTGAAAGGGAATCAATGTCAAATATAATCTATAGGGGGGAAAGTTTATAATTAATCATTTAGGCACAGAAATTGTTTTGGAAAACTCTAGGTATATTTACCTTGGAAATAGCATTTGAATTTGCTTTTAGTGGAATGAAATTGGAGACACGTTATCTTACTATTCTTTTCATATTTTGAGGAAATATACTTGGTTTATTGGTTACCTCATTACAGTTGTTTCTGGAGTAAGGCTTTCTACATTTATTCAATCAGTTAGTCAGTAAAAATGTCAAAGTGCCCGCCCTTGTACAGCATCTGTTCTAGTGAGTATCAATAGTTGAAAAGGTCTGGAGGCTTTATTTTATTGCATCCTTCAAAGGTGATGAAATCTTAATAAACTCATTGTTGATTACCTCAGTTTATTACTGATGTATTTAAAGCGTGGCATGACTGCTGGCTTTATTTAGGTTTTGGTTGAAGCAGGAAGTATATAAGAAAGCACATTCAAATCACCCAGAATTCTTTCTCAGCTGATAAACATATTTTTCTCTGGATACTACTTAAGAAATTTCACTGAAGTCTTTTCCTTTCCACTGTTTTTGTTACCCAAGGGCATCAAATGTTTTCCCACTATTTTAATTCTTGTCGGCATCATGAGCTTATTTTAATTTCAAGCTTAGGCATTTATTTACCTCAGCCTTGTCTTATTCTCCTCTTCCCTCCAGATGTTAGTTTTTATAGTAGAGCAACTAAGACGTAGCACAGTGTCTGATGTATAGTATTTGTCCAAATAATAAAAAGAAAGAAGGAAATACATTTCAGGTAGCTGTAGTTGCTCTCATTGAGCCTATTGACCACTTTGGTGGGGTGAGGGGGGAGTAGGATTGAACTTTCTGATGAAGAGTAAACCGCCCCAGATATTCCAACTGTTGAAATGATTGCTACAATTGTCTTGCTGCTTTCTTTTCTTAGCTCTTTTCTCCTGTGAAAGTGCATTGTTGCTGAAAGGAACTTGATTGTCTGCCAGAAAAAGGGAAAGCCTTTTATCTATCGCCCATCCTCAGTAGCCTTTGCAGGCTTACTGCAAATGTCATGGTGCATCTTGGATGTGATTCAACTTTCACTTGGTACTAAGGACTCAGGAGGTGAGAGGGTAGTCAGGACACATGCAGGCACCTGGTATCTCTCTGTAGTATCAACAGGGACCTCTGGCTTTGAAGGGTTTGTGTGATGGGCATCAGTCTATGGAAGCAAAATTCTTAGCCTGACTCCCAAGTGAGCTTTGTGAGTCATCATTTTTCTTGTCTCATGATGGTTGTATTTGTCTCTCATGTATCTGCTCTAAATTAAAGAATGGAAAGAGGCAGCTTTCTGGCTTAGATTGATTGACCCTACAATTCAATCATTAAATATTTTGAAACTTGGTCTGAATTTGAAGGTGTCAGCAAATTCACAGGAGGCCACACTTTGTGTGATTTTGAAGTTATTTTCAGTTACAGATCAGAACATGGCAGTGTTTGTAATGTCATTTAATGATGCATAAGGCTTCCTTTTGTCATTTTCCCCCTCCGATTGAGATGGGCATCCTTAAGCCGTCTGACAGATTCCTGAGTGCTGACAATCACCACTCCAGCAGATGAAAAGAAGTAAAATGATGCCACAAATGAGTGCCAATGAAAGTGATAGATCTTTAAAATAAATCTCATATGGCTTCCAAATTAGATGTAATTGGAATGTGCTCATCACATTTTGAATTTGGACTCAGTAGTAACAGGAAGTTAGTACTAAAACACTGAATAAGAGAATACATAAAATAGGAACCAGAAATAGTGTATATGTTCATATGTGGAGGGGAAAAAGTCATAAAACATATTCAATGGCTGGTTATTCCAAATCTGGAAATAATTAGTATGAAGAGTATAAAACATTTATATTTTGAACATGTGAATTTGTGTGTGTGTGTTTTGACCTGTATACAAGTGTGTGTGTGTGTGTGTGCGTGAGCTTATCTAGGCCATTTCATCTTCCTGCCTTTAAATTTCCAAACAGTGAACTAAAAAACTATAATCACCATTAGAAAGAAATACTATAACACAATTTACATGCAAAAACATAGAAGTAAATTTATATCTTATTTCTTATATTTTGAAGCCAAGTAAAGGTGAATATATTAGAATATAGTAACAGTTCAATAAGGTTGATATCCCATTGGATTTGGGGGGTTTTCTAACTAAGAATTCTACATACCTTAGTCTTTGGGGAGATTGTTGAAATTGATGTGTATAGAAGAAAATCAATTTAGTCTAGAAGAGCTATTTATTTTTATTTAATTTAGCCATAGACATTGCCTGAGCATGGTGGGTAAACCAAGGTCTTGGAGAGAAAATGGGCAGAGAAGATGGAAAAGGGAATAGGGGAATTTTACAGATAATGACAAGGAGAAGAAAAAAATGATAAATGGTTGCAATGGCAAGACTACATGTTATATGACAGAATGTAGTAGGATATAATTTTAGAAGATTGGCTTTGAACACATTATGAACAGCCTTGGTAGTCATTGAAGAAGTCTAATGTTATTCAGCAGGTATATTAGCTTGTATTAAATATTTACATAATTGATAGAAAACCTAGAATTATAATAATGGTTTTTAAAAAATAAAGCAGTTTGCTTCTTTTGCATGTAAACATAGATAGACCATGGTTACTAATAAGGATTCTGTTGTCATCAGGGATAGAACTTCATCATCCTCAACATATGGCTTCCAACTTTTTATCTTTTAGGGTTGCTTCCATTTCAGCGATAAAATCTCCCACTCAACCTGTTATAAAGGAATTAAATGGAAGACATTCTCTGTCTTTTCAACATCATTTCCAGAAATTTGCACAGCCAGTCTTGTTTACATTCTTTTAGCCCAAACATGGATGGCTATATCTATTGGCAAACAGGAAGATGGGTAATTTTTATTCTACCCAGCTGCAAGGCTAGGTAAAACTCATGAGCTACATTACTGTAGAAGAAAAGGAGAATGACTACTTCAAAAATATAGAGTGATTTCTGAAATAAGACTCCGGATAAATTTTTCTATTTTCTATTTTATAGTGTCATTTTGTAATATAAAAGGTAGACTTAATCTAAAGGAGAAATCCATCAGGAAAGGAGAATAGGTAAGGTCCTCTTGGAATAGTTCTTTAGTTAATAATTAATGCCTAATATATGACAATAGAGATAGAAGTCTCTATGGATTAAAGTTTTATTGAAGAGGTAAGAATAAAATTTGGTGATTCTCAAACTGCTGAATATAAAAGAGCTGAGTTAATTCTCACTGTTAGTTTCCTATGCAGGACATGATCACGCACCTAAGGCAATGACCATGGAAGGAGAGTCACTTGGAAAGCTGAACTGGGAGATGCCTGAGAGACATTCATACAAGCTAAATGTTCAGTACGTGTGCTGGAAAGATAAATGCTCTCTGTGCCTTGTCCTGGGGGAGATCCTAAATCTAGTAACAACCAGCGCTCAGTTGAGCACATGAATTGTTTTCTTCTTTCTTTTTAATATAAATATGTGCCTTCAGCACACAGTTAGAACCATTTTATCTCTTAAGTAGATATTTATGTGATGGGTGTTCTTTCTTCGTGAGGGTATCTTCTTGTGGTTTTCTTTCCATAATCTCATCAATTATTTTTCCTTCATTTGTAGCAACATGTGATTTACTTTATTATGCTGGTGTTTTTATTCCTTTTTCAAATTTTCTGTAGTATATCTTCAGGTAACATCCATTTCAGAAAGAGACAGGAAAGCTCAATATTTAGAGTTACTGAGTTTTTAAAATCTTATATTTTTAATTAGTAGGTTTAGAGATTTATATACAAAATAATATTTTGAATTTCGAAAACAGTGGGCCATTGTCTCCTGCCATCCTAAGTATCTTTTAAATTTTTAAAATTTATCATTGTTTTTACAAGGCTATGTGGCCTTTCCTTCTCTCCTGTGCCCCACACATGTTCTCTTTAAAAGCTTTTTAAATATCTTTCCAATAGTAACATTTCTTCAACATAAGTCTGACAGATTTTCTTTTGTTGATACTATTGGACACTGGAGAAAATATTTCAATCTTGAAGTCTAGGGATCTTCTTTAACTTGAGGGAACTTTATTATTATTATTTTCCCCTCTGCCATCTCTATTTTTTTTTTATTGTGAAACTCCACTTAGACATCTTTTGGAACCTCTAAAGCTATACTTTTTCAAAATTAACTTCTCACATATTTCTATCACTTTGTTCTTTTTGCTCTATATTCTGGAAGGATTCCTTGATGTTTATCTTTCAAGTATCCAGTTAGGTAATCAAGTTCAGGATTCTATCCAAATGTAGCTGATTTCTCAACAGGAACTCGAAAGGCCAGAAGGGAAGGGCACAAATATGCAAAGTAGGCAGAGACTTACAACCAGGATTACTCTACCTAGTTGGGGTATCCTTGAGAATAATAGGAGCCGTGAAGAGTTTCCCAGACAAGAGACTTTGAAATAAAGAACTGACAGTAGCCAGAGGGGAGCAGGAAGGAGGGTAACGGGAAAGAAAGGAAAGGGTCGTCAAGGTACATGTACAAAGAACCCACGGACAAAGCCAAAGCAAGGAAGGGTGGGAGGTGAAGGTGGGTGAGGCAGGGGAAAGTGGTGGCAGGAAAACGGAGACAACTGTGCATGAACAACAATAAAAATAACAAAATAATAAAAAAAGAAAAAAATAAGTTTCCCAGACACGAAAAAGCTAAAGGAGTTCATCACAACCACACCCATATTATAAGAAAAGGTAAAGGGACCTTTTTAAGTAGAAAAGAAAACAACCTAAGACACTGAAATAGAGAACAGGCTGACAGTGACCAGAGGGGAGAGGGGAGGGAGTTTCAAGGGAATTTCAAGGGGAAGGGTATACAGGAACAAGTTTAAAGGAGACATGGACAAAAACTAGGGGGGGTGGAAATTGGAGGGAGGTGGGGAGGGATGGGTGGGTGGGCTGGGATGGGAGTAAAGAACACAAAACTGTACTTGAACAATGATTAAAATAAAATTGAAAAAGAAAATATCACAAATAGGAGTAAGAAAATATAGGAAATACAATGTTTTCACTGACAAAGGCAAACAGAAAAATCAGTGGATGAACCATATAAAGTCAGTGCAAGGGTTAAAAGACAAAAGTAGAAATATCTTGTGATGATCATAATTTGGATTCACAGGATCTCTCACTTTTTAAAATAGCATTATTGCTTTTAAAAAATTGCTACAATATGCATACACATAATATTCATGTAAATTTAACTTCCTTCTCAGTTAATACTATTTTTTAATCTGAAGAGTTTTCTTTAGCATTAATATGTTTTTTTTTAATCTGAAGAGTTTTCTTTAGCATTAATATGTTTTTCTCAAATTTCTGGTAATCCTTAGTTAATGATTTATATGCCATCAAAGGAAGGTTTATGCAGATTAATATATGTGGTGTATATTGTTTTTTTCTGCCCTCTAGTAATGCTTTTTCTGCAGGTTGTCTCTCAAATAAGAGGAGGTCATAGGCCAGTAGAATAAAAGTAAAAGATATAGGTCTCAGAAGTGTCTCCTTAGGTATTGAGAGCAAGGAATTAGCAGAGATGGGCAATTCCACATATCCTATTTGGAGCATTCACCATGCATCAATTTCAATGCTTCCTTTACATACTAATATGGCCATTAATATTCATCTCCATACAGTTTAAAATTCACAGATAAAATGAACTGGCCAGCACAGAGAGATGAAAAAGTATGCTCAGAATACAGTTCTGCACTATTTATTTCAATTACAGGTCTGAGGTAAGAGTACCAATGTCACCAATACAAAGGGTTGCAAAGGGACATTTAAAGGAGAGCCTCATACAAGGTTTTGATGAATTCAGGAGGCAACAGTATCTGCAAAAGGAGAATGTGCCCGGGGAAAGGTAATAGAATGGACCTTTTCTCTCTCTCATGGGAGTACAAAATGAAATAAAGACTCAGGGAAAAGAGAATAAGGACAGATGAACAATTCAAGCATAGAATATTAAACACATCAGAAATAGGAATCCAGTCTCTCCCCATTTTACCTTCCTTTCCTTTCTTAGGGAATCTCACACCTATCATTGAAATAAATAGGGTGGAAGTATGCTTAGGGAGTATTACATAAGTCTGGTCATGTTGCCCAGCTTCCTGCCTCCAGGCAGAATTCTAGTTAAATAATTCTGGACAGATGGATGCCTATCCTTGGGGAGCAGGGACACAGGCAGGAGTGAGGATGGATACAGAAGTACCCTGTCAGCCTGCTTCCATCTGGAGCTAGTGACACCTCATTTTCTACAAAGACAGTAACCATGCTGTTTAAAAGATGCTCAGTGTGATTTCATTGTGGGAGGCTGGCTTCAGGAGCATTATATTTTCCATATGGTCCAAGTACGTTATATTTTAGAGCATGAATTTGTCACCTGGTTTCATTTTGGAGGTGAATTAATTTTCAACAAGTGTGGACAACAGGTTAAAGGCAACTGTGTTCTGTTTTCAATGTTGGGATACACATGACAGATGACATTCCCATGAATAACACACCCAAGACTTTGTGCTATTTCTGCCTTGCCTGTTCCACTTAAGAGGATAGTGAATAACATCACACTCTACCCCTCCAATTTTGGAATCATTTGAAAATTGAAAGAGTAATTAGACATCAACTTTTTTACTGATAAAAGTAAATTAGGGAATAAACACATGGAATTTTTAATTCTCACTACTGCACAACAGTGCTCACGCCTCATCCTTGGACCAACTCCCACAGGGAGGAGGAATCACTAAGTAGACATGTGGTTGGAAAGTTAAAAGAGAAATATGTCTTCATTACATTGAGCTCCAATAGCAAGGTTAGTGAGGGATGAATATTTACATATGTACATAGAAGACAAACAGAAGTCTTGACCCAAGATTAAAAAAAAAAAACAATTTCCACACACTGTCAGGGCAGGAACTCCAAAAGGGAGAACCAACAAGAAGTTGAATTGCCCAAGTTTGTTCTCCCATGTTACCTTTTAGATAAATTGCTCTTTGCTGGAAAGGATGAATCTAATAATCGCTTCCCAGCAATTCCAAGATGATGTATGTTCTTAGTCTAAATGCAAGAGTGGACATGCTAAAAGAAAAGGAGGTATATGTTCCTTACTTTAACTGTCTGTAATCGAATGTATGGCTCTCTCACATGAGAGAAGATAGTAGAGTACAAGTGAGATGACAAGACTGTACTGATGTCACTAAGTATTGTGTTACCTAAAATAGTATTTTAACTATGAAGAGTTACACGTGCACATTATAGTGACATACCATTGCTGTTAGTGACAAATCGCTCACTGATCTAAGCAAAAATAACTTTGCAAGTAATCACGTAATAATCATATTGGTAAAACACTAGGAAAATGTTCACCAAAGAAAACAAGACTGAGGAAAAGAAAATATTAGAGATACAAGATCGAATACATTTCCTGCACCTCTTTTCTAACTCTGCTCGTTGGAGACCAACCATGAAGTCTTTACTCTTTACTTTTAATATTTTTAACATCTTCATTGAGATATAATTCACATATCATAAAATTCATTTAAAATGTACCATTCAATTTTTAGTATATTTACAAAGACTTGAAACCATCACCACTATGTCAATTTAGAACATTTTCATCACCCCAAAATGAATTTATGTATCAAGTAGCAATCATTCCCCAACAATTCTCCAGCCCAGGGTAAACCCATTCTACCTACTTTCTCTACAGATTTCTCAATTCTGAACATTTCATATCATGTGTAGGTGTAAACCTTTTTATTTGTTCCTGGATTTGGTTTTCTAGTATTTTATGGAGGTCTTTATTCATCCTTATTCACAAAGAATATTGATCTATAGTTTTCCTTTCTTGGAATTCTTTTTTCCAGCTTTTGCTGTTAGGATAATATCACATTAATTTTATTAACAACCAAACTATTTAACATGTATGTCCAAGTCAATGGCTTAAAAGTTTATTTACATCAGTAATGTGTCTTTAAACAGTACCAAGCATGAAGATCATATATACTAACTAAGCAAACATAGCTTTAGACTTTAGACATGAAGAGTGAGAGAAGAAATAAGTATATTTTAGGAATGGGTCTTCTCAATGACTTTTGTCTTACTCTGAATGCATATAATAATGAAGACTTGCTATAATAACAATATATTGTTTGTATTTTTTATTTCTGATGATGAATTCAATTACATAAACATTAAAAAAATACTACCCAATCTAAAAAGACTATTCTCTAAAGATAATTATCCAGAGGTTATTGGAAACCCAAGGTAACTGCCAAAGTGGAGGTTGAAGTTGAACTTGCCCTTCCTCATGTCTCTCAGATTGAGTTGTGACAGTTTGCGCCTTCAAGGAAAGTGTACTTATCCTGATAATTAGCTTTCATTGAACTTCATTGCTGTTTTGCTCTCTTCTCAAGAGCACCTACTATATTTTTACTCAAATGTTTAATTTCATGACAGTGCCGCTCCCTCTTACTAGGGATACCATTAAAAGAATAAAAAGCCAAAGATGTTATTCCCCATCTATACCTGGAGTGGAGAATGTGTTCATGGAAGCAGAGACATAATTGCAATTCATAAGCGACTGACTACGAAGGTAGTTGTCAAAACTTGATTCTACTACTGAACTAAATGAGGGACTCTGGACCATTTCTTTAAATTATGGGAACTCAGTTTTTCCTGTTTTAAAAGAAAAAGCTTAGATGAAGTAATCACTAAAATTCTTGTTTAAGAATTTTTTTAAACTCTCTGATAGTAAATGGGAGTTTACAAAAAGGATTTATCTGCTTATTTTTGCTATAAAAACTAACTGCATTCTCCTAGAAATACAAAGAGCCTGGACTTCTTTGTTGTGTTTGTTTGGTTATTGGTTTTGTTGTTGCTGTTTGCTTTTTTAGCTGAGTAGCAAAACATACAAAAAACATTTCAAGAATTAAAATAATTAGAACTGAATGTTTTAGAGGTCATAAGAAAGATTAAGACCAAAAGGCTTCTAAATTTGGAGTACAATGTTTCTTGCCTCTTGTGGATTAACTCTAGAAGCATTCCAGTCATTTAAGTGGGGCCCTGTGGAACTGTGATGGCCAGAGCTTGGGAGGAGTTTCCAGATATGCTTACCACTGTGTGGCTCTCTCTAACAGGCCAGCTCGTACAACAAAAACACGGAGGTGGATCCCCCTTCTCCACCAGTGATGGGGCTGAAATTTATGCAGAATCCTTCACTTGGAGGCAAAAAGTATCTCCCAATTCCATTTTTAAATTTTTGCAGTACCTCCATACTGCCTTCCACAGTGGCTATACCCAACAGGGCACGAGGGTTCCCTTTTCTCCACATCCTCGTCAACACTTGTTGTTTGTTGATTGATTGATGATAGCCATTCTGACAGGTGTAATGTGATATCTAATTGTGGTTTTAATTTATGGATAAAAAATCTGTGATCCATTTACAAAATGAAATATTACTTAGCCACTAAAAAAGAAAGCTTACACTTGCTACAGTATGGATGGGCCTGGCAAACATTATGCTAAATGAAATAAGCCAGTCACTGAAAAACAAGTACCATATGATTTCCCTCATATGTGGCATCTAATACACAAAATGAACTAAGAGGCAAAATACAGACAAACTCATAGGTAGAGAGTAGGCTGACTATTGTCAGGAAATGGGATTGGGAACTGAGTGGGGAGTGAAGGTATTGAGCAAAAAATAGAAAAAAGAGGTAGAAAAACTCGTGGACATGGACAACAGTGTGATGATTGCCAGGAGAAGGGGAAGGGATGGAGGGAGGTGGAGAGGGGATGGGGGGATTAAAAGTGATGGTCAGAGACTTGGTTGGGGTGGTAAACACACAATATACTGCACAGATGATGTATTGTGGAGTTGTGCACCTGAACCCTGTATAATTTTATTAACCAGTATCACCCCACTAAATTCAATAAAAAGGAAAAAAATAAGAAATAAAAACAAGCCAAACACATACAGACAAACAAAAAGCAAGAAGTTGAGGTGTTATAGAGTCATTCTTTTTTTTTTACATCATCTATAAAACTGATACTGGATAGGACTACTTCAATCCTGTTAAGTGCAACATAATCATTAAAAAAAATACGGAAGAATCATTAAGTAATACAATCCTAACTCTTACAATTCTAAAATCATTATAATATTAACAATTGAAAATATTAAGACAAGGGTTAGGGGAACAGATTTTGGTCCATTCCAGGTTCTAACACTTACTACTTGAGTACTTTGAAAAATTGATATAAGCCCTTTGGTCGTTAGTTTTATCACCCACAAAAAGTAGGTTATGATATAACCTGCCTTGTAACCTTGAAAGGAGGACTAGATTAATTAACATAAAGCATTTCAAAAGTTCTTGGAACACTCACTAAATATTAAATAATATTATTTATATTTTATCTCTGATAAGGCCTTACTGAGTGATTTTTTTCACCATAAAGCTTTAAGCAAAATTTGTTGTACTGAACAGAATTTAGCTGAAAATCTTTGTTAGGAGACTAACCATTTTATAATATAAATTTTTAACATATTGGAAAAAATGAACCATACCAATGTACCATTTAATGGTGAAGAGGGATTAGTAATGCAAAGAGTATACTTCCTCTCAAAATGAGAGTGATGCTGAAAAGATGACTGACCCAGCACTGTGCTAGAACATTCTTTTCATTTTCCTGCTATCTGTTGTTACCTTAGCATTGTGCGTCTCTCTCATAAGGGTTCATTCAGAGTGAAATGGTGACACTTCAATTAATATCTAGTGAGTTGCCACAGAGTGATGAAGGTCTCCTCAGGGTACTCCACTGGGGATGGCCAAATGGCCACTGGAGGAGTCAAACATTGGGAGAGTTCTTGGCATACGGTGGAATCTGACTGTGGAAGTTCTGGTGCCCAGTTTGAACACATTTCCCCAGGTGATACACGAATAACTGAAAGATGACTCTCATCCATGATGTTATTCTGCAAGACAACAAAGTTGGCATAGGATTTTGCCTGTTCAAAAGCCTAACACTTCTTCCCAGAAACAACAATTTACTACAGATCTATGTTCCCAATACTAGTAGGGGTAATTCCCTACTGCAGGGACCGATTTGGGGTGATGCCTTGTTTCTTGTGTCAGTTGCGTGATCTTTCCCAACTGCTGGGAAAATTTCTATGGTGCCAGAACACAAAGGTATAATTTCCGGGTACAGTAGGCCATTACTGTTCTTTCCCTCAACTATAAAAGCACACAAAGTACAGACAACATCCAGATGCATGATTGCTCAGCAGGGCAAACCAGCCCTTCTTATAAGTCTTGGGCTGACAATCTCAAAAATACGTATCAAGAAATTAAACGTGTAGCAAGAAGTAATTTCAAATGGAATCATTTTGAACACATAGAACAATTGATATTGGAATTTATAACCGAGTCATTCTTATGTTCTACGTCCATGTCCATCCTTTGAAAGCAAGTTACTTTTTTAGATCTCAAAATGTTGCATCTATTGAATGGGTTTTCGGACACATTATAGGCTGTTTGAGCTAAAATATGTTCTATTGTCATTCTTTTCTAAGTTGAGATTTTAGACCAGAGAAATGACAAAGCCTTAACAAGGTCACACAGTGCATTATCAGCAAAACTGATATTGAAATACAAATGTGCTCAATAAAAACTCAGTATTATATCTGTTGCTCAAAGCTTATTTGATCTCCACAGTCACCTTTAGGTCTAAAACTCACAGAATATCCTTCAATTCTGTTTCCCTGGAACACCATATTTTATCCCTTGAGACAGTTGTTGAAAGGTCAGGTTTTTAACTGAAACTTTTCCCAGTACCTTTAACCACAGAGAGTGGATTTCTTCCCTTTGCTTCCAAAGTATTTGATTCTTATCTCTAACACTGCATTTATCTTATCACATTCCAATTATTTCTATATCACTCTATCTCCAGCTGCTCCTAGAGCACTTTTGCTGTCTAAATATCTGGGAGTATTTTCAGTACCTTATTTGTTAGTTGGTGCTCAAAAATGTTTTCAGAATGAATGACTAAATGAAGGCCCCACCTGGAATGTATACTTGGTATTTTCCCAGCTTTCCTTGGAGTCAAGTTCATAGTCTCAGAGAGTTCATAATGTGCCACTTTGTACTTCTGTAATGACTCTATCAATAAAGGAGTATTAGATAATTCATCCTTTTATGAAACACAATGGGCCACTCTTCTTTATAAAGAAAATTGATCTACCATAACTTTTACACAGCACTTTCAATTTCTGGAAAATTCGTACATTCATTGTCTCATTTGATCTTTACAACAACCCTGTAATATAGTCGGGAAAGATATTATTACAGCCTTCTCACAGATGGGTTCAATAAGACTCAGATAATTAAAAGGATACAATTTTGAATTGAGGGTTTTTGACTCCAAAATTAGTTCTTGTTCAATCCTAACATGATACCCTTTTTTCAACATTTGAATGCTCCAGAAAGCTAAATCTTCACCTGCGCCAGTTTTCTAAATCAGCTAAGGCTCTTTGGGTTGCAACTGATAGAAACTCGGCTCAACCTGCCTTAAGCAAAAAAGTTTATTTTGTCACAAAAATACATAAGTCAAGGATAACTTGAAGGACCCTTAGTTCTATCAGTTCAGACCAGGGTATCAAAAATAATCTTTTTGCTTTCCTCATTTTTTGGAGCCATTCTTCTCTGAGTGGTTTCCCCTTGGGTTTTCAAAATGGCTGTGAACTGTCACACAGTTGCTGCAATTTTGCAGCCCAAGCAGTGGTGTCGGAGCAAATACCAAAGACCTGACATTCAACGGCCTAACCTGGGTCATGTGTGTATCACTGACACAGTCATGACAGATAGCAAGCAAAGAGAGTTGTGTGACTGATGGCAACTGGTTGAGGGACTGATTTCCTGGAGCCTGCTGTCACATCAAACCTGACACAATGACCTACAGTAACAGCATGAGAAGACTGCTTCCTCGGCAAACACAGAAGTGCTGTTTCCTGGAGAAGTGGGGGTGGATTCTGGGGCTAATTAAAACAACAACTTCTACTACAGTATCTTTGAGGCCTTCAGACATGATTGGAGGTGGTCCTCCTGAGTTTCTTTCACAACCCCTTTTGAGGGGCAGACCATTTTAAAGAAAGGTTAAGAGATAATGGGTTTAGTAACTTGAACATAAAGTGAAATGATCACCTTGCTCAAAAAAAATGTTGAGCAAACCTCTCTTATATATTTGCTATGATTTATAAAAACAATAAAAAAAACATACTGGCTAAGACATTGCAGATATGCACAAGAGGAACAGATTCCCATCAGCCTGGTGTTTTATCAACAGAACTATCAGCTGACTTGCACAGCATCTATTATTTTTAGCTATGCAAAAAGGTGAAGAGAACACAGTTGGATTTTTGGATCACAGCAAGAGCTATAATATAATCACCATTTATTAATATTTTTATTACTCTATATGAATAAATAATACCCCTCTATAGAAAAAATCTTTTATCACTTGAAAAAGTGAAGCAGGTGGATTGGGATATCATCAATAAAGAATGAATATGGAAATGTTTCCATGTCTTTCAAATTACTTTTTAAGAACACAATAGGCCCTGACCAGTGTGGCTCTGTGGTTGGAGTTGTCATCCTGCACACCAAAAGGTTGGGGGTTTCATTCCTAGTCAGGGCACATGCCTAGGTTGTGGATAAGATCCCTGGTCATGGTGCCTGTGTGAGGCAACCGATCAATGTTTCTCTCTAACATCAATATTTCTAACATCAATATTTCTCTCTCTCTCTCTCTTTCTGGAAAATTTGCACATTCATTGTCTCATTTGATCTTTACAACAACCCTGTAACATCAATATTTCTCTCTCTCCCCCCCCTCTCCCCATCCCCTTCCTCTCTCACTAAAATCTGTAAACATATTTTTGAAAAAAAATTTTTAAAGAGCACAACAGAATTTGAAAGGTGTGAGGTAGTGAGAAATTCACTAAAGGTGGAATATTGTCCTGGCCTTTTCTTAATCATTACCTGGACTGAAGTTGAAGATGAAGCTCCATATCAATATTCTACTTTAATTATATTTTGGTGGCAAGTTCCTTCTAGATGTGATGGGATTTTTTATTTCACCAGATCTTTGTAGAAAAAAAAAGACTGAAGTAAAACTTTTGTGGTTTGGAATCACACAGATATGAGATGATTGTTTCATTTATTCAAACAAATTTGTTCAGCACTTATTCTATGCCAGACAATGTTTTAGTGCTGGGAAAACAGCCGAGAATGTAAGATGCAACATCCCCACTCTCATGCAAGTTACAGTCCAGTACAGGGTTTGGAAATCCTTTTTCCATGAAGATCCATATAAATAATTTTGACTGTAGAGCAGATAGTCTTTGATACAACAATTCAGTTCTGTCATTATAGTGCTGAAGCAGCCATCAATTATGCATAGCACATAGGTGTGCTTGTGAAAAAAAACTACTTAAAATAATGTTTAGCAGAACATATTTGGGCTATGGCCACTGTTCCCCAACGCATGGCTAAGTGGGCTGCTGGTCGAAGCTGTTATTGATTCTTGCAAATTTGTTGTTGCAATTTTAAATGTTATTAATAGTAGTGATTTCACATAGCTATTACAAGGATAAATGGAATAATGCATACCACAGGCCCTAATACTCCTGGTGGGAACTTAATAAATATCATTTAATTCTGAGCTTAATTCCCTGCTGTTATAAATTCAGAAACCAGTAAACTAGGGAGTCCACTAACAAGCTCATTCAATGGTTATTTACCACTCCATTGTTTTCAGTTCCCCAGCTCTTTCTGATGTGTGAATAAAAAGGTAACAATGTATAAAATAACCCTGTAGACCTGAAGAACTAGGACCATTTCGATCCCAATTTGACTTCCAAAGTATATGAATAAAAATTACCAAAAAGTGGATATTTACTTTGATTGTGAATATGGCCTCGGCAAACTAAAATAAGACAAAGTGTTGAATTATCTTTTATTTGAAAATAATTACTATAAGTAGTGAGAACAATGATTTAAGAAAATTGCCAATTTGGGCAGGGAATAGATGTATGCTTTTGGATCTGGGTCCTTCTCAGTGTGAAGACTGTGGAGCACACAAAAGGTATATAAAATATTTTCTGTATCTTCCAGAGTCTTCCTCCCCATCTGGGTGAATAGACAAGATGTTGTCAGCACATCAATGTGTTTACTGAGTGCTCAGTATTAGCCAGGTTTGTTCTTGATATTGAGGATGAAGCAGTGCATAAAAAGACAAATATCCAGCCCTGGCTGGTGTAGCTCAGTGGATTGAGCGCGGGCTGCGAACCAGGCATCGCAGGTTCAATTCCCAGTCAGGGCACATGCCTAGGTTGCAGGCCATGTCTCCCAGCAACCACACATTGATGTTTCTCTCTCTCTCTCCCTCCCTTCCCTCTCTAAAAAATAAATAAATAAAATCTTAAAAAAAAAAAAAAAAGACAAATATCCCTGCTTTCCTGGAGCCCAGGTTCCAGTGAAGAGACATAGATGACTAAGGGAAAACACAAGTAAAATAAAGAGCATGCATTTGGAGAAGAATAAAGAAGCCTTTAAAATTTGGGAGAATTATGTTGAAGTGGGGTGGTAGTCATAGCCTTTTTCTTGTTTTAGTTTAGTTTAGTTTTGTTTTAATTAAAGGACAGTTAAGGAAGGACTGACTAAGAAGGGTATTTGAGGAAATGCCTGCAGAAGATGAGAGAGTGAGGCTTGGGGACATCTTGGGGAAGAGCATACCAGGTCCTGACGTGGGGTCATGTCTGGATTCAGGAAATAGCAGGCAAGCCAATACATCAGGAGGATCAGGGTGAGTGAAGGGGAGAGTAGCCAAAGGTAAGGTCAATATTCAGTGAAGCCTGAGGAGGGGAGGACCTTAGGAGATACTCAGTAGGGCTTTGCCTTCTGCTCCCAAGGAAACGAGAAGTCATTGGTGTTCTGAGCAGAGGAGAGACAGGCTCTGACACACATAGGAAAAGAATCACTATGGAATCTCTGTGGAAAATAGACTGTAGGGAAATGGTAGTGAGATCTGCGATTGCTATATGAATGTATGAAACAATTATGCAAGTTATCCTCATTCTTGTCTTGGGCTACTTTATTTAGTGGGAAAAAAAGTAGGATCCTTGGATAATGAGCACCCACTCACAATGCTGGTTTCCATTATTGATTAGGATAACATGGTTTGTTGTTTCAAAAAATGAAACACAACTATCAGCAAAGCTGAACTCAATCCAAAAACATTAAAAAGAATAGCAAGGCCTCCTAGCCACACCAGCTGCTCATCCCAGAATGGCCTGGGGTGAAAAGGGGCAGCCCTACCCTGAACTGCAGATCCCACATTTCCTCTGCCTCCCTTTACAACCCTAGCAGCATCTCAGTGAGTCTGTCTATCAGGGAGCACTTCCTCTGGAGCTGGGCAGCCAGAACCCTATAACCTCAGCTGGGAAGTCCAGCTGCAGCCGAAGCCTCAGCAGGGCACGTGCTGACGGAGCTCTTCTTCCCTACGCTGGGTTCTGGCAGTCTGAAATTTCTGCTGCCACTGCCTCCTGCTCAGCTGGTGTGTTACTGTTTGGGTAGCCTCTTTCTAATCAAGTGTTGAAGGCTCATCTCAGACACATGTTTGTTCTGTATAGCTCTATGGGGCCGTGGGGCATTTGGGTTAGAGTGTTCCCTCCAGGTCACATAAACCAGGCTGGAAATATAGGACATGAGAGGAGCCAGCTGGACAGATTCTGTTCACCTGACTTTTGCCATCCCTGTGAGCATAGACAGGGGCATTTTCCAGCAGGCCTGCTTCCTCTTTAGCCAAGAAGTTCATCTTCTTTGATCTTCAGACCTCACTCCGACTTTCTTAGAATGACACTCTTTTCGGACAGGACCTATGTTTTATGCTCTTATTACAAGTTGAATGAGTGAGTGAGTGAGTGAATGAGTGAGTGAATGAATGCTTCAAGCTCTCTGAAAAGCCCTCCCAGGAGCTTCCCAACACTTTCTGTTTGTGTTTAATCATTGTCACTGTTTAGCATCTTAAATACATGAAAATACTTAATTTTTGTCCATGGTGGCAATGCAGATTAGAACACATTTAATTCTAAGTGACCAATATATAAGCTTTGAATGTAATTATGATACACATATATTTCTGAGGATAACATGAAGGTGTAAATTTTTCTTTAGGTAGTATGACTTAGGTTAAACAATTAAAGATGGATGGAGTTTCATTAGTCAGAGGAAAAGATTTTCATATGAGAAGAAAAAAAGGAACAAATTCTGATGTAAGGATGATCTTGGCTTATTTGGGGTAATGGGAGCAGGGAGGATGCATATCTAATTGTAACTAATGCTGGGGAACTGATAGAGGTAATGATGAATGAGCAAGGTAAACAATGTGTGTGTGTGTGTGTGTGTGTGTGTGTGTGTATCTTTGGATGTTTTCTCACCTGTTCTCCCATTCCAATCTCTTCATTTCCAGTGTCTCCACACTAAATTGTGTGAGCTGAGACAATGGTTGGGTTAACCATTGAATACTTGCTTACACATACATAGTATAATTCCTGATAGCTATTATCTGTTCTCACTACTTCTGCACCTACAATGCAGTTTTCCACTGAGTGGCATAGTGATCTTTGCAGATTGTAAATCAGACCCAGTGACTCTGCTCAGATTCCTCTAATCACTTCCTATTTCATGCAAAGGAGATGCCAACATCCTCACCATAGCCCTTGTATGAAAGGTTTATACTTTATCCTGTAAGCACTGGGAGCTGATAGGAAACATGACTAATTATATTTAATGCTGGGGAATGGACAATGGTAATGATAAATGAGCTAGGTGAAGTCAAAATTTATATGAATCTTCGGGTGTGTTCTCCTCTGCTCTCCCATTCCAATCTCCTCATCTTCACAGTGCCACACTAACTTCTGTGAATCAAGGCAATGATTGGGTTAACCATTTCATACTTACATTGCATACATGTTATAATTGTTGATACCTATTATCTGCAGGAATGTCTACTAAATCAATGCAGATAGAGATACATGCATAATCTCATTGTTTCCCCCATCTTTTCTGCTGAACTCTCTCAAGAAAAGCACCAACGTCAATTCAAAAGGCTTACATTTTTTTAAACAGTTAAAATGAAAGTCTCAACATTCGGGAGTTTGACCAAGTGCTTGGTGCTCTCATGGTTTAGGTGGTTGGGTGCAGATGAGGGATGTCTACCCATACACTATTCTGAAAATGGAATCTGGGTGCCCACAGCCTGAGCAACATATGCTTCTAGTTGGCTGCCTGATTACCCTGACTGGGTCCATTAATGCAAAGCATAAACGAAGACTGGATGAATGGAGTTGGCCATTTTGTTGCAACATATGGTGGTAGCGTCCCAGATATTTTTATCTTACTGCTACCCAGATGTTTAGCTCTCCTGACACTCAGCTTTCTCTGTTAGGCAAGGTGGTAGAGAATGTCCTTGTAAATTTTGGGCAGAAGCATGTTGTGTTTTTGTTTTTTCAGCATCTTGCAAAAATCAGTTGGCAATCAATTAGTAAGGATTCTAAGGTATCTTTAAAATATGGTTACATTTTTAAATGAATGAATAAAGCTGTATTAATTTTTCATTTTCTTTCATAGACCTTTCTGGAAATTCTCAAGTAGAATAAAACTTAGGCATCCAGAGCATGCCTTTTGCTGAAAAACTGCAGTTAAGCCTAATACAATAGTTCAGCCAATATTGTTCAGATGGTCTTCTTATTTTCCTATTTATCTACACAGTGCTGGTCATACAACTCTATTCTGTTTGGCAATAATTTTGAAGAACAATGTATGCGTGAACAACATTCTGTTTTGTGGGTGCAGCAGAAAAGAAAAGTGCATGTCTGGCATTCTTTCCCCAGCAGACGGGGCCCTTAGGTTTGTGTTGAAAATCATGGGTTACCACTGCTTTTAAGATCCCTTCAGAGATTTTGTTTCTGAATCTTAGTATTCACAAAAGACTGTGTTCAGACCCATCCACACAATGAATGCTGAGCAACCATGAGCCTTGCCACACTTGGAGACCTTCAAGGAGAAGATACTTTGGCTTCCACTGTTTTTGCCTCATTGGCAAGGTTACCAGTTATCACACTCTTCCAGATAGCCAGAGAATAGAGCCTGCCCTCCCAGAAGCCCTTGTCAAAGCTCTAGGGTAGCTGAGAAATTAAGCATTCTCCTAGTAGGAAAGAGAACAATGCCAAGTATAATAATAGCTTGTTATGTGTGCCTGGAGTAGTTTATCCCAAGATTCTTATGTGCTTTACCAACATTCTATCCACTAATCCTAAGTGGCAGGCATTATTATTAACATTTTATAGGTGGGGAACCATGAGAGTACTGGGCAATCTGAGGACTGAAAGTCTAAACAAATAATCCTAATATCCTACTTGATAGTTTTGCTGAATTTCTACCTAAACTGCCAGATAGGTACAAATGAGGAAAGAAGAAAAATAGCTGTTCAGACTACTATTTTCATATAGCTTGAACACCATTTTTCTGCCTATTTGTTTTTTTTTTAACTTTGGGATTATTTAATTGAGCATTCATTCAAGTTCTTCAAAGACCCTCATCCTCGAATTCACTGAGCCAGGTACAGTTTTGACAAAACCAGTCATTTTTTCTTTTTGGAAATACTTTATTTTCTTGGTTTTTAGGACATTTCACTTTCCCAGTGTTTTTTTTCTGATTTCACTAGTTATGCCTTATCTGCTTCCTCATATTCCCAACCTTTATTTAAGTCTTTGGACCACTTCTCTCCTTTATACACGTGTGCTATTGAAAATTTTATACTATTATCCATATATAATTTTGAAATTATACAAGTATGTATGTATGTGTGTGTTTCCTAACACGTTCCATCACTTCCTGCCTCTCCTGTGGGGTGTCTACAGCTCAGAGGCAAACGCTGACTGTTAGCCTATTACAATGAATACAGCATCAAAGTTAGCAACTATGTGATTTTTTCTATCTTTCAATTTCTTCTAACTTCCTGCTCAGCCCACCCAATTTTGTGGGAAGTCAGAAAGTAAAGATTTATGAGCCCTTATACTCTCCTACGTGAATTACTCCTAAAGACTCTGAAATAGTGCCCCTGGCATTTTTATTCTCCCACCAAACAACCTTCTCACCCCCATGCCATATATGACATCACCAATTTATGGCTTAACACACTTCCATGTTTGCATCTTCTGAAGTGTGGCATCAAGCAAGGTTGTCCATTGCTGTGTTATGTATAATACACAATAATATTTACATACAATATGTATTACATAATAAAATGTTTAGATTGACATAATGTCAAAATAGATTATATCCGCAATGAACCCCTTAAAAACAGTCATGAAACTATAACTAACTTTATCATGTATTCTATTTACACAGTAAGTATAGAAGGAAGGCACAGAAAGATATACACAGTATAATCCCATTTTGGTGTCAGGGGGGTATGAGTATGTGTTTAGTAAAGTAATTTACATGACTACCTCTATATTTTATTTTATCCATTGGCTATGCTAAATTTTCTCCAAGGAACACTTATTATTTATTACATAAAGCAAAAGTGATTTATAGTAATTTAGGACACAAATTAAGGTTATTGATTCTGTATTCAATGCTAATGTGGGCCCATTTCTTGATCTAAGAGAAGTATATCTCTTGGTAAAATAATAACTCTTTGAAATACACTCTTGTTTATGTTGTTAATTGTTTGGGGGCCATCAGTCAAGGGATCTTTTGACAGAAAGAACATAGAGAATTCTCTTCCATATACCATGTGAATGGCTAAGTCAATCAAGGTATAGTCAGTCAAGGGGTAATCATAAGATTAAGGAGTTCAGACAGAAAGCAAGGGTTAGATTCTGAGAAAACATGGAGATATCCACTCATTATTTATGTGGAAAATGTCAATTCATACTGAACACCCTAAAACCATAATGAAAACAGTTTCATCAGTTGGACGGGTCCTGTCATTTTTCTATAATTCCTACATAATAACAGGGAGATTTTAAACAGCGAACTCCAAGCTTGTCAGTATGTTGTTGTAGCACTATGCCAAAGAACCAAAGGGAAAGACTAATGCATATAAAATAGCTGCTTTCTCCAAGACACTTTGCCAAGGAAGAATTTTTATTGAATCCAGTGCTTAGGAATGTGTTAACAGTATGCATTGTGAGTGGTCAGTACAGGGGAGAGATAGTTGTGGGCTGGATGATCAGACAGATATTGGAAATTTAGTTGTATCTTAAAAAGACAGATGCCTCAATGTAAAGAGAGTATTCTGGGCAGGATAGACAACAAGGGGAATGCCAAAGAGGCTAAAATTGAATAGCATATGTGGATGAATGAGTTAATACAGAATATACCTGACAAATTATCAGTGTTGTGCAGTAGACTAAAAATTGCCTCAGTTGATATCCCAACCCAGCAAGGTCTGAGTTGTTGATAGAACCAGTGTTCTTGTCCAGTTGGAAATGGGGTAGCAATTAAGAAGTTGAGGTAATCCCTGGCTAGTGTGGCTCAGTGGATTGAGTGCTAGCCTGCAGATTAAAGGATCACTGGTTTGATTCCGAGTCAGGACACATTCTTGGGTTGCAGGCCAGGTCCCCAATAGGGGCCACGTGGGAGGCAACCACACGCTGATGTTCTTCCCTCTTTTTCTCCCTCCCTTCCACTCTCTAAAAATAAATAAATAAAATATTTTTTTTTTAATTGACATGACTTTTTCCTCTTAAAGATTTGCCTGTACTTCCTTGTACCTGACCTGTAGGCATCAGCTGTGGCCATTCTACTGCGCTTCAAGTTATACTAGCCTAGTGACGATGGTCTCAGCCCTCTGCAGTAGAAAGATCCTAAGTGGCAAGCCTAACTCCATAACTTTTCAGTGCTGTAACATTGTAAAACAGGCATCACGTGCCCAAAATTCATTGTCCCCATCTGTAAAATGAGAATAATAGGTTTAATGGTGGTATTATCTGAGAAGGAGAAGGCATATGAAGTGTTTAGTGCAGTTCTTGGGACACGGAAGTGATTCAATGTATGGTAGATGACAACATGTTTTTCCAGATATTTAATATTTAGTCGGCTTTTGACACCAAAGTTAGGAAAAAGCAGACAAGGAGGAAGGAAAAGGGAGAGGAAATATAGGAGGAGATGGAGACAGAAGAGGATAAAATGATGCTACATCAGGCATAACTAAGGGTTTTTGCCTATCTATGCAGCACTGGAAAATCCCAAAATACTTTATGGCTAAGAATTCCTGACTGTTATTTTTAAGGTAACATTACATATTGTTGAGAGAGAGAGAGGGAAGGAGAGAGAGAGAAAAAAAGAAAGGGGGAGGGATTTATAGCAGTGGAAGGCAAGAATTGTAGCAATCTGAGCTACAATTTAAAAACTATTTCTGAAGATAAGTAGGCAGGAATTTCTGCTCTGACCAGCCAACTATAGTAAGAGGCTCTTGTTTGCCACTTCCAGAAACTACAAGGCTCCCTAGTCCCCAATCCCTGAGAGGGCAGTGATGCTCATACAAAAGTAGCTGAAATGGGTTTATCTGTCCATGTGAATCCTGGCCTTCTTATTACTCATTGTGTCCATTGTAGTACCTAGTGTTGCTTGAAAACTGTAGATTATTGTAAATGATCTTTCACTGTGCTTCAAATTGTACAGCTTTTCCATGAGAAAAAGCATTTTTCTAGGACATTGATAATCCTTCATCAACCTTCTCCCAGAGCCTCCCTATTTGTACATTTCTTTCCTTCTGAGATTTCTTCAGTGACCCCCTACCACATAGTAGAGTTTTGTGCAAATCCTTCTGATGTGAAAAATGAGAAAAATCTTTTTGCAATCTTTTTGAAGTTTTGATTGATGTAAAACACAATAAAAGCACAGCTGGTGTTGGAGATACCAAGCTCTGCTTTTTGGCTCAGCATGGAAGAGAAGGGGGGATAGCACACTTTATTTGCTCTTCAATTTGAAAGCAAAGCCAAGGTGAAGCAGGGTGCCATTAGTAAAAATACTTTGGAGCAATAACTGTGCTTTGAAACTAATGAGAATAATGTTTAGATTAATAGTTTAGGTTATATTTCATGTATTTTATTTAACACCATGGAAAAAGAGCAAAGGTGGAAGGTTGGCATACCCTTCAACAATCTGTACACATCACTAATTAAAGGACACATTTTAATGATCTTGCAAAAATTCAATACATGCTGGCCAAAATCTTCTACAACTGATTCAATTTCTTCTACACATTTTCCATCATCTTTTAACATTTGGAACAAATTACTTTCTTCAAATATCTGTTTACAAGAGATTCTTAAACCTTTATAAAGGGATAGGGTCATAGATCACTTACAGAATATGAAGAAAACCATATATTACTCTTTGAGAATTTCACATAACCTTACACACACACACACACACACACACACACACACACATTGTGAAGTTGATTCAAAGAGGTTTACAAATCCATGATAATTTCTTAACTTAATGAATGCCAGACTAAGAGTCCCTATTCTACATCAAGTCAAACATGAATGAAAATAAGCTTGCCTACACCTCAGAATGAGTGAAAACATTAAATAATTAAGCGTGATTTAAGAATCCACAACTCTTTAATTACTAGTAGCAACTGTTTTGTTATTGTTATCATCGTCTCCACTTTTTAAATATTATTTTTCAAGAATGGGGAAGACAGAGTTTTGAAGGACAGAAATACATTCAATTTCATAAAAATAAAACCACCCATGTTTTCTTCAGTTGTTTAGGAACATTAACAGGTGCTTGTAGGTTTTATTTTACCTAGAAAAAAATGAATTTATAAAATTATATTCCAAATGTGTCTTAAAATGCAGTTTTTTAAAAAAATAGTTGCTTATCAGATGTCAATCCGCTTTACAATTTTTCAAGGTAATTTTTTAAAAGTAAAAAAATAGGCTTTTTCATAGCATACTTGTCATTATTAAAGAAATTTCTTTAATATATATAAATGAAAAATTCTACTCAATTACTGTGTGTGGGGGGTGAGACACAAGTTTTAGAGATCGTTAGCTCAAATATTTTTTTATATTTCTTACTACTGGAATTCAATATACTTATAAGATGCCTATCCCAGATAAATAGTAGGGTTGACAAAGTCCCACTCTGCTCAGTCTTACAAATGGACATATCTTCAGCTGGTAAACATTCCATGTATTTGATTCTATGCCATCATGTGGTTCGGGAATTTTTACATAGCCTGCTAAGATGATGTTGGATTTCTTCTCCTGAATTCCTTATCTACCTCATTCCTATCCATCCCTGTGATTTTACAAAACACTTCATGAATTCTGGTAAGACCAAGCTTATCTTGATCTATAACCCAACACATATGCTGGCTCAATGGTCCATTTTGTGCTTCTACAACCTGATTGTGAGCACCATACATCTCCGATCCCTGGCTGAGAGTTGATAACTATGCCCAAAACCCATTAATTCTGCCCATAGAACTTTTAAAGCCAAGGCCTTCTAAAGCACTCTCGATTTCCTCTGCCTTTTCCCACTACTGATCTCATGATTCTACCAGAGATTATGTAGACAAGCTCTGTGACATAAGTAAGGTGTGAAATGGCTAGTGTCTCCAGCAGTATGTACTATCTTGCCCTGGAACCCACCAGGGCCCACTCTCACACCCCTTTGTGTCTCAACAACATCACTCTCCACAATTTCTTCATCTCCTATAATATAACACAAATTTCTGGAGTCTTTATGGAATTTTATTTTACAAAAAGTCTTTCTCAGTATCATTCTTGATGAGTCAGTTACATCAGTTTGAATGAGTTTATTGTCTCCAATATCTTTCTTGCAATAACATATTTTTTCTGCTATGGCACTTCCGATCTGAGCCCCCTAGATCACCATCCCCTTGGTACTGGCGATGCTTTGGAGCAATGAATATGGAGTGATATGAGCAATGCTGGCAACTTAGTCTTGACCTCACTCTTCATGAGGCAGAACAGTCAAATCTTGGGTGGTGACTGGATTAGCAAAGGTGATGGCATGATTTCTTAGGGCTTCTCAGAACCTTCTACCAACGGAAAAACATCACTAATTAGAAATAGGAGGAAGATGTTGTGAAGAGGAATGAAGTTGCATAGAACCATGGAATGGGAGATCAGGAAGGTGCTCTTAAAAATCATTTCATCCAAACTGTATTTTAACCATTCTTATTTCATGGCATCCCACATAGCTCAATTCACTTGTCCAAGGTCACTTGGTTATAAAGTTAGCCTTCCTCTCCAAGATCTTGTGCTTAAAAGAAATTGTTATAGACAAAACAGAACTAACTTTAGTTCTCAACTTTAGATGTCTTTGGTCTCAGCTACTAGGAAGCCAGAGGAGGCATATTCAGAATCACTCTGAACACTTTCATCCTCATTTGCAAGAGGAAACCTGCAAGCGTATGTGACTATCTTCATAATTGCACTGGTTTCCCACAGTGCTCTTGCTCTGAAGCCTGGCAGAGCATTCATTACCTACCATTGAGGTAGTCCTTTCTATTCAATATTAGGGATTTAAATGATTTTTAAAAATTAAAAGGTAAGTAGCTTACTTATGAAACATGTATTCCTTACTTCAAGTCCTTCATCATATATAAAAGTAAAATTTCTTAACACTGATTTAAGCTCAAGTACCTTTCCTCCCATTTGCAGATTAATTTTTTTCCTTGTCACTCTGTGACCACAGCTGACCACTGAAAAACGCTTTCTGTATAAAGTGATGGACAATCAATGATTAGGCTCAAAGTTAGGAATTCTGATACTGTCACTTATTTAGCTGAATGCCGTGTTAAGTAACTTGTACCTAAGAGAAAGTAACTGAAAGAACGGGGATTTTCTGCTCATGTTGGAAGTAGGAGATACGTTTCTCAACTCTCCAAGTGAAGAATATGAAGGCATCTTCCAGGAAACACTAATAAATGCTGCCACTTTCTATCAATTAATTCACCTCCAGCTGGATGGAAAATCTCACAATAGCTCATAAATTATTTTGTGAAATCATGTTATATGAGAAATTAGAGTGACTTAGAGATTAACTATTTCAAATTGACTATTTTTGCAGAAGAGGAAACTGAGACTAGGTGGGGACACTTTATTTGCCAAAGGCATATAACAAGTCTATAGCAGAATTATGACAGCTCTTTCATCATTCCAAGTCAAGTCATCCAATCTGCTATCCTTCTGTAATCAGAAAAGTCCTGTATATCAGCTCAGGGAATTGGGATTGTCTAATCCAAGCCTGAAAATTAACATCCTTTGGGTAGGAATACAGCAGCAATTCAGAAAAAAAACAATTTTTGGGAGATGTATACTCTTCTTGGAGGCAGACGGGGTTGGTATTCATTAGGATTCTTTATTTATTTATTTATTTTTGTGTGTGTGTGTAACCTTTCATTAGGATTCTCATTGATTTTAATTTTATTTTCTAGAAAGGAGCAATTCCTGGAAAGAAAAGTCCTTGTGACCCAGAAGGAATTATACTATATTTTAGTGATGTTTGGCTTATCAGAGCATCTTTATTAGATTTTTTGAATCAGATAATTTTTGAGATGAGAATGAAGAGTTTACTATGTAGGTTTACAACCGGTCATTCTGTTTGAGAATTTGCAGTCCAACTTTCCTTAAAATATTGGTGAAGAGTTCCTTCCTACAATATTTTCTTCCATTCCAGTTGTTCATCATCTTTTCCCAGCCCTAGCCTTCCCTCTATATTACTATGAGTATTAAATACAATTTATGTATTCTCTCTCTCATCTACATACCACTTTTTGCTATGTACTATGGTGTTTTTACTTAAATATTGCAGACGGCTATTTTAAAAATAAATTCTTAGTAGGTTTTTGGAACTCTAGTAGAGAGCAATTGACACAGTAGTCAAAAACAACTGGAACCTGGTATCAGAAAGAAGGAAAAAATTTGACCCAGACAAGCATAATCTGGAACCAGAAATGGTAGAGATTTAAGTTAGTATAGGTCAGACACAGAAGGAAGGCCTTTTTAAAAACTAAAAAGTAAAAGTAAAGAAATTTAAATCATTCCTTTTATATATCATGTTTATTTATTCATTTATCTATTCAAAAATATTTTTTAAACAATTTCTATGCACCAGACACTATTCGTAGTACTCAGGATACTCAATGAACAAAATCTATAGGATTCATTCTTCTAAGAAGCTCCCATTGTACAGGAGGGAGAGAGACAACAAATTACATACTTAAAATGATTAAAGTATATAGTTTATATTAGCTAAGGGAAATGTGCTGAGGGATTGGTTGCTGCAGAACTACAGTCGAGCAGGGTAAGCCTCCTTGAGAAGATGCCATTTGAGCAAAGACCTGATTGGGAGTGAGGGAGGTAGGCAAGTGGATGTCCAGGGAAAGAGCCTCCCAAGTAGAGCAATCACGCATTACAAATTTCTCAAAGTGTGAAAACAGATGACATTATGGAGAGAAAAAGGGACTGAATGAAAGTGAAGGAGGGGAAACTTGGAGGAGATGAGATCACCTAAGTAATTGTGGCACCCATTGCAGAGGCACACTACATCTGACTTAGTCTTGTTACCACCAGCAACTATCATAGAGTTAATGCTCAGTGTGTGCTAGGAGAATGACTGAATATACAAGTGAGAGTATGGCTAGAATTTAATAACATTTCCTACCATTGAAGAGTAAGGGTGAGGGTGATACCTGCTACCCAGGATGGCTAAATATAGGTATGTATGTTAACATGATAATGAATTGGGTTTGCTTTACATGTTTTTGATGTGAAAGAGAAATAAAACAATAATTTAAATATAGTATTGTATATAATGAGACAATATAATTAATGTCACTTTCTGAATTGGTTGATTTATTTCAGGTTTATTTCATTTTTCTCTCCACTCTTCTCACTTGTTCCCCTTTTATTGTTCTCTTCCCTTCAACTTCCATTTCTCTTCATTCTGACCTCACCCTGAGCTAGTCTGAGTTTGTGGAACTTACAATCTATAGCAGTGGTTCACTTAGGTTTAAAGAGTTTTAGATTAACAGCAGTAAGGTAGAAAGACGTGCACTGCATGCCACTGAACCCCTGTAAAGCTAAGAGCAAGTACACAAGCAACCTTCTCTCTAATCATCAAAAATATCCCATCTCTTTCTCCTTTTCAGTGTGTTCTTGGAGGAGTGTTCAAGTCTCCCTGTTGGCTAAACACATATAAAGGCTGGTCCTTTTAGTAGTTAATTTATCTGCCATTAACTTCACTAAGCAACTAGTCCAGATGTAATAGCATCATGAATAAGAAAGAGAACTGGTAGATTTTACTAAAGCTCTCAGGATCTTAAATACCCATATGATTTAACACTTCCACACCACAAGGTATGTATTAGTGAGACTTCTTCATTTCTCCCATGAATATAAGGTTTATGGTGATCTTGAAGGGAAATGGCATTTTTTTTTACAACTTAATATTTACCTTGATAACATTTGGGCTGTCAATGCTCTGATCCCTCCCTCCACACTTTCACCTGCAAGAAGAAGTAAAACCCAAAATATACACAGACCATCTGCTTTCTATGATGATTTTTGGCATTTATTTTTATTAGATTAAGGCTTGGTCATTGTGAAAAATACACACTATATAAAAGAATAAAACAAAATGTAAAGTCCCCGACTCCAAGTTCCCCATTCCTCAAAAGTTATCAGTGTTAACAGTTTAAAGTGAATTCTCCAATTTTTTTCTTAATCAAGTATAGTATATTTATAATTTTTAAAATACTGCATTTGAACCAGGCAAATTGGGCTGCCATATTCTCTTGACATCATTCCTTGTTGTTATGTATAAATCTTCATTCTTTCCAATGATTAACCAGTATTGCTAGATAGATTACTGTGTATTTAACCGGTCACTTTTTGATGGTCTTTTCACTTTATCATTGTTGAAAACAGTGCAAGAAATTCCTGTGCAAACATATTTGTATGCATATAAATCTATTTAATGATGATTGAAATATATTGGAAGTGCTTTTAAAAATACTTCATATTGCTTTAAAAACAAGATGTGTAGAGGAAATCTACAAGAAAGGAGCTGAAAAACACCCCTTATTTCATGCAATACCTCCAAAATATAGGTCCTGACTAGAAGGTGGCTCATGTTTAATTCTTCTCCTTCTTGGAAAAGATACAAATTATAATAAGATACAATTATTTAAGGTGCTTTAATACACAGAAATATAACATGAAAATATAGTTCTTCAATTTGAAGTTTCATTTAGAACCCTACCTTCATCAGAAGAATCTGGTTAGCTCATGCTCCACTCAAGTCCCAGTCTTGAAAGAAACTGCATATTTCTCGGAGCAGCTGTGCTACATTTTGTTAAGGCCTCGTACATTTCATAGATCTATGCAAAGATTAATTAAAATGATTTGCACCCCACTGTATGGCAAAGATGTATTTTACCTTGCCTGGATTGCAAGGCCCTCCAGAATATGTTGTTGCATGCTTTTATCCAGTGGTTTGCTGATAAATGTTTAACTGGCTTTCCTCCACACTTAAATATATACAATACATTTATCTATATAAATATATATGATATAAGTATGTACATACACACATTAACTATAAATTTTATTGACATAATGCATATGCAGCATGGAATTTATAATTATTAATGACACATGAAATATGTTCTATTCCAAATAGCTAATTGATTCTCATACAATGCTCTCATTGATTTTAGCAGAACTTCGTATTCATGGCCAATCTGTTTGCAATGCATGCGAATGTAGTTCCAACATGAATGTTGGTTAATATTTTAGTATGTTAAGAAGTGAGTACAAAAGGGGAGCAATGAAACAAGGCTATCATGGTGGTATAACTAAACACGGAATCAGGAAGAAATGTGCAGTAGCGTACCATTATGTAGTATTTCTGCCATACATTACAAGCGACATAGATAAAAGTAAAAAGCAGTGAAATAACTTGGAAGTGAGGAGTTTTGAATTTGTTTTGCTTCTGCTTTAATTGAAAATGTATATATTTTAATTTTTAATGATGGCTGTTAAAAAACTGACTCACAAAATTCTTAAACGTTTGGTAACTATGCAAGTGGCTCCAGCTCACTACTAGTTAATATCTTGTCACTTCCCAAAGGGTAAAATCTCCATTCAGAACTGTCTCTCAATGATTCTCAAGGTTAATGGACAATAAGAATTTTAGGTTCCAGTCATGCAAAGATTTAATGGAGTTCGCATTTTTGACAAAATGAATCTAATGGGCTGAGCTTTTTAAAAGTACAAGAAGAGATTACCTACTTTGCATAAATCTTGAGATTCTATCAATATCCTCTTACCAAAATGATTATTTTAGAATAATCAAATTAAAATCATTAGTAAAGGAAGATAATATCCCATGGTAAAACATGCTGTACCTTCTAACAAGAAACCAGCCTTGAACCTGACAATGTGTTCAGGCAGAAAATAATTCTTAGAGTTTAAAGTTATTTCAAAATTTTACATTTCTTGTTCCAGGCTTAGGGAAATGTAAAATAATTAATTCCTTCTTCCAAGAAACATATTTCAAATAATGAGATCATTAGAGTGTCTCGTTCTTGTCTCTTCAATTATTTGGGGGACAAGGAGCACCTTTACTCACCTGTGTCTTTGGAACACTTTGTTTCCTTCCTGTGATGATTATTATATGCACTGTAACTTCCTTTACTACTCACTACTCACTACTCATTTCACCTGTAAATGCTGTACTTTTCTTCAATTAGAACTCTGTGAACAAAATATGTGTGTGTGTGTGTAGATTGACTATCCAGTTGAAATAAGATTAGTATTAACTAGGCAGAATTTCTCTGAGAGGCTAGAGAGAGTATCCACTACACGGCTAGGACAATCGCTGAAGCGGTGGGCTTCATTGGTGTAATGTGATCTCACCTCGATGAGGAAGATGACTTTGCAGATTCTCCGCACCATTTTGCTTTTTATGTTTGCATTTAATGGTATAACATCCTATGACAATTATCATTATTTTTGTTTCAATTTTCCCTCTGAAGCAGCTTTGACACAGATCAGTGCCTCTCAGTGTCGTTTTTTATGGAGCTGCAACATCAGAAACTGACAGCTGGAAATCTTAATTGGTCCAGTGACAGAAAATATAATGACTGCTCACAGTGACTTATTTTATCTGACCTTGTGTTTAATTCAAAGGTAAACTTTTATCTCACCACTGGAAAACACAAAGTTGTGGGATGATGAGTGCGGCAGATGGGCCAGAGAAAGGCCTTTCTTTGGGGGAAAAAGTGCTACTGGTTTAGGGGCAATTATTAAATTAGGGTTTAAGTGGTGGTCTCAAATTATGGATACCAATGGTCTCCTTGCCTATCTGAACTGCCAACCTTTCTGCTGTGTCTGTCATACAAATGGCAGCAGGCACCAAATACAGCATGGAAGGTTGCCCACAAGTGACTGGCTGGAGGCCCTATCACAAAGGCCACCAGACAGCTGTCAAACAGACTGGCATTTGATCATTACCGAGTTGGTCTGGAGCCCAGTGATTTTGACCCAGAGGCAAAATGTTTCCTATAATACCGCACAAATTGCCAATCCTCCTGGTCCTGGAGAGAAAGCTGCTTCTAGAATAAGAATATTGGATTTGTCCTACTGAGCTCAGTTATTAAACTAAGTTTTCAAGTATGTTCTATTGGCAGTTAAAAACTGATATATTAGCAAAGTATTAAACCCCCAAATATTTTATTTACCCTGGGCAAAGATGTAGCATAGAAAAGGAAATGACCTGATATAGTAAATTAAAAATAAAAATGCTGGAGTTAGGTGAAAAAGACATCTCTGTGCTTTATTTCCAAAGTTTGCTAATAGTCACTTGGAAATCATGACTATTAGACTATGCATATACAAATCTTGATAACTTCAAATCTTCCTTAGAGTTTTGACTGATGACGATGATGATGAAGATGAAGGTGATGGTGATAATGATGAGAATGACTGTATTATTAATGGTTGCGAATTGAATGTTATTTTTTTAATTTTCTATAGACATATTTTTAATGTTTTCATCATACATCAATAATACTATTGGGCCCTGGCCAGTGTGGCTCAGTTGACTGGAGCATCAATCCACAGACTAAAAGGTTCAATTCCCAGTCAAGGGCACATACCCAGGTTGTAGGTTTGATACCTGTTTGGGGCGCTTATGAGAAGACAACCAGTCAGTGATGTTTCTCACATCAGTGTTTCTCTTTCTCTCTCTTTCTCTCAAGAGAGAGAAAGAAATGAAAAAAAAAATGACAGCTGAAAATTTAAAAAAGAGTATATATAGTATATATCAAGGCTGTATAGTACATAGAGAGTAAAAAGTATAGACTTTAGATTTTAACATTTAAACAAATAAAGTAAAATAAAGACCTGGCTTGGGATTCTGCCTCCAACACTCAAATGCTATCAAGCCACAGTTTCACCTCTAAAGAAAATACTACATGGGTCTGTTGAAAGGGTTGAGATAAGTCACGAGAAGCAATTAGTACAGTGCCCACCACAAAATTAATAGTCAATAGGCTTCAGCTTGTTCGTGTTCCTTTCAATTCAGTAAGTGCTGAGCTGGTGTGATCCTCAGTAAGTCATTCACCAGACTGCAGTTAAGGGGGGCAGGGATAATGGGAGGAAAGGGGGGAGGGGTTTTCAGGAACATCTACAAAGGACACATGGACAAAACCAAAGAGGAGTAGAATCAAGGGTGGGGAGTCGGGATGACTGGGGTGTAGGGGAATGGTGGGTGCGGGAAGGGGACAACTGCACTTGAACAACAATTAAATTTTAAAAAAAAGGAATGGTTCATTCAGCACGTTTCTCTACCAGGTGCATCTTTGTGTTAGTCCAAGACTCCCAAGAAGCAGACACCTAGACAGAATTTTCTAAAATTAAATCCTTTGAAAGAAAATGGAGGCAGAATTGAGAGAAAAGCTGGTGGAACCATCAGACCAGGAAGCATCTCTGATCCCAACTGAAGGATAAAAGAAAGGGTGATTGAATGGAAGCACCGTAGATCACCAAGCAGGCTAAGGAAGATGAGTAAGGCTGTCTGGGGGTCCTCAAGACGGAGGCAGCTGTCAGAGGAGTCCCTTGTCTTATAGAGACAAGCCTGCTATGCTTCATCATTGGCTGGAAGCAGCTTGAGTGGTAGCATAACCTTAGTACAAATGTGGCAATTCATTTCAGATTACAACATCTGGGTCCCTTCAGGTAAGCTCTCTGAAGTAGGGAGGCACATTCTCATAGACTCCACCATTGTCTTGCCTTTAAAAACTGTGATTGTGTTTTAACTGTAATTAACTTGTTTATTCCTTCCAGTTAAAAATAAATCTATTTACAGTATTTGCTTGACTGCTCCAGGTGTTGGCTAGTGTTAACTGTTCAATTGTTCTCATCCTTCTGATAATTTATATTCTGAATAAGCACTTAATATGTAAAATTTGTCTTCTTTGATTGCTTATCTTTCCCAAGTGCTAGACTCATCAGAAGTTCCCCAAACATCTGGACCTAATGCCGCATGTCTTCATCCTTGCGTGATGCTCACATCCTATAAGAAATGGCTGCTGCTGTACCTTCTCGTAGGAGCACTGTGTCCATCTTGCCTCTGTGGGACATGCCTCCTGAACCTTGTGTGAAGCCAGAGGCCATCATTATTTCTGCCCTGTTCCCCTTGACCACATGCTTGCATCTGTGTTCATGGGACTGGTTTTTACTAGTGGAGTCACAGACCTTCTTTGTGTAGGAAGTTTTACAGCTGTCTGTCTTTGTTTCTTTGCCAAGGGAAAGTCAAAGTGAGGAAACTAGTCAAATGAGTCACATATCAGAATTTATTCTGAAGGGTACTGGCTTTATTAGTCTTCATTATGGCAGCATTGGCTCTGCTTGATACCTGAGTCTTGATTTTTGAATATATTTTATTGATTATGCTATTATAGTTGTCCTATTTTCTTTCCCCTTTGCTCCCCTCTGCCCTGCAACTCCTCCCACCAGCTTCCCACCCCCACTTAGTTCATGTCCATGGGTCATACATATTAGTTCTTTGGCTTCTCCATTTGCTATACTATTTGTAACCTCCCCCTGTCTATTTTACACCTACCATTCATGATTTTTATTCCCTGTACCTTATCTCCTATTCTACTCCTCCCCTGCCCACTGATAACCCTCCCTGTGATCTCCATTTCTGTGGTTCTGTTGTTGTTTTAACTGTTTGCTTAGTTTGTTTCTTTTTTTTATTTTTTGTTGTTTTTAGATTCAGTTGTTGATAGTTGCGTTTGCTGTCATTTTAGTATTCATATTTTTGACCATCTTTTTTTTAGATAAGTCCCTTTAACATTTCATATAATAAGAGCTTGGTGATGATGAACTCCTTTAACTTCACTTTACCTGGGAAGTACTTTATCTGCCCTCTTATTCTAAATGATAGCTTTGCTGGATAGAGTGATTTTGGTTACAGGTCCTTGCCTTTCGTGACTTCAAATACTTCTTTCCAGCCCCTCCTTGCCTGCAAGGTTTCTTTTGAGAAACCAGTTGATAGTCTTATGGGAACTCCTTATAGGTAACTGTCTCTTTTTCTCTTGCTGCTTTTAAGATTCTCTCCTTATATTTAACCTTGGGTAATGTAATGATGATGTGCCATGGTATGTGCTTTCTTGGGTCTAACTTCGTTGGGACTCTGAGCTTCATTAACTTCCTGGAAGTCTATTTCCTTTGCCAGATTGAGGAAGTTCTCTTTCATTATTTTTTCAAATAAGTTTTCAATTTCTTGCTCTTTTTCTTCTCTTTCTGGCACCCCTATGATTTGGATATTGGAACCTTTAAAATTGTCCCAGAGGTTCCTAAGCCTGTCCTCATTTTTTTTTTTTAATTCTTGTGTCTTCATTCTGCTCTGGTGGGATATTTACTTCTTCCTTCTGTTCCAAATCATTGATTTGAGTCCTGGTTTTCCTCCCTTCATGGTTAGTTCCCTTTATATTTTTCTTTATTTCACTTTGCATAATCTTCACTTCTTCCTCTATTTTTCAACCATACTCAACTATTTCTGTGAGCATCTTGATTACCAGTGTTTTGAGCTCTACATCTGATAAGTTATCTGTCCCTTTATCACTTAGTTGTATTTTTCCTGGAGCTTTGGTCTGTCCTTTCATTTGGGCCATATTTTTTTTTTTGCTTCAATGCTCCTGTTAAGTTGCAAGGGGCAGAGCCTTAGGTATTTGTCAGGGTGTGGGAACCCACGTCACTTTGTTGTGGCTCTGTATGTGGGGGAGGGCTCCAAAAGGGAACAATGTCACTTGCTCGGCTCTCAACCAGCTTTCTGTCGCTTCCACACTACCCACAAGCAACTTGGGCCCATCTGGTGCTGATTCCCAGGTGGGTGGGCTTGTGTATATTCTAGGACCCTGTGGGTCTCTCCAACAAACTCTCCTGTGAGTCTGGGAGTTTCTCCCATTACCTCAACACCCACAGGTTTTTACAGCCAGAGGCTTTTAGGCTTTATTTTCCTGTGCTGGAACCCTGGGTTGCACAGTCTTTCTTTCTCCCCAGTTGTTCCTCCCAGTTTATCCGCATGCAAATGTGGAACTGCCCAGTCCACTAGCCTTGTCATACATCTTCTCTGCCCTGGCTGCCCAGTTCTACCCCTCCTACTCACCTGGATAAATATTTCTTTTTTAACTCCTCAGTTGTCAGATTTCTATGTAGTTCAATTTTCTGGTAGTTCTAGTTGTTGTTGTTTTTGAAATTTTGTTGTTGTCCTTCTTTTGGTAGTGTGAAGAGGTAAAATGTATCTACCTACACCTCTGTCTTGGCCAGAATCAGTCCACATTTTTTTTCTTTTTTGAGTGGGGCTGATACCACTGAGTCATGATTGAAAGCATAAATAGACTTGGTATTTACTATCTTTAAGTAGCAGACTAACTCTAACCCATGGTTTACTGCCTCAAGGTCTTCCTTCTTTCAGGGATGGAGATCATTCTCCATTTCATCATTTCAGTAGAAGGCTCCTTACAGGCATATTGTACACCATTCAGAAAGCTTGCTAAAATAATGAATGAGTGAATGAATGAATGAATGAATGAGTGAGTGAATGAGTGAATAATGAAGAGAACTTATTTAAGGAATTTGGTGCATCAGGATTTTATGTATCAGATTTTGTGTTTCCTCTCTATATGAAAGAGAAACTTCATGCATCAAGTTCTATTATTGCCAAACAAGTTACAGAATAATAAAACCATAATATGTGATAACTGGAAGGAACCTCACACATCCCCTGTTATGTTGCAATGAGAAAGCTGAGAACTGAAGAGAAGTGACTTGCTCAAGGTAGTATAGCTAATAAAGGCAAAGTCTATATCCTGCTTTTCTGTCTTTTGTCTTTCAACTAAGCCATGTTCTTTTTCCTTTTTTACTTTTTTATAGTTCATGAAAATACATTACTTGCTCTCAAAGTAAACAAAAATCCTATCTATATACTTCAACATCCATGTGAAGGCGTGAAGATACAGGAATTTTTCAAGTGAGACTCATCCAAGTCATTCATTCTTTCACTTAACAAATACTGATAGTTTATTTTATGATAGTCATTGATCTGTGTGCTAAGAATCAGGTACACAAAGACAGACCATGCCCCTTCCCTCCTGGAGCTTGCATTCTACTTTATATTCAGAAATAGTGTTTTATCAATGGCTCTGTCAGTCACTGGCTTTATGACCTGGGTCAAATTTACTAATCTATCTGAGCGTCATATTTCCTTGTCTGAATAACAAAGCCAACACATTCCACTTTGCTTTGTTGCTGGAGAGCCACAAAAGCAATGTCACTTGGCAGAGTAGAAGACACCAAATAATAATGTGACTTAGGGTGACTTTTGTCATAATCAATTCTATCAGTTGCCTTCATTTCAACCCTATCATTTTTCTCTCCTAACACATGCATCATGGTGCAAATGTAAGCCCCTCCCCATGCAATTCCTTTCCTGGTTACTAATTTCCCATCATGCTTTGTTTCTGTTCCACAAACACCCCAAGCTTCTCTCTTTAGTGTTTTTGTAACTGACCCTGTGGCTGAATATCCAGCCCACCCATCCCCCACCTACCCTTCCTAGATGCCTTTATTATCTGCTTCATTCGTTCTCATTTTTTCTGTGACTTTAATTATCAATTGGCAAGAAGTCCTCACCTAACTACCCAAGCTCAGTCAGGTCTTCTTAATAAAATCTTACAGCAGGCACATTTACATGATTTGTAGAGCCCGGCACAAAATTAAATTGTGGAAACCCTTATTCAAAAATCAAAACAAAAGCATCATTAAAGATAGTAGATTACAAAAATTTTACCTTCTTTTTCTGCCTCTCTTGACTTGTCAGGCTGTTTTTTATTAATTATTTAATATTGTAAGTAAATAGGTTTTTATATTTTAATTATTAGCATTAATTATATGTTATGGAATGAAAGTTTATTACATTTTAATAATTATCTTTATAGCATGAATTGCCAGATTTAATTCCAAACATGAGTTTAGCATGTAGACAAAAATAGAAATTATGTGATTCTTTTTTGTAGCTCTTGCATGCATGGGTATTTCCTTCTTGCCAGAACAGTGGGACTGTTACAAAAAGACAAATTTAGATGTTTTTATTTCAGGTCTTGATGTGTGTACATTCCACCACGTTCTGTACTTTCAGCTTAGTGGTGGATAAAGAAGGACTGAAAGGAAAAGGGACTTCGGGTTACCTTATCTTCAGCTTCCAAGTCATTGTATTTAGCATAGGTGATTGGGTAATACAGAGAAGTGTAGGAGTAAGAAAGGTTATGTTAGCTTTCTTGGTTGCTCAGGTTTGTTTTAGTATCTCTAGCCTCATTTTGCATTCAAAGTTCTGGGTAGAACAGAAAGTGTTGCCTCTGGGGGCTGTCGGTATGCTTGCATACTCATTCTTAGATGTAGCATATGTATAATCTCTAAGTATCACTGAACTCCCACCTATCATGAGGCCACCAGAATTGGGGCAACCAGGAATTGTGATGCTCATATTGTGCTATCTCCTTGGCTCTTGCACATAGCCCATTATATTGCACTTAATTATAACTCACAGTTTCAAACATAAAATTATCAAGAATTTCAAGACAGTAATGGGAGAGCATTAGAGGAAGACAGAGGCCTTACTGAGAATGAGTTTTCATGAGACTTCTCAGATCCTGTGCCTATGAAGCTGGGCCTGCTGACAGCATCCTGTGCTTTTAAACCGAATTCCTTATAGCATCTGTGATATTAGTCATGAAATTATTTAACATATGCCAAGTCATTAAATGCATAAGGATAATGACTTTTAGATTTCTCATTCAGTAAACATTTTCAAGTACATGAATAGATAGATGAAATACATTGATAGGAAGACCAGTAATCTGAACTCTTCATGACCAGGTTTCAAAGAATGAGTTGAAACTGTATCTTCCTCTCCTCCTTGGGTTAGGTTTCACTTTCTAATTTTGTATGCTCTGCTTGATCAAACCTTAGCTAAAAAAAGAATCCATGCTATTACTATCCATTGTAAGATGAGATTCCTCCTTTTTCCTGTGTGCATACGTGTGTGCGTACCCACATGCATTAATGGATACACCACTCCCATGCATACAAAAGAAGCCACCCATTTCATTAATAATAGATTTTCACATTGCTCAGGTTGCAAAAGGGAATGTTTCTTCTACTTTCACAGGTTTTATTTTAGTATCTTCCCAAAGTGAAGTAAAATTTTATTTAACTATGTCAAAACCAATAGTGACTCACTGCTATTTGCTTTCTTTTGTATAAATTTTAATGCATTTTTAATTCCACCCCACTGGTTGGTAAACCAACCATTACAGTTACTGCTGCTCTATAATGCATTTCAATCATTTCTAATAAATCCAGACTTTAAGATGGCTTATCATTATCCCTGTAATCTACTGGAAATGATTCTCTCCCTGAACTGCTGGGTCCTGCAGCACTCTAGCTAATGAAAGTAGATTTGGGCACACAATTCAAATAAACAAAACTGCTGAGTTATTTTTTAGCCATCTATTGTGTTCCACAAAATCTATAATTTCACATTCTGGCCTTCTTTGCAGAAGTTACTCATGTAAATGACAATCCTCTGGTCCCCTGTGATTGTGCCTCCTTTTTTTTTACATGATTAAAAAAAAAATCCATCTAATTATGTAAGTCTAGAATTTCCATAAACTTTAAATGGAGAATATTTTAAGCACAATTACCCTTTCATTATGTTTTAGCCATAAAAGAATAGATATATACTATATAAAATGGTACATAATCATCTATAAAAGTCAAATGAATGAATAAATTTAGATTCAATATTCACGGAGTACAGAAATTTAACACAATATGGTGAGAAGTGTATATAATTCTTAGATTTGAGACTGGATTTTGGTCAATACTTCTGCCACTGGTATGATCTGATATGGATTCAAAGGTATTTGGGGCACATTACAGCGAGACTATAGTGATGAATAAGGCTAAAATAATTCCTCTCCTCAGGGAACTTATAGTCAGGATCAGTGACTTGAATACTAACTTTTCTATCATGAGTCCTTCTGGCTTTAATATAATATTCATTTAATCTCACAAATATCTTCTGGGTATTTAATAAAAATTGTCCAGGGTTATAAGAAGCACAAAGATAAATCTTAGCTAGCTGTTGATTTTAAGATACTTATAGTCTATAAATATCATTTTTGAATGGAGAATATATGAAACACTACAGGAAGGTTTAGTTAATATGCCATGGCAACAAGAAGTAAAAAATATTTCCAATGAGTGAAATCAAGGCTTCCTGGGGCAAATCATGTGCAACGTGGGTCTTAGGAGATGAAGATTTATATGTGTTGAAGATGAGAGGAAAATGAGAATTATAAGCAGAGACAATAAAAGACTTGAGGAAGGAAAGACTTGGCTAGTATGTAATATGGCCCTATGTGGCTGCGTACAGCGTGGGTGGATGCTGCGTGTATCCTACACTCCTTTCCCTGGACGGCCTGCTCCGGTGAAGTCCTCATTTACGAGGAAGCTTAGTCCAAATACCGCCTGCTCAATGCAGCTTTCTTTGCTTCTTCCCAATGTACCTTTTCAAAAGAACCCGTCACTCCTGCTACAGACCACAGCTTGGCACTGACATGCTCTAATACGGTAATTTATTTATAATTCTGTTAGTCTTACCAGATTTCAAGTTCCTTAGAGACGAGTACAATGTCTGTCTTTTTAATCCTCTTTATTGTATAGAGGTGTTCTGGCTAAATAGACGTTGAGTTGAGTTAGAATCATGAAAAGGTAGGATTACAAAAAATGGATTTGAACCAGTTATGGGGGGGGTCTTAAATGCCAGGTTTAGCAACTTAAAACCCCTTGAGCCTTTCTTCTTGAAGATAGCTAATAATTTTTGTTCTGGGCACTACTTTCAGTGTTGTGCGTAATCTATTTTACACGGTCTCCAGAAGAACCTAATGGCGTAGGTAGTATTATTCCCGTGTTAAAGTAAGGAGCCTGCAGCCTAGTGTTTCAGTGACTAGCCCAGAATCAGAGTGAATTGATGGTGGAGCCAGAATTTGAGCACTGGTAACTTGACTCCAGAAAAAAATGCCTTTAACTACGGTGGATAACTGTGCAGAAAAAATAATTTTGCAGAAATATCCAAGGTGAATCAGAAAAAAAGAAGGCTAAGTCAAGGATCTCTTGTAGACAATCGCAACAGGAAAAGCAAAACTAGGGTTTGTATTATGATGGTGGAGGTAAATTTTTTTTAAAAAGAGGAAATGTACTTTTTGATTATTAAAAGGTTTGATAAATTATTCTGTGTAGGACAAAAAGAAGAACTGAAAGCTTTTGAGAGGTTTTTTTTTTTTTTGAGCCCATGTCAATGCAAAAAGGAAAATCTTATTCAAAAAAAGGAAAACCAAGGAAGAAGAAAATTCAATACGGGAGTTGATTTTTCTGTACTCGATGAAATTATACAAGTCTGAGTGTGACATCCCTTTGTTATTTCTATTCCTTACAAAAAAGTCACTGTTGACAACACAGTTACGATGTGCCATTGTTATCACTTATATTCTGGCTTTGCAGAGAGATTTTTTTCAAGTTGAAATTATGACCTATTTTGGAAAACACACAGCATAGGTAAAAGTTGTTCTTGTTAGTAGTTTAAAAGGAAAGCTAGAATTTTCACTAAAATATTCTTTAAGAGTAAATAGACCATCTTTGCAAAACTTAATTTTTATCAATTGTTCCTCAATGGATAACCAAAACACATTTATTTGAGGAAAACAGTATTCTTATTCATTTCAACCTTGATAAAGTTACTCTAGTTCAGTAATGGGAACAACATTGAACATAACCTCACAGGATTGCTGTGGAAGTTAGGTTGTACATGAAATCTTTGCACAGCATATATCATGTAGTAAGCCCATACGAATATTAACTATTTTTTGTAATATTAGTATTTTCAGTTTTTATTTTCACTGAATTTCCTCATAGTCTGTGCTATACTGGAGAAATATGAAAGTACTTAAGGTTTATTGAGAAGTAACATATAACCATAGTTTTAGAACCATGGTTATAATAATCAAACTATTATTTTTTAGACCCTGCAGCAGTTAACATTTGCTTTAACATCTCAAACCATAAGATGAAAATAGGAACTGATTTGGGTACTTTTTATATTCAAGTTATAGATGCTACACTGCCCTTTTAGTACTCTGGTTTTAATTGTGAAAACAGGAAGGAAATGGAAAATAATATAATATTGAAAAAGAAGGATATATATTCTAGAACAGTGGATCTTCAGCATTCTTAGATACTGTAGCACGTGGAAATGTGGTGTTATCTGAGACAACCAAATGAAATTTTTTTATGACATACATTTTGATGTGTTTAGTTCTATCTTAAAATCTGGGAACAAATTTTCTACATTAAAAGATTACTGTGCAAATTATTCATACTGTAAAATCACAGTTCCGTAAGAACAAGCTCACAAAAAACCAGTGCTGGACAATCCAGAATGATCAACAGGGTGGTGGATGTAAAATGCCTTGGCAGAGCCATGATACATCCAAAGTATAGCCCTTCCAAGATGGCTTATCAGCCACCTCTTCATCCTGGTTCTGCATGCATTCAGGTGCCCCACAGGCATTCTGCTGCTGCTAAGAAGCCTGAAAATAAAGCAAACAAATAAAAAAGATACCAAAGAAAAAGCATCAAGTGAAAAAAGAGATAGAAAAAATAAAGTCATATCCCTTTATCAAGATGAACCTGAGGATGATATCTATTTTAAAATGCTTATACCCAAGGCAGATATAAGAAATGGAGAAAGCTATTCATTTGCTTAATTTTTTAAAAATATTGGACTTGATGAATCCAGCACAAGGTGTTTATCTTGATTTGACACTGATAGGGCACTAGGGAAGCAGAAGAATGTGGAGCCATTTGCCAGTGTTCTTAAGTTGCCAGACCCATTCATTTCAGAAATCAATAAAGTTGCTGTATTTGCAGGGAGAGCATCAGGGATTAAAATAGCAGAAGAAAATGGAGCTGTGTTTGCAGGAGGAACTAATCTCATTCAGAAGATTTCAGATGATGAAATTCAATCAGATTTCTATGTAGCTGTTCCAGAAATAATGCCCAAGTTTAATCCTTTAAGGAAGAAACTGAAGGAAAGATTTCCAAAGCTTACTCTAAATTCCATTGGCTGTGACATCCTCAAAATGCTTGCGTTATTTAAAACTGGACATGAAATTAAGGAGAAGAAAGGGAGAACTTTCTCAAGATCAAAATACCAACACTGAAATATGTCAAGTGACGACATAGCTGCCAATCTGCAAGCTGCTATCAATGAAGTTTGTAGGTACAGACCGCTGGATTTGGGACCCCTCATGGCATGAGATTCCCTTCGTAGTTCGGTAAGTGAAGGTTTATTTTTAAAGATTGCGCCATTGTTGCCTAAAGAAGTAGAAACCAAAGAAAACAACAAAGGTGCTGCTTGAAACTGTAGTATTGTGAAGTTTTTTTATGTAGATTAAGAAGCAACAGAAAATTATACAATTATAATTTTTTTATAAAAAACAATGCTTGAACTAAGAAGGGCTAACTGACTTTTTTCTGAGTTCTTCTAGTTACAATTTTTGCTACATGTTTTATTATCTTTCATGATCATGGCGTTTTAACAATAATAATTCAGAAAAATATATAACAAAAAAATGTAAACTTAAGTCAATATAATTAATAGTTCTTTTTTTCTCTTTAAAACTGGAATAGGGACATTGGTTTTTTGTAGCAGGAGAACCTAGGTCTATTTGTCCACCATCAGTGTTCAGTGCGAGCAGAGCCAAATCACACCACACAAGTAAGAAAGGAAAGGAGAAGCCCTACTTACGTGTAAGACAGACTTATGTGGCTCTAATTGCAACACTTTAGAAAAGATATAGAGATGATATTTTCCCATGGGTATAATAAGAATCAATGATGAGCTGTAGCTGCCAAAAAAGCTAATTGGGCTTAGATTACATTAACACCCAAATTATCTCTAGAGCAAAAGAGGTAACATTTCTTCTCCGCAATGGAGAAACAACACCTAGATGACTGGATTCAGTTCGGAATTTAGAACTTTAACGTGGGTAGAAATGAGCAAGTGCACTTTTGGGATTTTTGTCACCAATACCACGAACAAAATCCACACTGGGAAGTGCCTCATTTCTATATTCTGACAGCCAAGACCTCCAGAACTAGTCTACCACCCTTGACCGAGAACTTTACTCAGCAGGAAAGGGGGAAAACAAAGAATAGGGCGGAAAGCATGAACTCAATTAAATGTAAACATGCTGTTAGTAGCTGAAGATCTGACTGGCCATGAGATTTATCATCTATACGTATAGTGCTCAATGTGGCGGTGACCAGTCAGAGGCGGTTACTAAGTACTTGAAATACGGCTAGTCTAAATGGAGAGGAACTGTAACTATAAAACACACACTAAATTTTAAAGAGCTAATGTGGAAAAAAAGAATGTCAAATATTGCTGTTATAATCTTTGTATCGATTACATGTTGAGATAATATTTCAGGCATTTTGGTCTAACTAAATTATTAAAATTAATTTTACCTGTTTCTATAGTTTTTAATGTGGTTATTAACATTTTTAATGTACCTATCTACCTTACATTATGTTTCTACTGGACATTTTGCTAGACTAGGGTTCAGCACCTTTTTCTGTAAAGAGCTAATATTAAATATTTTAAACTACTCAACTCTATCATACTAGTGTGAAAGGAGCCATAGGCAAAATGTGAAGAAATTAATGTGACTGTTGTCCAGTACAACCTGCCTTATGAATATAAATTTAAATACCAATAGTTTTCATGTATCATAAAATATTTTTTCTTTTGATTTGTTCTTAACAATTTAATGCAAAAGCTATTCTCTAGCATATAAAAACAGGCTGCTCATGTGCCACAGTTTAGTTGCCAACTACTGTTCTATACCTTCCTCTGCATTTATTAACACTAGTCTTTAGTAAAACAATTTAATCTGTATCCTCATCTGAAAATTGTGATATTAATAGCTTAGTCATAGAGACCTCCCCACCTTAGAAGTCTCAAGTGAAATAACATGTAAATAACTTTACAACTTGATAAAAAGGAACAATAAAATTGGCCAAGAATAAAATGGAATGCTCCTAAAAGTAGCAGATTTCCTAATACTGGAAGTGTTTAATCACAGGGAAATTTCTAGGAAAAGATTTTGTAGAGGAAAATTAGACACTAAATGTCTAATTTAATCAAATGCTTAATAACTCATTTCCAAACCTGAAATACAGGTATTTGTTTTGTTATATGTTAATTTGATTTTGCTTGAGATGTTTTGGGAGAAAATTAAACAAAAGATCTCAGGTTTTGACATATCTCACAGAAATAATCAGTTTACTATATTAAAAATTATCAATTTATCAAAGAGCTTTTAATAAGAAACAGGTATGATTGATGGCATTTTTCTTTTTATTTTTTTAAATTTTACTTTAATCATTGTTCAAGTACAGTTTTCTATCCTTTACTCCCATCCCAGACCACCCACCAGCCCTCCCCTGCTCCCTCCCATTCCCACCCCACCCCCTAGTTTTTGTCCTTGTGTCCTTTATACTTATTCCTGTAAACCCTTCCCCTTTTCCCCTGAAATTCCCTCCCCTCTCCCCTCTGGTCACTGTCAGCTTGTTCTCTATTTCAGTGTCCTAGGTTATATTTTGCTTGTTTCTTTGTTTTGTTGATTAGGTTCCTTTTAAAGGTGAGATCATATGGTATTAAGCTGATGGCATTTCTTTTCATTCTGGTGATAGAATATGGTAAGGTTTTAACACAGGAAATTACATTATTGGAAGTAGATTGGTATAATTCTTACTTTTACCTATTAGTACATGTACTATTACACACGATCTGCAATTTATCTGAACGTGTAACCAGTGATTGGAAATAAGTTGATAATTAATATTTTAAGATGTGCATGCCCAATGTTTTTATCCTCCTTGTCAATTCCTCTTATGTTCTTCAACTGAGTTATAACAATAGAACGAGTGATGCAATAACACTGAGTTTACCTTTCCTTGGTTACTAAATTGTTCTCAATCACTAATGGATATTTTTTACTGATTGAATTTGTATGTGAATTGGTTTAAATTGCAGAACCATATTTCAAATATAAAAGTATGTCAAGCTATTAATTTTATGTTGTTGTTGTAGGTTTGAATGATGTCGGTAGTTGAAGCTAGAGCAAAAGATTAAATTAATTTCTGCTTTTGTCTTACCTCATCTTTTCTCTGTCTAATGTGTCTGTTACATTTGTCCTCATTCCAATAGAAAATGAGAAAAACTCATCAGAATGAATGACCAGTCCTCATTAAACTGATGATTTTCAGGGACATTTCCTTTGATTCCATGCAGTGAAACATTACCTTCCTGAACAATGAGTTTAGCAGTAAAAAATCCATAACTGAATACACACCAACCAAATCAATCAGTTCATCTTATGTCAAGGTCAAAAGGTAGAGTATCTTCTTGTTCTGACAAGTAAATCCAACATGAGCTACATGCTTGGCCCCATGTGTGAGGAGCAAGTATTTTCAGCAGATGCTCTGCTTTCTTAAATCCACATGAACTGCACACTTACAACTTTGTTTTAGAGGCTAGAAGACATAGGGTGACTTATATTTCTTAAATTAAAAAGTTCAATCCTATGCAAATGTTTTTTTAAGACCAGACTGTATGTTTCTCTCAAAATTTCTCTAGAGAGTAAAGTGGCAGTTGCAAAACAACCTTACTCCTTAAAGCTTTTATGAAAACTTAACTGGAAAGCGGGACAAATCAACCTTGGCAAACAAGCCCCAAGGGAGTATATGGAGTCCACATTCATCCCCCTCAGTGTATCTTGTGTTACACACAAAGTTGTCTTAGAAAGATGGAGAAGCAGCTCACATTGATTGTCTGCATCTGTCTGGAGACAGAACTTCAGATGGGTCAATTACGGTATTTCATATTTCCTTGTTGCTAGTGTGGGCGTGAAATTGTTGTCGTAACTAATAGGCAGAAGTATGTTTTATGTAGTTAACATTTATATCTCTGGTTGTATGTAAATCAAAATTAGAAGTATTTGGTTCCAACTCATAAAATTTTGGAAAAAGTGCTTTGTTATATTGCGTTATGTGGTTATAAATGTAACATATGCATGACCTAGATTCTTTGGAAAATACTGAAATAAACAAAGTAAAAATACCTTTTATAGCCCCACTACCCAGAAATAACTGCTACTCATTTTAACTCTATTTTCTTCCAGTATTTCTTCATAAGAAAAACTTTTGCATTATTTTATTCAGTTAATATATAGGGTCTGGCACAAATAACACCCCTTTTTATTACAAAATATTTTATTACAATACATAAGCATATAATTCTGTAGTATAACAATATCACACTCAAGCATACCATATGATATTGTAAGTAAAATGTTCAAATTAAAACTATAAATTATTATACCCATATTATTACCCTACCAACTGCACTCAAGCAAACGTTACTTCTGCTTGACCCTGTATACAATGTCAGTGCTTACCAAACATTATTATGTCATTTGGAGATATGATGGTGAATGAAAGTGACATTGCTTTTTGCAATTGCAAAATGTATCATTTAGTCAAAGACAAACTAATGCAAAAAATAAAGTGATTTGTGCTATAATAGAATGAGTCAGACTATAATAGTCACACATGAGGGAGAAAATAGCCCAGAGTTGGGGGAAGGAAGGAAAGACTTCATAGAAGAGCCACAGTCTAAGCTTAGGCTTAAGACTAGGTAGCATTCAGTCTGATGAAGAGGGAGAAAGAAAATGGAAATGCATTGACTGAGAAAAACATTCAGGTAAACGCTGGGGGATATTCCAGGAAGTAAATAGCAGATAATTAGAGCTTCAGAGGGCGAAAAGGAGATTTGAAAAAGGAGATTGAGACATTGACAGAGCCATACTCCAGCAGTCCGTAGAAGTGGTATATATTAATTAGGCTACAAACTAGAAAATCCTAAAAACAGACCTCATATACAGAATCTCAAATAAGAGGGAAGCTTATTTCTCTTTCATGTAACCATACCAAGAAAGGCAAGGGTTCTAGTGAGGATAGGCAGCTCCATTCTACCAGATCATCTGGAGACCCAAGGCCCTTTCCTCTTGTGGCTCGCTCATTCCCTAGGGTACTGTCTACATGATCACATAGTCCAAGTTAGCTCACCTGCACCACAGATGTAGCTTTCCTTACAGGAAAAAGAGAGGGAGTAGACAACACACAATTGCCTGTTAAGGAAGTGGCATGGAATTGTGTGTATTCCATTGTTGGGAACTTGACCACATGAGCATCTTGGAAGATGTCATCTCCAGTTGGGAGGCCAAATGCTGTAATTTAAATTTTAGAAGGCAAATTCTGTACTAAAAAGAAAAACAGCAGTGTGTTTGTCTCACCATGATATAAAGTCTGACCTGTATTTTAAGGACAATGGAATTGGAGGCCATTAATAATTTTAAAGAAGGGGATATTATGGTCAGATAGGAATTGTAGGACATACTCTTGGCTATAGAGTAGAAGATGAATTGGATGCTAACAGGGATGGAGAGAGAACTACCAGATGGGAGACTGTGTAACAACAACAACAACAAAAACAGGCAAGAGATAATTGTATCATGGGCTGGGATAGAGGCAGAGAAATTATGGGGATGGAGGCAGTACATTTATGAGTCAGAATAAGTCAGTTATGAAGTAGAATAGGGGCTGGATGCTTAGTTTAATGAGGAGGGTAATGGTGAGGGAGAGTGAAGAGTCAAGGTGTCTGTAACGGGTTGGATGGTGCCATTCACTGATTGTATCTGTAGATTTTATACTACCTTAGACATCACCACAAAATCTACTGGCTTAAAGTACCAACTCTTTCATTAACTCATGAACGTGTAGGCAGAGCTCAGCTAAGCCTCTTCTGCACATCTCAGCTGGACCCAGGCATTTTAGAACATTTGTGCGTCAGCTAGGATTCCAGGGGTGACTGTGACAAGAACATCTCTGCCTCAATTTTTTCATCAGCTGGCAGATTAGCTTGGGACTATTCCCTTGAGTCCAGGAGATTCCAAGTGTACAAAACTGAAAATGCCCCTATGCACAAGCAGATTTAAAGTCTCTGTGTCCTGTATGCATTAGTCTTATTGAGCTACACAAAGCACTTGGTCACATTCAAGGAAGTAACCATAAAAATCTCAAGGACCATTGTTTCAAGAATCTGTTAGCCCGATACAGGAAACTGCACACAATACAGTGGAAAAAATTTCACTATACTTGAAATTTTTAGATAGGGAATGTGAAGTTTCTTTCTGGGAACCAATTCTATACAATTTTGAGAACCGCTGCATTTCCTGGAACTTCGTTTTCTGCATCCCTGGAGACTGACCTTCATTAGCCTCAATGTCCTTTCGCCCTCTAAGATATAGGAAACTAATTGATTAGTGTTTTGTTTCTGGTAGTATAAGCAAAAGGCCATTTTGAAACTTGGACTCTCATCTCTGCTTTCTTTCAAATAGAAGAAGAAAATAAAACAATTGGAGCAGTTCGTGTCTTTGTTCTGTTTGATTTTTTTTTCTACTGATCTGTGATTCCACAATCTGGCACTGGTTGTCCAATTGTGATGTCCACCTTGTCTTTATGTTGCTTTTTATTTGTTTATAGAAATTAGTGTATCAGTACTAGTCAGAAAATAAATAATCCTATTCTGTATTCCTTTTATTCCTTAAAAAATCTTACATAAATGACAGCTTTGAAACACGTTCCTTACTATTCCTCACAGTCATACCAAAGATGATTGTTGTCTAGGTTATATTTGTGACCTGTCTAGTAACTTGAACTATAAATATTTAACTAGATAACTTAGTTTGTATAACATCAGCATTTTAATCCCTGCCTAATTATGGTATCAGCTACTGTGGAGACATGTGGTATCACTATTCAACCTGCACTGTGTACCACAGGTCAAGGGACTATGTAGAAGTCTATGATGTGGACACAGAGCTAGGGTAAACCATGTAAATCACTCATTTTATAGGAGGACCAGAAAATGTAGGCATATTGGTTAAGACAAATGGTGAGAAGACCATACAAATTATAATTCACACCCTAGTTCAACTTCATCATAAAAATCAGTCTGGGCTCAGGTAATATTTCATCCAAAAGAATAATAGATTAATTATCTTTAATAGGCAAGGAGTTGCATAAATACTTTCTGTCAGGACCATTGTAGGTAGAATGGAGGTGATGTGGTGTGGTGGAATTGGCCTTCTTGTTACCTATCTGCCTTCTACCAGCTGTTATGACAAGCTCCTCCCTCTCTTTGACCTTGAACTTAGGCCATGATAGTTCCTTGAAAGCATGTTAGTTCTTTCATTTCTTCCTTGTGTGTACATCAGTTTTCTGACTCATTTAGAATGGTCTTGGGTTGATTATTGTTCTGTGAAGGATACACATAAATAAATGAGCAAAATTTTGTTATCTATTTTGATAAAGTGAAGAAGGCTTTATGCTCTAAATTTGACTATCACCCAAGTGAACCTATGTACCTTCCAGGAAAATTAATACCTAGAATATTAAGCTGGGTAAGGAGATACAGATTCTAGTTCAATTTTTTCATTAGTAAACTCCATAGTCCTGGGTCTCAGTTTCTTCCTCTAAAATGGAAATAAAATATATATGTCTGGCCAAATTTTTAGGATAGTTAAAAGAGTTAAATAAGTCATTTTTAAAACAACAAATACAAACTATCCTACAAAACATTAGTTATTTAAACATCTAGAATAAATATTTTTCAAACATATGGCATATGTAACACCACATTTCATTACATTGACAAGTAGAGGCAAAAGAGACTTAGTGTAATCACATAGTGAAATCCAGTTTCCCAGTGGAGTCTTGGAAAGTAACCCCCTTCCGGACTAAATATAAAAAAAGAACACCAAACCTTATTATTGTTCAGTGTCTTCTTCTCAAATGGTTTTCTGAGGTTTTACCCCAGGAATTTAGGTTCTGTGGGCACCAAAACTCCATTGTCTATTGTTTAGTTACATGAATTTTCTTCACTATTTCTCTCCTTCTTCATTTTCTATGTTTTCTTTAGACCCTCTTCTCTTTGAAGGTCATAGAGATAGAACTATTTGTTTCTGAAGAAGTGTGATATTTCATTCACATATATATATATTCATATTCCATATAGACAGATGCAGATATCCAATCCAACAAGAAACACACACCCACACACAATGGCTGTAGCTCCTTATGAATTATCAGATTGTGGATTGACACATGCACTCCTCATACACTGAAGAAGATTTTACACCCTATTCGTTGCATTATGCTTTCTCTTCCTGCCAAAAAATGTGCATGTGCATCCGGCTATAGAGGGTAAAACACACCATGTGGAGTATTCCTCAGTGAGAAGAAATGGGATTCTGTCTTGCTTTAGATTTGATAAGCTACTGATTTGTGGAGTTTCATTTTGATTTCATTACTGGGCAACCAGAATGAATTGTCAGAGAAAGCAATCAACACACGATACACCCACTGGAACCTCTAATATGAAATGTTGACTGCTTCAGTCAACACAGAGAATTACCAAAGGTACTCAAAAGGTAAGTGACAGCCAAAATCAGCCACATGGTTCCGAGGACCACATCCTGCATGCCTATTCGGGAATTTGGAATAGACACAGGATGACAGACTGCTTTGTCAATATAACATTTCAGGTAAATGCTCTGTCTGTGCTGTGTTTTCCAAGCAAACACAGATGTTTGTGGTTAAGATAAGAGTTTAGTATGTGTGTATGTGTGTGTGTGTGTGTGTGTTCTGGGGGAATGGAGGAAAAGGGAGAGAGTGAGAGAGGGTGAGGGAGAGGGAAAGGGATAGTGACTGCATATAGAACCAAGAATATGAGAAATACTTCAAGAACAACAATTTTTTAAGTGAATAAATCTAATCCTTCTCACCATGTGGATTGTTTCCTGTGCTACAGTACACATCTGAAAGAGAAAGTACAGACTCAGACTTCTGGGAGTTCATCGATCCGTGCCTTGAGACAAGCAATGATCAGTTGTTCATTTAACAAATATTTATTGAGCACTTGCTATGTGCAGGCACTCTGTGCTAAGTAATGGAGGCATAAAATTTAAAAAATAATCTTCCCATTCGTGACACCATGGATGGACCTTGAGCACATTATGCTAAGTGATATAAGTCAGATAGGGAAAGACAGAGACTAAATTATAACACTTATATGTGAAATATAAAAAAGTTAAACCTGTAGAAAGCAGAGAGTAAAATGGTGGTTACCAAGTGATGGAGGAAGGGGATAAGATTGATGGAGTTTGGTGGTAAAAACATGTACTGAGTGATAAGACATAGAGAGCTAAGACATAAGGCACAGTATAATAAATATAGTAATATTGTTCTATAATTACATAATGTAATAAATATAACTACGCATACATTGGTAATTATATAAGTATATAAATGTATAAGTGTAATGTGCTATACACCTTAAACTTACATAATGTTACATGTCACATGCATTCAATTAAAAAAATAGACATCATATCTATTCTCCTGGAATTTACCATTAGATTAGAAAAAAATGAAATTAAGAAATCTGAGCCACTATAATTTTGGACAGACATATGCACCCCTATTAGAGTTCCTAATCCAGATTTTGACATCAGTGAAGATTTTAGAAGAAAGTAAATCCAAACCAAGTCCTAGGAGTTTGCCTGAGTAGTAGGGAAAACCTGGTTACTCTTAGCAGTTAAAGCTACACCAGTAATTATGTAATGGCAAGAAAGCATGAAACAGTTTAACATGCTAGGAAGATTCAGAATGTCTGCAGGTTCATTAGTGCTGGGGACAGGGAAGAATGGCATAGATGGAACTGTGGAGGGAGGCAGGACACACATTTCAAGTGGTGGTGATATTGGCTTTTATCCAGAGAGTAATGAGCAGATATTGAAGGGTTTTACTGGTGAAATTGCATGATCAGATAAACTGTAGTATAAAGTCTAAAAATTGCTCTGAGTAGCTACACACACGCACACCCTTTAAATACAATTTTAAAATAGTTCTGGGAACACAAAGGAGGGAGGAAACAAGGATTTAGACAATTTGTGAAATATTTATAGAAAATGAAACTTTTATTTTAACTCAAGTTTCGAAGTCTTGGCACTAGACCGTGCTGCAGCCTATGCTTTGGGAAGAACCCAGCGATGGGAAACCTCTGCTCATCATACCTTAGGTGCTTGGTGTGGCGCTCCATGCCGGGCACTCTCCTATGTCCAAGGCAATTACAAGGCACCCAGGAAATCTCATTTTTCTCTCCAGGTGCTTCCTCTCCACCTGCTGAGGGAGATGCCCCAGTACTTTCACTGTTCTCTGTAAAAATGTGGAAAAATTGGATGCAGTGCATCTGGAGATTATCTTCAGCTGTTAATATTTTCCTTGCAATGAACTTTAAGGAGGTTTTGGGGGATTCCCAGCATGAGTCTTAATTGTATCCTTAGTAGCCACATATTGCTAGAAGTCTGAATGTCTTCCATGTGTCTGTGTGCTGTGCATTTGAAGAGATGAAATGCCCCTTCTGGGTGTTTTCTTGTGGTTTCATAGACTCCATGCCCCAGGTCCACCAGCTATTAGTTTTGTGACATGAAGGTTTCATTACCAGTGAAAAATTGATGGACAGAGGTAGCCATTAGCATATGATATTACCCTCATAGCTTGTAATATAAATTATTGCTTGTTTTTGTTAACCCCCTTCCCTTCCTGGCCACTGTTCTCTGAATACTCTCTGATTTACCATATAGTTCTCCTTCAGAAATTTCATTCCTTAGGCTGTACATTAGGATGTAGTTTCAATAAGAAAAACACATTTTTCAACCAATATACTAATTGGAGAGTTATCTCTAAGAATAAATGTTCAGAAGCAATTGTTCAGAGAGTGAATTTGCTTAGGAATTGATGTTTTGTGCGTCCATGAAATGGTCACAACCAGTGTCAACAGAGGTGAAGACAACATTGTTGTTGATTTGTTGAGATGATTGATTACTGAACCCCTTTTAAAATCTCCCTGATTTTTATAATGCCATTTATGTATTCAATTTGATATTAATTATGTGATGTCTCGGGCCAAGTACTCAGGTGCTTGTCATCCCCCTTCAGCTGAGTGTTGGCCCGCATGCTGAAGTTCAGTTAAGCTGGTCCTTGGCTTGGCTGATGCTCTTCTCTCCATGGCATGTGATACTTACATTATTATAGGTAGTAAGTCAGAGGATGGACTCCATCAGAAATAAGAACACAAAAATAGCCATAATTCCAGCTATAACTGTTTATTATTAGATATGATACTGTTATTTTTATTCACTTGTCCGACAGAGGTCTAGTGAGCATTTACATGATACGACAACAAAGCTTTATTGAACACTTAGTATTTACGCACCAGGCATTGGAGTGCAGTGGCGATCCAAATAGGCACAGTCTCTGAACTCACAAGAGCTTATATTCTAATGGGTGAAATAAATAATAGACAAATAAAAAAGTAACTTCATTTTAACTTATGCTATGTACTATAAATGTAATAAAAATGAGAATTCATAGTTTGGCTCATCATCTTCTCAATACTTTCTCATGCATAGTATTATTTTTTCTTTTATATAGAATTGTAATATACTCTTTATATTGTTAAACTATCTTTTTCTCTCCACTTACCAAGATATCATAAATGTCTTTCTAAAGAAAAACTAAGCTTCTACAGCATCTTATAATCAATCCATGGTCTATAATTGCATTAAAGCATCACAATCACTCAAAAATAATCTTTTTGGAAATTCAGGCTATTTCTATTTTTCCCATTATCAGCAGCCTTTTGATAATCATTCTCACAATTATATCTACCCATGCATCTTAATTACTGCATCATTGTATTTTCCAAAAGAAAAAAAATAGTAACATAAGTGATCTCTTCCTACAAATTAAAAGAAATTGTCTTCTGGAAAAATTACATTATTTCCCACTAGAAATATACAGAATCCTTATATCTTGCCTGCACTAGTATTTAAATTTTATTTTTAATTTTAATTCTGAAAAATTCTTTCTCTCTTGTCTGACATTTCAAGCTAGTATCCTTTCCTAACCCAGTCCACATGCTTCTTGTCCTCAGCCTGCTGCTGTCAGGTGTCATTGGGACACTGGTCCAGTCGGACACAGCTGTGCTTCATAGTGCGGAGGGTCAGGGATCATCCTCCTCACTATGAATGAAGTCCTCGTGAATGAAGCTTCTGATCTGAAATGAAACATGAATTTACCCTCCCACTACTTCCTCGCTTTCCCATTTGCCAAAAGGTGTCCTTGAACAAACAAGGATAGAGGGCACAAAGGAGATTTTATTTAAAATTTTGTTTAATATTTATAAAGAGATAAAGATATTGGTGCAAACGGTTGTATTACTCAGAGCTGTAAATTTCATTAGTGTCTAAGTTTTTAAAAAGTTATTTTTTTTCATGTTACAACAGAGCTCTTTTACTTTCTTTCACTTTTACTTAACTTCAAAATTGATGTCTAGGATGACTGCCAATAATATTATATCATCCCATATGTTTTGCTTAATTACACTATTTCCTGAATTCATTTCTTGGAGTTAAATTTTTTTCTCCACCTCATCATCAAAACATTATGAACACTCTCTGTCACATTGAAATTAGAAGATAAAACCTCTTTCAAAATTACATCTATTTAAAATGTTTCCAGAGTTTAGTTAGAGGGTGATAAATCATCCTAATCACTTAATCTGTGTTATAAATCACAAGATATCAGAATCTTATGGTACATGGGATTGAGTTAATCTAACTAGCAAGCCCAATAAATTCCTAGGAAGGTTTAGATGTTTTCCAGATTTTAACTATCTGTTGAATTTACAGAATGGTAAAGCTCTGGTTAGTTTTTTTCCCAATATATTTGTGCTGATTCTATGCATAGTATATGTATCAATATATGAAAAACATCTGCATCTTATTAATACTTGTATTATTCAGAACATTAAGATGCATCATAACTCAAACGAAAGGTCCTCTAGGAAACCTTATATTTCTTTTTTATTTTTACATATTCAACAAACCATAAATGGTCTTGAGGTCACTGGAATGCATTTGCATACAGATCCTTAAAATTATGTGTCAAAAGGCAAGTGAAAGATTTACTAACAAAATTATGGGACACTTTTTTTCCTTTAATTTTTTGTATTGCTTTTTACTAAACTAAAGGATAATCACCTACATAGAACCAAGCTGTAATATGAAAAATAGATGTCCAATTTTACTCATCTATTTCTCCATTAAATAGTCTGTACCTTCTCAAATATTTTGGCATAAATCAGTACTTTTGCCTTTATAGAATTTATCTAATTCCTCCATCTCACTATCCCTTATACATCCCTGCTCTTTTAATATGAGTAATTAATAGGACCCTTCTGAAGGAATAATGATAGTTGCAGAGCTATGAACAATTCTTTATTATAAATATAAAAATGGAGGTGTCATTTTGTATAAGAGGAGCAGAAGTATTACATTTTGTTAGGGGTAAAGTGTATGATGAAGGGAATAGGGAAGGAATTTATAAAAGCAAGTGTGTTCAATGAAATCATTCAGAAATTGTAAAACGAAGGCCCTTGAAGTGTATTAATCAACAAGAAAAAAATCAAAATGGAATCGGGAACAATTCTTGTGCTTGAGGATGAGAAACTCCTCCATGGACTTGGCTGTACTTCAGGACAATTGTGTAGACCATTGAACAAATAGCTTCTTCTACCAGAACGTGAGACAAGATCTGCATTCCTGGGCCCTAGCTAAGGTCAAGTGGACAAAATGTCTAGGCATAGGTCCCTGCAATATTCATTTTAATAAGAATATCAGAGAGCTCTTAAGCAATTGAAAATTTCAAACAAATAGACTTGAGTCTGATTTGTAGAAAACATAGCCTTGGAACAACTAAGCACTATCTCCAAGATTATACATCTATGTGACCTGTTGAAACTCCTAAACAGGTCTTTGATTCCCTGTCATCTGCTCTTCTATGATGTTAGGCTGGATATACATTCAGGTATTTTGGGTTTGATGTTGAATTCCAATTCTTATTTATGCCATCTAGTAGATAAGGTGATATATGTGAAAAAAAGTATCTGGTACGGGAACTAGTACCCAGAAGAGATGAGGAAGCTACTAGAAGAAACTGAGTGACTAAGCAGTCCTCTGTAGCACAAAATGTCACAAAGTAGGGGTTGAGGATTATTCTCAGACTTCATGTTTGTAATTTCAAATAAGCAAGGTCAAATGATAATCACCAAATATCTAGGCAGAAGAAGGTTGTCTTGGAGTATAAGATATTTGAATTAAATAAAAGGATCCCCTGACTATATGGATGTTGACCTTAAAACATATCACTGAAGAAGAGTATGAGGTTGTTTTCTTTAAAAGATAATAGTGGATTTTATTCATGTCTACAAAATCATTTTAGGTCTCAAGAAAAACAAAAACAAAAACAACCACTGAGTCTCTTAAGGCCAAGAGTTGGATAACTTATAAAGGCTTAAGGTGATCATTGAGACCATCAAGATTGATGAGAGATTACAAAAATAACAGACACAATATAAAATTGCATTTCCCAAAATCCTAGTTTTGTGTGTAGTGCATACTTTTCTGACTTTGAGTAATAGTAAAACCCTTTTGACAACTTAGAAAGATTGCCAAATTCTAATACATCATTATTTCCCTCTGCCATTCCCACTCTTCCTTCTACTGTCTCTTCCTTCTCTGTGTCTCTTCTATTCTCCACCTGCTGCGTATTGCCTGGTTGCAAAGTCAAGAGGGTGGGCCATAAATCACAGAGTTACCTTTTGGATTGTTTGAGGTTAGCAGAATGGACAAAGGGGGTCACCTTGTGGGTTGGTCCAGTTGATTATTGTATCTGAGAGTATCAAAAAAAAGACTGAACAGGGATCTAAAGTCAGCTATTGACAAACTGGTTAGAAAAGCATCTGTCTATGATGGAGAAACGCAAATATGTAAGTCTCAGAAGGAGATTTATATCCTACTTTCCCAGATCTTCAGCTCCTAGCCATTTCTACATTACTCATTTGTCCTTGCCCTTGCAGATAACTCTTAACTGAAGGTCAATGGCTTGCCTTGTTCCCTTAGGAAGAAAAGGTTATTCTGCCAGGAAGATTCATTATCTGTGTATAAACAAGAGTTGTGTTCTTCCTCTGGCAGAGTGAGATGCAACTGAGCACAGAAGACTTGGTTTTTAACATTTTTGTCTTCCAGGGTCTTTATGTCCTCAAAACTTCTGCAAGTCTGAAGCCATGGGGTGCTCCAACATCTCACTGCAGTCATTCCATATACTGCACACATATTCACAACCTACCTACACAAGATTATTGATTTTTTTCTTACTTCCCTTTCATGTCTTCTGTCTCTCCATCTTACCCCACCTTGATTCTTTTCCTGCTCTTCATGGTCTTGCCTTTTACAGAGCAATGTACAGTACAAATTCACATCAGGTTGCTGATCCAGTCTTTCCTCTTTCCTCAGAGTCATGTGTGAATCTTGATCCTTCTGTGTTATAACTGTACTGAAATGACATATAATTTTAGTTTCCTTTCAGTTTGCTTGGAGAATCCCTCATCAAATCCCATAAAGTCTCTTGTTCATGAAGCTTTGGTTTGGGGATAGAAGGCTGAGCCCTGAGCTCATGTAATTCCAATCCTTTGTGACACAGAGTAGAATTCATCAAAGGGCCATTGCATCCTGTCATATGAATCAGCATTGCAATTCTCTTTTCACTTGGTTGTGATGTTACTCTTCGGGTCTTATTCGTTATTTCTGGAGGGTCACAATCAGTGTTCACATATTTTGAAATTAAATACTCTGCTATTCTTACCATTGCTACCTTCTTTTACTCCAAAGAATTATTACATATTTTCTTTTCTTCCTGGATCTGATTCTGTCTGTTCATTCAAAAGAATACCAGTGCTGAAAGATTTGAGGTAGAATCACAGCAAAGTGTATTTTTAATGTGTCAACATTCATTTCAGTTTCCTCATTAATCTTCAATGTCTCTTAAAGCATTCTGTTTTTCTAATTTGGGTATTTTAAGGCAAAATATTATTGAATTCACCACCTCAATCTAAAATTATTTGTAATAAAATTAGTTCACGACAAGCATTATATATGACATTGTATGAAAGGTACTAAAACACTCACATTATTTATACGGAGCTTCCTTTTATCCTGGAAATATCCCCACCCCTACTGAACCGATTATGCATAGAAATTATGATGGCTGCCATAGTCTGACGCTGGATTCCTCCTTTCCATTGCATTCTTTTCTTTTCTTTGTTTTAGCTCCCTAGCAAATCTGCATGCTCTCTAAGGACTTTGTTCTTTGCTCTGACAGGCCTTTATACCTGCTTTTATTTTAATCAAGTATCTTGTAGCTGTGGTGGGATACTTATTGACATTTGCTTTCCATTCCTCATGTCTAAGTTCTGCAAGACAAAGACTAAATCTTGGTCCTTTAGCCTAGTCTGGGGCACTCAGATATTTTGGGAGCACTGAGCAAATTGTTCGCATGTTGGAATTGGGTTAAAGACAAATAGCTTATTTCTATCTCCCAGTAGAGCACTGTACATAGTAGGTCTTCAACAAATACCTCCTTAGGTCAATAACATAATTAATGGTCATCTAGCATACAATAGGTGCTTTCAAATATTAATTAAATGTTACTTTATATTCATGGATATGCATCAGGTAGTTTAGATAGATTTTAGGTTGTGAGAACGGATTTTTTTTTTTCATGTTTCCTGTTCACAGGGAATCTAGCCTTAAAGAGATAAATAGAAGTTTAGAATATTACAAACAACTTGAGAGCTGGGGAATCAACAGATCAGAAGTCTATTTTGGATTCAGTTAATTTAGTTTAACACTCAAGATACAGCTGAATTCCTCATTTTATTTAAAGTGACATACTTGATGCTTCTGTAACTGTCTTGTACAGCTAAACACTGACAGAAGTGTGATGTCTAAATTAATGCCAGCCATACTAATCAAAGGTGATTTGCTTTACTGTTTAAGCAGAGATTATTCATGGCAAGAGCTGATGTGTTTTGATTTTCAACATGTCAGCTATAAGATCAGAGTGGGTATTTTAGCCTTGTGATAACTCCCTATAAATAGAGGCATAAACTATAAATGCACATTGATGCAATTATAAATTGCCATTTGGTATCCTTTGATTCCAGCAAAATACAATAACCCTAAGTTAGAACACTGCTCTAGGGATGACCTTTATCTCAGAAACTCTATAAACCATCAATGCTTGGTGCAAACATTCTTTTTTCTCTTTTTTCTCTCATCCTATTATAACAACAAAACAACAAAAATACCCCTCACCTGTGTGTCTGAAGATGAATCCTTTTTAACTGCATATCTGTCCCAGCCACATATGACAAGGTTCTGCTGTGGAGCTAAGAAGTAAGCATGAGTGAGACAGAGAGCCTAGCGGTGTAACTCGAGTGGATAGGTTTTCTCGGGTGAGCCTACTCTCTGGAAGTCCACATTCATGGTGTTAGCAAGTAAAGAGGAGAGGTGGTTGTTACTATTTTAGACCTAGGATGAGATATTACTCCATCTGGAGTAAAGCCCCCTCTCTGTTGCCAGCAAGGTAAAAGCTTGGAAAAGTGAATTAACCTCTTAGTTTCCACATATTTAAAATGGAAATGCAGGGATAAAAAATACAAGATTTTTTTCCTATTTTTGAGGCATATATGAGATAATTTATATGCTTTTGGTACGTGAGAAAAAAACATATTCCCCCTACTCGTTCCTTCATGAGTTCTTGATGACTAAACCACCCCCGTATTCAAAGCAAATCAGAGTGATGCAGAGGTGGGTGTGATGTGGGATCCATGGTGCCCTGCTCTGCCCTCAGTGCCATTTGTGAGGCATTGTCAAGGGCTTTTCTCTGTGCCTGAAAATGTCTCTATCTCTTTGCTTTCTGGTGGCCACAGCAACTTCTTTCGTGTTTCATGCGCCTGCTGGGATCTCTGTCGTAGCTCCCTTTTCAAAATCCTCCTGCAGCTCTGAATTCTCCCCTGAATACCTTCGGCTTACTAAGGAATAAATGGCCCATTATTTATTTTCCTTTCACTCACACCCAGAAGTTAGTACTCAAAGTACATCTCAAGGAAAAGGAAAAACAAAAACAAAACACTGCGGCTCTTCTCCACGCTCATAAGCTAAGAAACTGAAGAACAGTAAGTACTGGAATGAATCTCAGACAAGTGAACACACGAATAGCAATACAAAATAAACATGGAATAACTGTTTGTCCCTCAGGAAATGGGGAGAGGCTGAAATCTGGACTCTGCAGGACCTCGTCCTTTGACTTTGGGACATGTCTAAGTACAGACAGAATTGACCCAAAGCCAAACATGCAAATGAGATCAGTGGCACAGGTAACAGTCTCAAGCTGATTCAATGTGCTTGCTAAATTCATGCATATGATTTGCAGATTCAGGTTGCCTCTCATCTGGCTCAGTTAGCAATAACATTTAGTATGCTAATAATGTTCTGTTAATGGTATGTTAATGCAGGTATTGCAATTTGGTACCTGGGCATTACTTGACCAGTCCCTTACACACAGGGATATTATGTCACTAAAACCATAAAATAGCCAGCAGTGGCCTCAGGCTCTGTGTGAATTCTTTCTTCCACAAGGTGTTTAGCCTCTCCTGTGATTCTGCATGAAAGCTTGGAGGTTTGGGAAGGATGGTCAGGAAGAGGGTCTTTGAAGTTTTCTTCCCTCTAAGCATAACCTGAATGTCCAGCTTCTAGGCCCAGGTAATAGCTTTTGTAGCTGGCCCCATCAGCCCATAACACTTTTATAGTGTACTTATAGGTGCCATGAGCTCAATAAAACCAGGGCAATTGAACTTGACATAACTTCTTCTTTCAAAGAGGTATCACATTTTGAAAAGCCCCAAGGAACTACCCATGAATCAAGAGACAAGTAGTCTGATAAGACATCTTACCTGTGCCTCCTTTCACCTGCTTCTGTAGATGAGAATGTGTCTAATTGGGGAGAACAGTCTCTCTTTAAATGAAGGTTAAATAATTCTGCAACACTCAGGTAGAATCCCATCATTCCTAGGCCACTTTTCTCAATGCATTATTTTACTATATATAAAATCAGATCAGGGGTTGAGGAGGTTTATTAGGGGATAAAAAATACTTTTATGGGCTACCATATTTCATCCTTGAATCAATCATGCTATAATGAGCACCAAGTGCAGGAGGTAAAGTGAGATGGAATGTTTGAGGCAAAAGGAAATCTCAATGGAAATTAACTGGGCCTCCAAAGAGCCTTTAAAAAAACAAAATGCTGCCAACAGCAAGCCAGTCCAACTGAATATTTGAAGGTCAGCATTCAACAAGGACAATAAATACAAATATTATACTAACCATTAACAAAGTTACTTTGAAAAAAGAGAGAATGTATTCAGTCACCTTGAACTGCTGCAGTTCCTTCCAGTAAAAACCTCTCCTAATTTACACCCCCATACCTTTTTCTGACACATACATTATCTCTGTGACCCAAATGTGATCATAGCCCTGGGAAAACTGTCACCTTCACGGACATAAATGACCCTAAGTTTGCTTTAATATCTACAACAATCACTATAACCTGCCCCCTTCCCCCCAATTAAAGGAGTAAATAAGCATTTAGAAATCGAAACAACATAAGGGAAAAAAATCATGAATCCTTTTCAAACAATCAAGACTGTCTTTTGAAGAGTTAATCATGGGCGCTGTGGGTACGGAGTGAAAGGAACGCATGAGTGCATCTAACATTAGGTCACTGTTTTGGAATTCCTGCCAAGAAAGTGCCAGAAGGAAGTGACAAATGTCACAGAAAAACCACGGGTATCTGAATCAAATTCTTATCTCTTTTAATGAGTAACCTTATTAGGAAGTTGGGATATTTTATTAGGAGAAATGACTCATTCAAATCCACACCAGAAATTCCTGTCATTTAAGTATTATTAGATGTTTTTATTGCATATGTATTACACATATATAAACTAATATAAAATAAAAGTTGGGAAAGCTGGGAGAGATAGTAAGAATAAAGAGGGGCAAATTTTATGTGCTTTTACTTCTCAAACTCTATTTCATATAATATAATTTTGAAACAAAGAGTATGCAAATAATGATATCCAAGATATCTCAGATATTGCTGGGTAATAAAGTACATTTTTCTTAATTGAAAATTGAATCTGTAAGTCACTAGACACACACACACATATATATAGCATGATAATATAGAAGAGTTTAATTAACCCAGATGGAACTTAAGGGCTTTCAAGAATGAACAATCCAAGGAAGCAACACACATTAGAATTATATGTATGGGTTTTACAATTGAAAGTGTAACTGGTAAGACACTGCTGGTAAAAAACACTTTGGTATTATTACCACATATTTTTATTACATTTATATAATATTTTTATTTCAAAAAGCCTAAAGTGTTATATTAAGACTTTGCAACATCTGATGTGATAAAAATAAAAGTGATGAAAACTAGGAGAGAATGAGATGGGGAAACAAGAAAGGAAAGAAGGGATAATAGCAGCAAATAATCGTTAATTCAAATTTCCTTTTGAATGCCAATCACACCTTGCAGTCTACCAGAAGTACTAGCAGGAAACAAAATAAGCAATTTTATTGTCTTGTTATTTAACTTTTACAATGCTCCTATATGGTGGGTATTCTTGTCTCTACATTATAGATAAGAGTCAGCTCTGTGAGGATCAATGCCTTTGAAACAGAGTCCTTTGAGGCAAAAGCTGTCATTTTAGAAGGGTGAAGTGAAAGCTGCACTGAAAGTACTGGGACGAAATACATCACCAGAGATAAGTAGATAGGGTACCGATAGAATTATTTCAAACCACAGAGACTAAATCTGTCAAAATCCTAGCAAGGGTTTGTCAACAAATATGGTCAACAGAACAATGTTCTATAGAATGGAAATGGTAAATATATATCCCAATCTTTAAGAAAAAAGATGTCAAGGAGTTCAGGAACTATAGGACCATTGATCTTATTTCCCACTCAAGTAAAGAGATAAAACAAAGACTTCTACCTTATCTGTAACGAAAAATGCCAGATGTTCAAGCCGGATTCAGAAAACAGTGAGGCACTAACTGTGAGCATCGGTGGGATACAGGGAGCTCCAAAGAATTTCAGGCCAGTCTCTGTTTTGTAGACTCCAGGGAACGTTTGATCATGTCTGCTGTAAGAAGCTATGTGTTGTTCTGAGAGAAATGGGTTTTCCTCAGCACTTGATTGAACTGATGGGTAATATTAACCCATGTTGTGGCAGAAAGCCACTGATGGGACAGAATGTGGAGACACAGAATATGTAAATGTGTCAGACAGGGGTGCATTTTATCTCCCTGATACTTTAACCTGTACAAAGAACATATACAAAAAAACTGGGTTAAATTCAGAGGAATGAGGACTAAAAGTGGGTGGGAGAAATATCAATAACTTAAGATATGCAGGTGACACTATCTTGCTCACAGAGAGTAGCAATGATTTGAAATGACTTCTGATAAAAGTAAAAGAAGGAAGTGCCAACACAGGACTGCATTTGAACATGCGGAAGAAGAGTCATGACGTCAGTAGATATACCAAACTTTAACATAGACAATGAAGACACTGACCATTAAATATTTTGTTTACTTTAATTCAGTCATCAATAAATGAAGACTGCAACTGAGAAATCAGTAGAAAGGCGAGGCTCAGAGGACAACAATGAAGGAATTGGGAAGGATTACCAAGAGCAAAGATGTGCCATTAAAGACCAAGGCTAAGACCATCCGCACCCTCATATTCCTAATTACTGGAATCATTTCACTATGGATGTGAAAGTTGGACAGTGAAGAAGGCTCATAGGGAAACACTTGATTTGTTTTAAACACGGTGTTGGATACCCTGCTCTGTGGATACCCTGGACAACCAGAAGGTGAACAAGTAGGTCCTACAGCAAATTAAACCTGAAAAATCACTGGAGGCAAAAATGACGAAACTGAAGCCATCTTACTTTGAGCACATCATGAGAATGCAGGGACCTTTGGAAAAGACAACAATGATGGGAAAGTAGAATCCAACAGGGTAAAAAAGAAGAACAAATACGAGATGGTTTTGTTATATTTAAAAAGCCATAAGCAAAGGTTGACAGGAGCCGAGCAGGACTACTGAGGACAGGACATTGTGGACATCATTCATTCGCAGGGTCACTAAGAGTCAGAGCCAACTCAAAGCACCTAACACACATTGTATTAAATGAAGCCAGTCAAAGTCAAATGGCTGCTCAGTGGAAGTGTGAGAGTTTGACACAGGTCAGTCTGATTCTGAAGCTCAAGAAGTTTCAATTACATTCTCCTCGCTCCAGCTGGATTTTTCAAGGGATTGTCAAACCCTAGATCTAAATGTTGAGAACATCTTAGGGGATATTTGGATATCCTTTCTTACTTCCACTTGACATAATTCACGCCTGTAGTTTTTCAATTTTCTAAATGTCCCTGAATCTTAATCCCTTTGACATGTGTTCAGAATGACTTGACTTGGATAGCTAGAGCTTGAAAGCTCTAATGGAAACTCCCTAAACAGATTTTTTTTTAAAAAAATTCTCTATTTTAATCAGTGTTTGGTTATTAATGAAGTTCTCCTTGAGATGCCTTGCTTTTTTTCCCAAATAGAAATAATGAATCGTGGTTCTCTTAAACTTCCATCTCAGAGTCTGAAGGAAAATGTTTCAGGCATCAACATGAAATGACAAGGATACACACCTTTTGTCCACATGAGCATGTGTTAGAAACCCGTGTCTGTGGAAACCTCCTCATGCCTCTGAGAATAATTTTGAGCATAGTACTAAAAGCATTTCTACTGAAGTATTGTTGGACAGATGCTATGATTAATCTATATAATGCTACCAAGTTTGGGAAATACACCTAATTAATACACAAATACTCAAAAGGATGTGGTGATAGTTTGTTTTTAAGATTCTATTAACTTTATGGGCTTTGTCACTTGTGGCTTACTTTTGCCTTGGGAATTTTCAGAATTTATTAAAAGGTTCCCAGTGGAAATCTAGTAAGTAATAAATTACCCAGAGTCATATTGTTTATAGAAAAATATAATAAACCTGTCAGGAATGGATTTCTAATTCGATTAAAACAATCCCTTGTGACAAAAGAAAAAGAGAAAATGAGGAATGTTGAGAATACACTAATTGAAGTGGTCTGACTCTAGAGAGATCAAAATGTGAGAGCTGAAGGAAAAGGTCAAGAACAGAAAGTCTATTTCTTCAGTGGTTTGGAGTTAATCCAATTTTAGGACACTCTTAATATTTCTAGCAGATGGTATCCTGATTGAAGAGCATACTGAGAACAATTTGAGCTTTGGACCCACCAGACATGAATTTGAATCCTGGCTCCGCTCCACTGTTTCTTTCTTTTTTTTCTTTCTTTTTTTTTAGTTATGTTTTTCCATTACCATGTAGTCCCTTTATACCCTCCCCTCTGCCGCAATCACCACACTGTTGTCCACGTCCATGAGTCCTTTTTCTTTTTTGCTCAACTCTTCCACCTCCTAACCTTCCTCACCTTAGCTGTCACCCTGAGCTCCATCTATGAGTCTGTGTCTGTTTTGCTTGTTAGTTCAGTTTGTTCATTAGATTCCACATATGAGTGAAATCATGTGTTTTTTATCTTTCTAGGACTGGTTTATTTCACTTAGCATAATGTTTTCCAGGTCCATCCATATTGTTGCAAAGAGTAAAATTTTCTTCTTTTTGTGGCAGAGTAGTATTCCATTGTGTAAATATGCCATAGTTGTGTTATCCACTCATCTACTGATGGATACTTGGGCTGCAATGAACATAGGGATGCTTGTGTTCTTTTGAATTAGTGTTTTGGGTTCCTTTGGATATATTCCCAGAAGTGGGATCACTGTGTCACAAGGCAGATCAATTTTTAATTGTTTGAGGTATCACCATACTGCTTTCCTCAGTGGCTGCTTCAGTCTGCATTCCCATCAACAGTGCAAAAGGGTTCCCTTTCTCTATATCTTCACCAGCATTTTTTGTTTGATTTTTGTTTTTGTTTTAAATTTTTATTTATGTATTTTTAGAGAGAGGGGCAGGGAAGGAGAAAGAGAGGGAGAAAAATGTCAATGAGTGTTTGCTCTTGTGTGCTTGCTACTGGGGACCTGGCCCAAAACCCAGGCATGTGCCCTGACTGGGAATCAAACCAACAACCCTTTGTTCTGAAGCCCAAACTCAATCCACTGAGTTACACAAGCCAGGGATGTTGTTTGTTGATTTATTGATGATAGCCCTTCTGACAGACATGAGATGGCATTTCACTGTGTGTTTTTTTAAAGATTTTATTTATTTATTTTTAGAGAGGTGAAGAGAGGGAAATATAATGTATGGTATATTCTTGTATGCCCTCTATTGGGGACCTGGCCAGCAACCCAGACATCTTCCCTAGGCTGGGAATCAAACTGGTGACCCTTTGTTTTTCAGGCCGGCACTCAATCCACTGAGCCACACCAGCTAGGGCTCATTGTGGTTTTAATTTGCATTTTTCTGATGATTAGTGATGTTGAGCATCTTTTCACATGTCTATTGGCCATCTGTATGACATCTTTGGGGAAGTGTGTATTCAGGCCCTTTGCTCATTTTTTAATTGGGTTGTTTATTCTTTTTATGTTGAATTTTATAAGTTTTTTATACATTTTGGATATTAACCCCTTATCAGACTTATTGGCAAATATGGCTTCCCATTCTGTGGGTTATCTTTTTATTTTGTAGATATTTCCCTTTGCTGTGCAAACACTTTTTAATTTGATGTAGTCTCATTTGTTCATTTTTTTTTCTTTTGTTTCCCTGGCCTGGAGAGATACAGTAGATAAGATATCGCTATGAGCTATGTCCAAGATTTTGCTGCCAATGTTTTCTTCTAGGATTTTTATGGTTTGGGGTCTAACATTTAAGTCTTTAATCCATTTTGATTTTTTTTTTTTTTGGTGTGTGTGGTGTCAGAAGGTGGTCTAGTTTCATTTTTATGCATGTATCTGTCCAATTTTCCCAACACCTCACCGAAGAGACTATCTTTAGCCCATTGTATGTACTTGTTGCCTCTGTCGAATATTAATTGATTATAAAGGTTGGGTTTATTTCTGGATTATCTATTTTGTGCCATTGATCTATGTGTCTGTTTTTGGGCCAGTGCCATGCTATTTTGATTACTGTGGCCATATAGTATAGTTTGTTGTTATGTAGTGTGATTCCTCCAACTTTGTTTTCTTTCTCAGGACCATTGTTGCTATGCAGGACCTTTTGTGGTTCCATATAAATTTTTGAAATATTTGTTCTGGTTATGTGACATACATCATTGGAATCTTGATAGGAATTGTGTTGAATCTATAGATTGCTTTGGGTAGTGTGGACATTTTAATGAGGTCAGTTCTTTCTATTCATGAATATCTTATGTGCTTCCAGTTATTTGTATCTTCTTCAATTTCTTTCTTCAGTGTCATAATTTTATGAGTACAGGTCTTTTATGTCCTTAGTTAGTTCTATTCCTAGGTATTTTATTCTTTGTATAGCAATTGTGAATGGGATTGTTTTCTTAATTTCCCTTTCTGTTATTTCATTATTGGCATATGAAAATGCAACTAATTTCTGGGTATTGATTTTTCTTATCATACTGCTTTGCTGCATTCATTTATCAGTTCAAGTATTTCTTGGTGGAATCTTTGGGATTCTCTACATATAGTATCATGTCATCTGCAAATAATGACAGTTTTACTACTTCCTGTCCAATTTGGATGCCTTTTCTTTCTTCTTCTTGTCAGATTGCTGTGGCTAGGACTTCTAATACCATGTTGAATAAGAGAGATGAAAGAGGACATCCTTGTCTTGTTCCCAATCTTAAGAAGAAGGTTTATAGTTTTTCTCATTGAGTATGATGCTGGCAGTGGGTTTGTCATATGTGGCCATTATTATCTTTAAGTATATTTCCTTGATTCCCACTTTGATGAGAGTTTTTATCATAAATGGGTGTTAGATTTTATCAAATGATTTTCTGTATCTATAGACGTGATCATGTGATTTTTATCCTTCACATCACTTTTCTCTACTATTTCACCTGTCTAAACTCATTTCTTAAGTTATATAGTAAGGATAGTAATAGTACCTACATAATAGAGCAAGATAGGAACAGGTATAATTTGTAGTGTTTATCAATAATTTTTAGCTATAGGTGTATGTAATATTTTTAAGCAAGATTTCAATACACTCCCTCCCTTATTTCAATTTTGATCCTGAAATTTCCTGTTTCCATAGCCATCATCTCTACATTCCCATTCCTACTGGATAGTGGAGATATTCCTATGAGATTCCCTTGTCATACAACAATTCTAAGAACACACAGTAGCTGAGATCCACTTTGTCCAAATGGTGTGGTGGTTCATTTGGAGGCTTTAGTAATTTGTTTTCTAAAATTGTAGCATAAGAATCAGGAGCTGGCCATTACATAATGAGCGATTTCTAAACATATATTTTTCAAGCCAGTGGTTCCTTTATCCAGTATCCCAATGCCCAATGACTAAATTTCTGCAGAGCAACTGGATTCAATATTATACTTGGCCAATGATATAATGGTAGCATCAGCACCAGAGGAGAGCTGTCAGTGGCATTGAGATGGTTTTGTCATCAGCAAACAAGGACAGATTCGTTTCCAAGCTCCCTTTTCAATACATAGCATATTACTATGAGCTCTAGATGCACAAGTTATGCCCCAAAGACTGAGATTTGCTTACTTTTGTTATCTGCTGTCATGAAATACTTATTAGGACATGAAATTATCCAGCCAGTTTTTAAAACTAGAGACAATATTTATTTCACAGTGATAAGAAATGCTAAAGTTGATAGCAGATTTCAACATGCTAAATCTCTCTATACTTGTGCTAAATATACCAATGCACTAAATTTTACCTGGCTGCATTTTTTCTATAGCAGGATTATGAAATAGAATTTAAAGACAGACCCAATCTGCTAATGACAAATGTATGGTTGTATTTGCCAAATCAATTATCAACCTCAGTTGTCCTCATTGTTTCTTTCTAGTTTCTTAATTTATTTTTCCATTTTAAAATCGGCTTCAAATATCCCAACACATTACTAAGTGGTTAATGCTTTCCCCAGCAGAGATTAATTCTTCTCTCAAATCAAATTAATCCATTGATTCAGCCTAGTGGATGCTCATTCTTTTAACCATGGGATGAAATGTGTATTGTACAATCATCCATAGCCATGAGATGCTTAGACAATGCTTAAATGGTTGTCAGGGAAACAAAATGAATATTCAGTCTGCTGCAATATCGAGTTATGTGCGTGCACACACACACAATAGCTGTCAGTCAGTTTGTAAAATGTTTGTCAGGTAAAGAGAAGATCTTTTTTTTCTCTTCAAGGGTGTTACAAATTATGTGTGTGGGTATAAGCATGTGCATGTGTATATGTACATGAACACAGATTTTATTTGCATTAAATTCTCAGCATGCTTTCTGTTCACAGTGATAATATTTCATTTTAATAGCATTTTTACCATAGATCCCATTGATTCTCATAAATATTCCATGATATATATAGCAGATACAATTATTAAAATATGTTTATTCTGATGTAATCTCAGCAGTGAAACTTACAGATTAAAAGAGGCAGGAAGTGTGGCAGATACTTTACATGTTTTAATCATCCCAAAAGGCAACAGCGCTATGGCGTAGGTACTATTATCTCTATTTACATACAGAAAAACTAACCGTAGAAATAAAGCAACGTGTCTATGAACACACAAGTATTATACCCATGTATTAAGAGCCAAAAACACAGAAATTAACTTTTGTGTCCAGTTCTTTCTCTGACTAAAATCTTCAATTGCTATGTTATACTCCTGTCCCACAGATCTGGCTTCCTTGATATTTTTTTTTCTAGAAATTCGCCTGTATCTCCTTCAAACATGATAAAGATTTAACAATGCATTTCTGAAAACCAACCCAGGAGCAAAGTATCCTATAGATTTGAAACATCCACATTGCACTAAAACCACTACAAGTGCCCTGCCTGATTACTATCTGGAGTCGAATCTTCTGATTCTAGTTTTCTCTGTCAACAATGCTGGTTTCGCTGCTTGTTTGTTTGCTTGTGTTTTTTTTTTTTTTTCAGAAAACTCCTACTCTCCCAAGTTTTAATTGGAGCATAGCCTCTTTTTTGAAAACTATTCTAACTTCCTGAGACAAGTACCTTATTTTCCCCTGATGTGGCCTCCATATCCTGCACATGGCTTCACTGAAATGTGTTTTCACATTTACTTTTCTTTGAGTCTGCAAACTTTAAGGAAAATGAAAGGACATCTTTAAATTTGCATATCGTAGTGGTTCTCAAACTTCAACATGCCTTGTAGTTATATGGTACTCTTAAACATACAGATCTCTGAGTCCTGTCCCCCAAAGATTCTGGCTCAGTAGGTGTGTGGTGCCCACAAGTGTGTATTTCTAAGAAGTTCAGAGTTGATGTTGATTGATTCTGCTGGCCTAGACCACAATTTTAGAACCACCATGTATCAGCTGACTCATTAAAAAAATGTTAAATGAACACTTTCTTCTAGACTGCCCTTCATTCCTCAGAACAAGTTGCTAATAAGTTTTCAGCATAAGGAGTGATGAACTAGTAACCACCAGTTTTTGTCTTCCCCTCCAATCTTTTTAATTGTATTTTAATCATTGTTCAAGTACAGTTTTCTCCCCTTTACTCCCAATCCAACCCACCCACCCCTCCCTCCCAACTTCCCTCCCATTACCACCCTCCCCCTAGTTTTTATCCATGTGTCTTTTAACTTTGATCCCGTAAACCCTTCCCCTTTTCCCCTGAAATTCCCTCTTCTCTCTCCTCTGGTCACTTTCTGTCTGTCCTCTATTACAGTGTCTTTGACTATATTTTGCTTGTTTCTTTGTTTTGTTGTTTAGGTTCCTGTTACCCAGTCATTTCCAACTGAAATTAGGAAGTTGAAAGGCAGATTTTTAGCTTTGAAAGGAAACAGAAACTTCAGACTTCTATGCCTTTTGCTCTGAGTCATTCGGTGTTTTGGTAGTATGTCAAAAATATAAAACCTAATTGGTTTGCATTATTTTGATGGCATACATATTACACAATAGAATTTTAAACATTTTATAAAAGCCATTAGATTTAAAATAGTTGTCTGGCCTATATGAAATCAAGTTGTTAGGTGTTCTTCAATAAAATAATGTCACAGTGTATATAATAATTGGATTAGCATGTTGTATTTAAATGACCAAAATGACTTGTTGGGTAGATGCATGTAGACCCAGTAGCATGCTGCCCTCCTCAAACTTTGTTTTAGGGTTTCCTACATCCTCTACAGCCATCCCCATATACCTTTGAGGTACCACAGCTCTTCATATTTATCTTCTGTTCAAATTGGTTTTTAGGGAAGGTTCTAATGCTAGCCATTTTCACGTTACTATGACTTGAACACACTTTACCTTCCTCGGTATTTGAAGCTTAATTTTTCATCTATAATAGTTGAATAATGGCATTCCTACCTGTTAACTATCTGGTAGTAAAGAAATGACCAGCATGCATGCACACACACACAAATATATTTTATTTCTAACTCCATGTATTTGTGAATCCAAATTCCATATTAGACCTTTCTTGAATTCTGAAAAAGTAACTGTGACAAAGAGGATTTAGAGTTATTATAGCGTAAACATGGTTTGCGTATCTGTTTGTTACTTCTTGTCCTCTCACAATTAAGGAATATTATCAGACTCTAACTCCAAATCGGAATGGGCATTTTTGGCTACCTAAGATCCAAAGTTCAATATTTCCAGGTGTCTTGAATCCATCCATTTCCTGGTACATGATCTGAGTTGATATACTTTGTCGTTGGTTGTCTAGATTTAAAGTTGGATACCCTACTGAGTGAATCCAGAGTATAATGCTCAAAAACCTAACTGGCTCACAGTAGCAAAAACTCCTTTTATTGCTATTTAGTGAGTTTATTATGTGTCATAGAAATTCTAAACCACTACATCAGGTTTTCTTAGCTTTCTATGACAGTCAAGTTTTTTCAACCACAGGGCATTCTGCACTGGATCACCTTTTGTTTTGGGGATCTGTTCTCTGCATTGTGGGGTGTTTGGTAGCATCACTGGCCTCTGCCTATTAGGTGCCAGTAGCACTTTCCCAATTGCAACAACTGAAAGTGTTTCCATATAGTGATGATTTTCCCTGAAAGCACAAAATTGTCCTGATTGAGAACTACTGTATTAAAAATAGTTTGCCCTATTGTTTTCTTTCTTCTTAGAAAGCTTCCAGATTCCTTTTACAATGTATCTATTTCTACTTCCTGGGAACCTTTAGGAATGCATATCAGGATTTCTCCCAGAATAAAAAAAAATTCCAGTGTGTAAGCTATTTCAATACAAAAAATGACAAAAGTTAGATTTAAATCACCAAAATAAGAACAAAGACTATGAAAATAATCAAAATTAGTATATTTCCTTATTCACCATCCATCTCAAAATGTAACAATATTTAATCTGATGATTCAGTTTAAGAGAAAAATTATGTGTATGGTCCACAGAGAAATGGCCACAAACATTAAGAAACAAGTAAGTAACCCAAAAATAGGTGAGGAAAATATTGTTCATGGAATAATTTAATCAAATATTCAGAAAAAGTCTATAGTAATGATACTCACTGGTAACATACCAGTATCACCCTTATCCAATAATGAGCTACATCTTTTTCAACTCTTTAGTGGGTGACCTGGAGAGACACCTGTAAGAGCCTCTAGTGAATAGCGATTGTGGGGCGTTAGACTCTGCTCACAATTCTCAAATCAAGGCTGCATCACTGGCCTCAGAGGCCTTCAACTCAAGCCCAAAGCCATGATCGGAGCAACCTCTTCTCTTTTCCTTTCTTGTGTCTTCTCATTGTCTTATATTCTCATTGGCTTCTCTCATACTACTTCATTTATGTAACACACACAAATGGTGAGGGTTTGTAGATGTTATTTTGGAAGTAAGACCTGCTAATAATTATAATTAAACCATATTCAGCCAGTGGTCATAGTACTTACATTTTAAGAGGAAAATCATGAGCAGACCAATGGAGCTGGGGACACTGACCTTTTTAAGCATGTATTTGTCCTGTTCCTCAGGTAATTTCCTCATTTTCTCCTGTGGGTTCTTCTTTAACCACACATCTGTATTGCCAACTAGCCTAAGGATGCAGACCATTGTGCGAGTAAAAGATACATTACACTGAACTTTCTCCCACCGCCCCAAATACACACACAAATGCACAAACAGATTGAAATGCTCACACTGTCCTTGTTTTTGTCTCTGGGTGCCAAGGAACACTTGCAAACTCTCCAGCTCACTTCCAAGTTAGTAACTTCATCAGTCCCTACATGCAAAGCAACGAGCTGCAGCATCTGGTTGCAAAGCTTTTTAATCTTTCTGGGAGTTTATTGGTTCAAACCCATGACTAACAATCATATAAAAATATGGCAAAACCAGATGTGTTTAAACTCCTGTAATTTTTTTGAAGCTGGAGTGCATTTCTCACCAGTTTCTCAAGTTTTCTCATGCTCCAAGGAAATTCAAACAGATTTCTTCTCTCCCCTGCTGTATTCGTTACTGTGTTTCCATATATAGGCACCAGAGAATCAGATCTACAAGATATGCACTAAGTTTCTTGACCTGGAAAACTTCTAAAAAGTTACAGTGCTTGAGGTTGCTGGCTACAGCTCCATTTCAGCCTAGAAAAGGCTGACAAGAGGAGTTATGAGGAGATACTGTGTTATTTTAATCTTCATTTTTTTAATCTCTTAAAACATGACTCTGAAGATAAGGCATATTTGTGAAAATAGATATAAGGGGTAAAAATGAGAACACATACCTTTAATATCCTTGTTATAATTCCAGTAATTGTTTCATATCTCTCTTTCCTACATAAAAGTATTTGTAGAGAAAAAAACAGTTATATTCTCCAAACTTCCTGTACTGTCTTAAAAACATTAAATAAGTTAAATCATTCAACTGTAATGGCGTACAGATAATTGCTTGTATTCTTCCCATTGTAAAGGTACCTGAGGCACCCAGAGGTTAATAGACTTGACTAATGGTCATAGCTAGGAAGTGAAGACTGAGGTTTGAAACCAGGCTCCCTAGGTATTGAGATTATTCATTCAACTCCCTGCTTTTCTGCCTATCTACTCCAAATAACTCGTCAGTTCGGCAAGGTCAGGAACTCTGTCTCTATGTGTACATGTGGGTCCGCCTATGTGCTGCTTTGCTTGGTCAAGTGAGAAATCAAAATTATTCCAGACACTTCACAGAACTGTGGGGTGGTCACAATTAAACACTTTGTTTTAAAATGATAAAACTTCATGAAAAGTCATTGCATATTTCCAAGCTTGACTTTTCATACCCACCTGCCTCTAGCCTACTCATATGCTGCCCCCGGAAGCTGCAATGAGTGTATTTTATGAATGCAGATCTGGTACATTTTACCAGGAATCAATGAAGTTGTGAGGCTAATTTCAAAGCATGTTTATTTCATTTAAATAATGTGCAGTGTCAGGGATGGTTGTCGATTTGTCCTTTGTCATTTTCCCCCCTTAGCTTTTAAAGAAATTGTTCATTTTTCACCTTGGTTAGATTGCCAAAATAACTAAGACCTTACCTATTTGGAGTGTGCAGCTTCTATTTCATTTATATAGAGTATTTCATTGTAATTACTGCTGTTGAGGAAGAGATATTGGAATGTGTTTTCCAGTGTTATTTTCCCTCCTCTAAGATGGCATGTTGGTAATAAACTAAAAATTGTGTTACCATGTATGACTATGGAGCCTTAAAGTTAATATTTAATAACTCAGTCAGCTATATGGCTTAGGAACCAATCTGTTACCTGATTCTATTACCAGAAAATTCTATTTCACTGGAAAATATCTTAAGAATCTCAGGAAAGCCATACAGATAATTCCTATAATTTTTCAAACATTAACATATAAAGAATATAAAGAGTTTACACATAGAGAGTTGGTTGCCTGCTGTGTGACTTCCAACCTTTCAGCTCCACCTCCTTGAGGAAATTGAAGAAGTGATCTCAAAGTTTTGGGGCTTTATTTTCCCCCCATCATTAAACTTCTAAGGATGTTAAAAGTCATTACCTGATGATAAATGAGGCACTTAGAAAGGTAAATATTGCCCCCTGACTAATAACACAGTAGCATTTTGTATAGAATAGTGAGAATTCTTGGAGAAATTTAACGGATTTCCCCCTTTCTGATTTCCTTTCTGACTGCTAGGGTTGCTGGGTATGAAATGAACTCTTATGGAAAGAGGCTACCTGGAATTTCAGAGTAAAACATAATAAGAATGTAAAAGCACCTAGTAAAAATTCTTAAACCTTTACACTTCCGGAATCTTTGTTTTTGTTAACATCCCCTTTGTTTTCCTGACACATGTTAAATATTTAAAATATTATAGATATTAAATGTTTTTATGATCTGAATTTGTTGGGGAAACTTGAGGTCAGAAAGAACCAAAATATGAACCCCAGTAAACAATAAGCCATTTGAGCACAGGAACTGGAACTGTTTTCACCCATGTGTGTATCTTTACAGTCTAGCATGTGGCACAGAGTAGAACATTAGTAAGTGAATATTGAATGAATGAATAAAACTAGGGCTACTCATAAGAGTCAGGAAAGGCATAAGAATAACCACCACCACCATTACCAACACCACAAACATTCATTTAGTAACTTTTGTATATATTAAGCACTTTTTATTCACCATCACAAAATGGTTGTCTGATTCTTCCTCCCACCACCAATGAATGAGTTTTATTCTTGGTTTACCTCCTCGCCAGTGCTTGCCATTGTTAAACTTTTTAACTTTTGGCAATCTTATGAAAGGATAACTATGTTCTTTTTGGTTTGTATGTATTATGCTGAATGTTAATGATTAGAATTTCTTTTTCATTTTAATTAATTAAATTTATAGGGGTGACATTGGTTAATAAGATTATATAGGTTTCAAGTGTATGGCAGCATTACATCTTTTCTTGTGGCTGAGCAGTATTCCTCTGTATATGTGTACCACATCTTCACCAGTCGCATATTGAAGGGCACTTTGGTTGTTCCCATGTCTTGGCCATTGTGAGTAATGCTGCATTGATCATAGAGGTAAAGAGCTCATTACAGCTCAACACCAAGCAAACACAATCCAATTTTATTTTTTGAATAGGTTTTACTTATTTATTTTTAGACAGAGGGGAAGGAAGGAAGGAAAAGAGGGGGAGAAACATCAATGTGTGGTTGCCTCTCTCACACCCCCTACTGGGGACCTGGCCTATGAGCCAGGCCTGTGCCCTAGCCTGGGAGTTGAACCAGCAACACTTTGATTCACAGGCCAGCACTCAGTCCACTGAGACACACCCGCTAGGGCCACAATCCAATTTTAAAAATGGGTACAAGACTTGAACAGACACTTCTCCAGAGAAGACACACAAATGGCTGACAGGTATATGAAAAGATGCTCAACTTTACTAACCATTAGGTAAATGCAAATCAAAACTACAATGAGGTACCACCTCGCACTTGTTAGAATGGCTATTATCAACAAGAAAAGTAATAACAAGTGTGGAGAGGTCGTGGAGAAAAAGGAACCCTCATTCACTGCTGTTAGGAGAGTGTAAAACAGTATGGAGTTTTCTCAAAAAATTAAGAATAGAGTTACCATATGACCAAACAATCCCTCTCCTGGGTATTTCCCCCAAAAATTACTGTCCTTCATAAGTTTATTAGTCATTTGGATTTTCTTCTTTTGGAAAGTATTGAATTTATTATCTATATTCTAGTCTTTTTTCTATTGATTTGGAAAAGTTTTTATCATAATCTGCATATTATTCTTCAATTATATGTGTTTCAAATATCTTCTGTCATTTTACTACATGATTTTTACTAAATGGTAGCTTTTTTATGTTTTTTTTAATAGAGAGAACTTCATTTTAATGATCAAATTAATCAAGTTTTCCTTTATGGTTAATATTTCTTGTGCCTCATTTAATGAGACATCATTGCCTAATCCCAAGGTCTAAAAATGTTTTCTGTATTATCTTACATACTCTTTACTATTTTGTCTTTCAAATGAAGTCTTTTTTTACATAAAATTGCTTCCAGTGTGTGGTGTGAGGTAGAGATTAATATTTAACTTTGTACAGATGAACAGCCAATTGTCTTTGCACCCCCTTTTTTAAAAGGACCTATGTATTGCTTAGAATGTTCAGGCATGTGTATGGGGAAAACTACACCATTACCAGAATGGTAGTCCTCTGTTCACAAATAACAGTTTTACAGCTATTACACCAGACATAATTGGCTAGGTTATTTAATCTACTCGATAATTTTTAAAAATTTTAAATTCTCTGGCTTAAACCTATTCCATTATGGGTCTGAAAGGAGTCTCTGCTAAAATTAGTCAAATGTCTCTACTCACTCAATCACTCAGGTGCCATGTGATCAGGATGTCAGAAATGATTATTGGGGAGATCTAATAAAAAATAGTCTTTCTTTCTGGTCACCTAATATACAGCTTACTGTGCCTATAGCAACATATTATTCTTTCTCTCTCTCTCCCCCAACAAGGGAGACAATGCAAAAATCCCATCCAGACATATGGCATGAAGCACAAAGTCCAGAGTTACTGGCGTGGTAGACTGGACACCTCCACTCTGAGCTCCACTATCCCCCCACTCACCAAAGAGGTCCCGGTCCCAAGCTCTGAAACCTATGAGCATATGTTGCATGGTAAAAGAGACTTTACAGATATAACTAAGGTTGCAAATATTAAAATAAAGGACTTATCCTGGATTATCTGAATGGATCCAGCCTTATCTCAGAAACCCTCAGTAGCATAGAGCTTTCACCAGCTAGAAACAGGAGAGTTAGGATCCAGGGCAGGTTTGAGTGATTCTCTGCCTGGTGCTGAAAAACCTGTTGGGAATTCCTGAACTCTCATTAGACAGACACTGAGAAAGCCCCTGATGTCCTTTGATTAGGCCCCAATGTTATTGTCTGATTGAACTATTGACTCTGCTTTCCAGAGTTCTTCCTTCTCTGTTTTCCCCCATGGCCACATCAGAAATGGACATTGAAGAATTTAACCACCTTTGGAAATGTGTTGTTCCTTGGCTTGTCGCCTGCTGATTGAGTCTTACATGTTTATTTATGTCTCAGTCACAAACCTTTTGCGTCTGGACTTGTCGTTTTTTTTTATAGTACACGTGGTAGAAAACTGTTTGGCCCCATGAAACAAAAACCACACCCATGATTCTTTTCAATGCATATGTCCTAGAGTTCCAGACATGCCTTTAAGTCATACTTCTTTATTTCAATGCTTCTTCATCCCATATTCCTCCCTCTCCCTTTTTCTTGCTCTCTACCCACCCCAACCTACTCGATTGTCAATTCTGTGAGCCTATCTGGTTTAAACGAAAGATCAATCTTTTTTCTGAGCCACTTGATCAATTGGGAGCCTCACACTTGGTGCCCTTCTTCTGATCCATCTTTGCCTCAGTGTTCTCATAGTGCTTTGCATATACATCTATTCTACAAGTGACTATATTTTTCATTTTCCTGCAAATGTCTCTGAGTCATCAAAGACAGATACTTTGTCTTATTCAGCTTGTATATTCAGCTTCTAGCATGCAGACTGACAAATAGTTGTTGACTCACTAGACTGTAGTCAACCCATAATAGTTTTTGAAAAAGTTGATATATCCAAGTGCCTATTAAACTTAGAGGGGCCTCACTTGAAAAAAAATAAAAATAAATAAAATAAAAAGGAATCATAATCTATAATCATTTACAGTCTGGTTAGGGATTTAGGCAATTGGGAAGTTGTAGCAAATGAATGGATTCTTAAAATAATATGTGGTTATTTGGGCTGAAGCTGCAAAGTCCATGTCTCTGAATCTGAAGGAAATATTGTCCTGCCAATAGCATTGTCAAAAGTGTACAAAATGCAGTGTCTGGACCTTCCTGACTCACAAAGAACCGTATCCTTAACCAACAAAAGACATGGCAAAAGCATATATTACCCCAGCTGGAAAAGCTTGTATGGAAGTAAACTGCAGTTTATACTATTAGGGAATTGCTTGCAATTTTAAAAAATGGACAGGTTCAGATATAATTGTCTATAGAATTTTTAAACTAGAAAGTGAGCACTATAAAAACTCATAATCCAGTGCTTCAGTTTTGTGGGAAGTGTGACTATACTGGAGCATTTTTCTAATTTTTTTTCATTGATATCTTTTTGATCTAGCAAGCAACACTTCTTATATAAAAATGAATATCTCTATGTCTGAGGATTGTGTTTAGACAAGATTCCTCAAAAAGTCATTGTACAGTGGCAATTAAATATGACTCATTCCATGTTAAAACTCTGCAGAGGACTTGCTAAAATGAGCTTACAAAAGATCCATTATAAAAGATGGGCCTGTAAAAACTTAGAGTAACTTAAATGAATGGAAACCATTTTTATTTTAAAGGTTTTATTTTCAGGTTTTTAAAAATAATTTTATTTTGGAAAGAAGCTCCCATCTTTTGGAAATTAAATTGTCAATATGGAGAAAATACTATACTTCTTGCTCCCTTATAAGCCCCATGCGAGGGTGAGATTGCTGAAACATTAGCCAGCTTTGTTGCACTGCTTGATGAAGAGGGTGGGCTGACCTAAGACATCTCAGTATGTTGCTTTGACTTTGTGTTCCTGAGTTATTGGAGTTTTTTCAAAGATTTTATTCATTTATCCCTAGAGAAAGGGGAAGGGAGGGAGAATGAGAGAGAGAGAAACATTGATGTGTGAGAGAAACATCAATTGGCTGCTTCTTACACATGCCCCACATGACTGGGGACCTGACCCACAACGTAGGCATGTGCCCTGACTGGGAATCAAACTGACCACCTTTCACTTTATGGGATGATGCCCAACCAGCTGAGCTAGGGCCCAGGTCAGGCCCATGAGTTATCAGAAGTTAAGGACCCTGAGTCTTGATAGGTTTGTTTTGAGGCCCTTACTTGACCTTTATGTTCTTAGTGCATTTTGTTAAGGTTATTTACAATATGTAGTAAGTAAACACATTTTTGTTGTTATTGTTATTATTTGTTTTTTCTGTCTTTGCTAATCTAACTTCTGATGATTGGTTAAGCTATAAAACTTGCTCAAAAAAACTGGCTTCTGATCATCTGTCTCTCTATTTTAAAATAATTTATTCTGCTTCTTCCTACAAAAAATTGAAGACAATATGATTAATAAGGAGTGCTCATAAGACATTTGACAAGTCTGCCACTTTTTTTCTTTTTCTATTTGCTGTGTACATCCTGCTTTAAATTAAATTTTTAGAAATAATGTTTAGGTATCTGTTATCTCTATTTAACCATTCTGATACTTATTTAAAATTGTGTACAATAAAATGAAATTATAAGAGGAAAATAATAAAAAAGAAGAAGCTTTTGCCCTAAAAGTTTAATCACTTTTGGCAGTAAAATAGAAAGACCAGTGACTCCATTGAAGGTGACAGAGCAATTCCATATAAACACCACGTGGAGTCAACTGGTTTTCACCTTGGTGACAGACAGGCTTGTGTCCTGACTGTGACTGTGCTACTGTACCTATAGGCACGAACTTAGAACATAATAGCTATCAATTGTTTTCTGTTGCATGAGTGCAGCAAACAACAGTCCCTCTGCTTTTCTTTTATTATGCATTAACCATTATCTTATCTCGTTAACCATTTTATGAGCCTCATATATTTGCTAAGACAGTGTAGATACTTATTTACAATATCTAATTAATCTTACAATGTCCCTTGAGGTAGGCATATTATCTCACTATCACAGATTAGAAAATCAAGTCTCCGAGGGATTTAAAGAATGGCCGAAAGTGGTATAACCATTAAATGATAGGACATAAATTAGAAACCTGATTTGTCTGCAAAGGCCACAAAACAGCTATATTATTCACATTGGCACACTAAAATCAGACTTATCTTTGTGGAAAAAAATGCCAGATCATGGAAAGCTCTTGTTTGCATAGGACTTACTTAGACTAGTTTATGAAAAAAGTATGATAATAATAACAGGAGTTATAAGAATGCATAATCATGTTCTAAAACCCAAGTACAAACATGCAATCATACCTCGAGAGAAGCCCAAATCAGGAGTTGGGAGACTCCCAAGAACTGAGATTTTTCTCTTATAAAGCTTGTAACATACAAACACATGTAAAAATGTCCCTGTGTGAAGTGCATTGAGGGGGAAGTTCATGGTATTATGAGAAAAACTTGATTCAGGCTTGCACAGAACACCTCATGTGCTGAGATGTACACACTGAGGAGTCATTAAGTAGAATTAAAAGAAGAAGAGCACTCCAAGTTGAAGTCCTCTTTCCTTTCTGGACTCCGCCATAAGTTACTACTTCCGAGAGATCTCTCATCTTCCCAGTGGAAATTGCATCCCTACCATTACTTCCTCACCCTTCGTTATGCTTTGATTTCATGCCGCTTTAATACAGTTTCCAGTTATGTATGTGTGTTGATTTTTTAAGTATTTATTTTTCTTACTCTACTATATACTGAATATAAATATCTGGGCTACTTTTGAGAACATACCTGCTTTGAGCCAATCCACTGACCACAGTCAAGATTCATGAATAAAAGCATGGCTGCCAAGGTGATTGGTGGTGTGCAGGTGTGAAAAGAGCAGTTCGGCGATCATTTGAAAGTTTTAATATTCATTGAGCTCTCACTGTGTGGAAGGTATTGCATGAAAGAGTGGGAATACAGATATAAACATGGACAAAACTCACCATTTATAAAGCTCACAATCTAGTAGGAAGAGCCAGATAATAACCAAGTACATTTGTAACGCAATTATATTCTAGAAGAAAAGTGCTATGGGGGACCAGGAGAGAGAGAAAACAAGCTGCCATTTTAGGTAAGAATGACAAAGAAGGCCTTCTTGAAAATACAACATTTTGACAAGGGGTTGGAGGAGGTAAGGACACAAGATATATGGGTATCTATAGTCTCAAAAAAAAAGATGGTTCATCATGTTGAAAGGTACTCAGAGAAGTGGGTTTACAACACTGTGGCTTCTACCCTTCCCACCTCTCATGCTGCCCCTTCCAACACTGATGCTTCACTTTTCTCTCTTGCTCTTCCCCATATTGCCAGAATGGCCCCAGTGCATTTCAGTGTAGCAAGACAGGAAAAATTATGACAATATTTCAAAAATATTAATGCAACATCAACGTGTTGCATACTATACAATTTAGAGTTGGAGTCTTCTATGATGATCTGAATGTGGATTATCAGTTAAAACTTTTTTCCATCAAAGCAATTAGACAAGATGAAAAAGTGGGTGTGTATGAACTAGTTTGGGTCTATGTTGTTGTATACCAGTAGAAGTAAGTAGTCAAACTCTAAATATAGTACTGGTTAATTTGTGTTTTCATAAATTCATTCCTTTATTTTTTAAGTGAAAATACAAATTGATGTCTACAATCTACCCTGTACTAAGCACTGAAAATACACTCAAAATGAGGCAGAAATGGTTACTACATAAATGGAGATCAAATATATAGTAAGGGTGCAGGTAATAAATAACATTTGTAGTATAATTTTCATGTCTATGCCTTGGTTCCCAAACCAGTTTAGAATCTCCTTCTGAAAGAAGCTGTGTAGCTCTCTGTCTCAGAAAACGAGCTAGCGCAGTGATCAGAGTGGCCATTAACTCAATTCATATTGCCAATATGCAATGATAGCACTGGCATTGACATTAAACCCATCTAGTCTACCTACCCGCTCCAAGTTTTACAACACTGAGAAATGTAAATAGGCTTGCGTAAGATCAGAGACCTTATGGTTAGTTGCAGTGTTTGAACTTGTAATGAGAACATCTGGGTGCTATTTCTACCATATTACCCCATCATATCTGTCTGCTTTCTCTTTCTCCTCCTCATTAAAACAGCAGAGTGGAGAAATGTGTGTGAATGCGCATAATTTATGCACATGCACACTCACACACTAGATTTAAGTAACCCCTATCTGTTGCAAAATTTCCATTGATATGCATAACATGGGTAAATATTATTCTTTTAAAGTTTTTCTCTGTTGTTTAATCATCTGGATACATATCCTTACCAAACCCTCAGTTTATTATCATCCATCCTACAAATTCCATCCTGAATCTCAACTTCTTTACAAAGCTAGTACTGAAATCCGAGCTGGCAATATGCACCAAAAAATTTAAGCCAATTCTGTTTTGAGTTGCACTGAACCTAGTATATTGAACATAATAAACATTCGGTAATTAATTCTGAGTTAAATATAGATCCAATTTATTACCCAATTAGACATAATTTTCTCAAAGGCAGGAATCATGTTATGATGGTGTATTTTCTCCACAGTTTATGGTAAAGTTCTGAGAACATAGGCACATACAAGAGTTTGTAACTGGAAAAAACCTTAAGAATAATCTAATTTAGTCTCCTCATCTTATAGAAGATAAACATTATTTTTAAAATGAAATAAGGTCTTTTTTTAGATAATGGTATTAATTGGTAGTGCTGATATTAAAATCCTAGTCTCATAATGTTCTGATATACAATATTGAATTCCTCAAGTGATATTCAGTAAAAATTTGTTGAAGTAAACTTAACTTTATAGTGTGTGCATTAGAATACATATGTGTGTGTGTGTATATATATATATATACACACACATATATAATATATATTCCTATTTAGATGAATTTTAAACAGTATGTATCAGCTTACAAATAATAAGTAAAGTGGAGTTCAGTCTATACCTCATGCAACCCACTCAGGAACTTTAAATAGAATAAATATTTGAAAAAATCATGGTGACAATGAAGTTAATTGTTCTCACCATGTTAAGATTGGCATTTTTGTTCTGTGTCATGAATATCTGACAATCATCAGCCTGAGTCACCACCCGTGACATTTTCTTCTTCTCTTAACATACTATTGTAAAAAAAAAAAAGTTTCCTTCTTCTTTCTTTGATTAATACATCGCCCTGCTTTGAAAACCCCCTCTGCAACTTCCCAGGCTCAGCTTCAGTTTTCTTTTAGAACCCCTGTGACAGGAGCTTGCCAAGAAATTAGGGAGAAATTATACAGAGTAAAAAAAAAAAATAAACAAACACAGAATTTAATAAAGGCCAATCCCTTTCTTTTAAATGTGAGAAATGGAGGCATGGAATAAAGAAACAATTCCCCTAAGATTACATAGTTTGAAGTAAAATTGGCAAAAGAAATCAGACCCCTGACTTCAAGTTTTTTAACATAAGCAACAGAAATGTATTGCACATATTTCTGGAGGCTGAAAATTCAAGATCAGGGAGGCAGTGTACTCAGGTTCTGGTGAGAGCCCTCTTCTGGGTTGCAGAGGGCCAACTTCCTGTGTTCCCACACAGCAGGAGGAGAAACCTCTAGGCCCTTCATTGCCTTGTAAGGGCACTAATTCATCAAGAGGACTTAACCCCCATGACCTCATCCAAACCTAATTGCCTCCCAAAGGTCCCATCTTCAAATATTACCATGCTTGAGATCAGGTTTTAACGTAAGAATTTAGACTGGCAGTGGAGGCGGTGGGGAGGGGGGAGTCCAAACATTCAGTACACAGAACTTGGCTTCATATAAGTTCTTCATTTTTATTTGTGAATTTTTTAGCTTTTGTGGATGCATAAAATGTTTAGAATTGAATCATATTTTTAAATATTTTTGTTTAAATCTTGAGAGTAGTCAGCTTAATTTTCAGCAAGTGCCACTTTATTTTTTTAACTCTCAGTTAATTAATAGACTCTTATTTTTCTCTAAACCTCATAGGCACTATTGTATCAGATTGGAAAAGACTATTCTATGTCTACTAGTCAGACATTCTTTTAATCCTGACTCTGATTTTCACTAGACAAGTTTCAGATGGCACAAAGCATTCATGGAAAATTGATAGGGATAAGGCTGGTCGAGAGGTTGATTCAGATTGTTTGCAGTCTTTACTGCTTTGTTAGGGAACCTAGATTATATCCTGCAGTCAGTGGGAAACCAAGAGATTTTGAAGCAGGAAGATGTTCTCACACCGTAACATAAGAGAATTAATCTGGCCATGAAACAGAGATAGGAAGACTGCAGACAAGGACGCCTACAGGGTATAGCTTATTCAAGGCATAGGATAGGGACCAGAATTAGTACTGTGATATTTTGCATACACATCCCAATTAAATTAAGAGATGAGCTTAACTGACAAGCAGTGAAATTAACACCGAGTCCCCACTGCAAATAATGGGCAGGCTTGGGGGAAAATGTTGTCTTTCCAGAGGAAGCTGAACTCACACTACTGGGAAGTTCAAAATGAAATAGACAACTTATTTCCCAAGCAACCAGGATGTGACAAGCACTTCCACACCGGGGACCTGTTCCCCAGGGCAGAGGCTTGCTCTGTCTGTGCCCAGAACATGTGACGTTTGGTTTACACAATGTGCCAGCTTGTGATTCTAACAAAGGCCACCTGGTGATGATGAGCTTTTGAGATGAGCATACACATCTACGCCACTTCTTCAGTAATGAATTGCTTCTTTTGTATCACTCGCCAACACCTTTTCTTAAAAATATTTGGCACCTGGGGAAAAACACCCTTTACTTTGACTCCCTAAGCATTTCATCGGATTGACTTTCTGTTGTTGTTAAACAGAAAGAGATGAATTAAACTAGGTCTTTAAACTGATGAAAATTATTGACATGAGGCAAGTTAAACATTTACGGTTGTATGGGAAGAATCATGAGCAAGGAAATTAGTAGAAATTCAAACCAGCCACCAACTCACATTTGGGTGCTTTTAATAACAAAAATAAAATTGTTTCTTTGGTGTCTTCCCAAGGCCAAATCTCAAAAGATGATCTTTATTTGCAAAAGGGAGAGAGAAGTACAGAGTATTTTCTAAAAGGTAAGGAAAACAAAGTTTTATGGAAACAGAAAGAGGCCCAGTGACTGTCTCTAGGTACACAGGCATTTTTGGAAAGGATTGGATGATAAGCATACAAGGAGATCTGTCTATGGGACCACATCAGTCACAAATATGAAGCAGGCATCCTAGTATAGGAAAGAGAAGGTTATATTTAAAGTTGGGAGAGGAGAGCTTAAGCTCCTAAATTTCGATCACCTACGAGATCCTGAGCTAATCCCCTCTCCTCTCAAACCTTACTTCTCCTATCTTTAAAATGGAAGGGTGGGGCTTAGTTTGAGCTAAGGTCCCTTTCACTTCCAATTTATTGGGATTCCTTGTTTCATACCCAGGATGTTTAGCCCTTAACCTGCGAAAGGAAGGGTCGGCTTTTCAGGCCATGGAGAACTCAGGGGCAGGCTTGCTGAGTAGGGACACACTGCGAAGGTGACTCCATGACGCTGTGCCTACCAGAGAGAGAGACAGGTTTTCCATCTGGGATAAGATATGCATTTGTTAAGAAACTCTATTTTTTTCTGGTTAATGGAGTTTTTCAGAAGGAAATAAATGATTTGGGTCTATTAATGAAGCAGGAGCAACAGCCGCACATTTTTGAGAGCCCCATTAAATGTGTTCTGTTTCTTGCACTGTCTCTGTTCATCTGGGTGAGAACTGAAGTGCACATTAAAAGGCTGAATTAAGTGAAGGGCTAAATGAACCAATTAATTCTTTTTTCTCCAATACAATGGCGGTGCCAAGCAGAATGCAGAGTAGCCTGAAGTTGACCCTTACATATCTCTCACTTTGACTTCCTCTGAAAGACACAAAATTCATGTCCCCGCTCACCTCCAGAGTCACAGCTATATAGTTATGTAAAGTAAAGGGGTTTCGATGATAAGATATAATTATATTTTAATGAAGTAGCAGTCACACTGAATACATGACTTTGTCCCAGTCCCTGATCTTTGGCCCAACATTGGTCTTTAATATTTTCCTTTAATACCACATAACTTGAATACCGCATAAAAAGTTTCAGTATAAACCTTAACACTTTTTACAATACTTTCATCTCTAAAGACATTGATATATTCCTATATTTCTTGATAAATTTTTATGGATCTAAGAGAAAGTAAAGTCTATGGTTTGCATTATAACCACAGATTTTGGATTCAAGCTGAGCTGATATTTAATAGCAACTTTGTGACCTTAAACAGTTACTTTTTAAAAAATCTGCTGATACTTAGAGAGAGGAGGTACTAAGAGACAGACAGACAGAAACAGAGACAGAAACAGAGAAACATCAATTTGTTGATTCTTGTATGTGCCCTGGCTGGGGATCAAACCTGCAACCTTGGTGTATTGGGACACTAACTGAGCTACTCTGCTAGGGCCCTTGAACAAGTTACACAACATCTCTGAGATTCAGTTTCCTCATCTGGAGCATAGTACAATAATAACGCTTCCTTAGAGGGTTGCTGTGATTACTGCGTAAGATAATTCATTTCAAATAATTGACAAAATATCAAGTACATAGTAAACACACAGGAAATAGAAGTTGTCATCATTTCCTTCCCCATTCTTGGGACTACATAATAGCATGGCTTCCTTGTGGTATACGGGAATAAATAATTTATCGCAAAGACAATAGAACTATCCCTGGGATGGAAGAAGCCACACAGCTGATATAGGCATTTTGCTATGTGTTACTTTATCAGGATTCTCTACTCTTAGGCACAATGGGACATGATCCCTGATGACCCAGGCAAGAGAACAACTGGGTGTGTCCTGCTGCTCAAGTCCCAACTCTCCCTTGCAGCCAGACACTGAAGTGCCTTCTACCTCATTCACCTCCCCTGAAATCGGACAAATATCACACCTCTCTCATAGAATAATGGTGAGGAAAAGTGAGTTCATGCATGTATCTTATTAAAACAAACAAACAAAAATAAATATTTTATATAATGCAAACTATATTCCAGAAACTCTTCTATGTGTTTATAGTACTTTAATCATCATAACAACATGGGTGTCCTGGAGTTGTCTCATTCTGGATCATGAGAGCTAATTGTTAAATACTCAAAAATTTTGTGAGCTCTTTGTTGGTAACTTCTAACAGGTGTTGTTATGAGTCTTTACACGGAAGTTGGCAGACACAAACAACACTGAACAATCCTGTAAAGCAAGCACTATTATTATCTACCCTGTTTTACAGCTAAGACACTGCAAAAATAAGCAACTTGTCCAAAAGCCATGGTGATTCTTAGAGCTGATATTCAAACCCATGCTGTCTGAATTCTAAGTTTATGAACTTAAGCTCTGTATTATGAAGCTTTTTCACTTTAAACACTATATGTAAATGCTCAATAATGTTAGCTATTATTAACAGTGAGAAAGCATTTCCCTCACTGCTTTTTCTCTTGTCCCCTGCATTTCTCACATAAACTCAGGTGTTGACCTTGGATGTGTAGAAAGGAACTACAATGACTATTTCCACTGCTACTACTACTACTACTACTACTACTACTACTACTTATTATTATTATTATTATTACTATTCCCACAACACACTGAAATCATCAGAAGGAACTACAGAGTAGGATCAAGTCTCTGTACTGCAGGAGGCAGCACAGCTGTGTATATAGTTGTCTGCAGTGTGGGGAGCAGGGATGAACATGCCATTTGCATGAATGTCCCCTTCCCTGCTGCACATGAAAAGAAGTCTATCAGGGGGAAGAGTGACTGTGATAGAGGACCTCTACCTCACCTCCTTTCACCTCTGCAGGTAGCTGTGTTTAAGCTCCCAGAAATACATTGTTCCAGACAACTGTCATCTCTCTCTTGAGTTTACACCAATTAATTGTGGTTTTGGATTTAAATGGGCCACTGGTGAGCTGGAGAGGGTGGGGGCACCCATAGGAAAATGAACATGCTAAGTCTGATTCTTCATGAGTAAAATGTGAAAGCAATAATATCTGTTTTCCTGGCTTGAGGTGGTACCTGAAGCTGATAATTCAATGTAAGACTCCTAAACTAGGAAGTAATAGACAAATATCAAGGCAGTGCTGTTAGCAGAGACCATGGATGCTACACTCCATGAAAGTCTTTACTCTCTTTCTAAAGTCAAGAATCAGATACAATATTAACAATAGTCACTGAGAACTTACGTGCCAAACATTGCAAAGGACTGGGGACTTGGACATGTCCCACAAGTATCCTTGAATTTAAGGTACTTAGAGACTATAAAGCGAAATAATTACATATAGATATTTTTCATAGATACTTGAGCAACTCAGAATATGGAATAAGTTATTCTTCTGTAAAGTGTTAGGTGTTATCAAAGAGGAAGAGAGAGAGGACTCATGGTCACAGACAATGAGGGGCATTGCCTGTGGGAGTCGGGGGATAGAGTTGGGGTGAGCAATGGGGGAAAAAGCAGGACAATTGTAACTGAACAACAGTAAAATTTTTAAAAAGTGCCTAATATAGAAGGTAATATGGGTATTCTAGATAAAGACTAGCTAAGCCTAAATCCAGAAAGTTAAAAATGCCGAGCTCATAGAGGGAGGTAATCTGGCATGAATAATAGACTGTACAGTTCTGGCTGGAGCCATAAAATGGCTAACTTTGAACTTCTGACCCCACATCACATTATCTCTGAATTTCACCTTGCCTTATTAAGGATGTTCTTTTTATTTCCAAAGTATAAAAAGATGGATATATTCAAGACCTGGTAATACCAAGTTTTTATATACAGTGAAGCCTTTAATTTCCTCTGTATTTTTTTAATTACAACATAATGCACGTGTACATCCTCACTATTGAAATATTCGAGCATACACAATACAAAGAAAACATGAAAATCTCCACGTTGTCCCCACAGTTTCTCTCCGAAAGCCTGCTACGGTGAGCCCTGGACGAGCATCCTGCCAGGGCTGCGCAGACTCCAGCACACAGCTGCAGGCACTTAGGACCTACACAGGGACTCTCTCTTACCTTCAACCCCTTGCGTTCCTTTTACTTAAATGTATTTTCCACAACTTGCTATTTTTACTTAAACAATTTATATTGTGATATATTTGAATAGCAAAATGCAGGCCTATATTATAGTGTTCAAATATTATTTTATTATCATCATCATTAGAAAAATACCACATAAACACATCAAGACATTCAGATGGTACCCCCCCAAAAGTCTAAAATTAACGTGAGTCTCTTTTCCAACTTTTTCCCAACTTCACATTTTTCAGTGTAACTATTACATAAAATTTTTCCTTCAAAAAACTTCCAATTAATATACATATTTCTGTAGCTATCTATCTATATGTACACACGTGTGTATGGATCAAATGCTATACACATATATAAAGGATTTAGTCAAATAAGAGTATTATAGACAGGCTGTGCTGTGTCATGCCTTTAAAAAAACTAAGAAATAGAAGTTAGAGATTTTTAGCTATCGCTTCACATAAAGAACAATATTTGTTTTAATGGTTAATAGTATTCTCATAATATGGTTGCCAAATACTTCGTTTAACTAGTCTTCTGTTGATAAATTTAGGTTAACTTTTGATTTTTTCTATCACAGATATTACTGAATTATGTACCCCTCTGTACACAAAACATTATTCTTAGGCAAATTTGTCAAACTATATACATAAGCCAAGTTCTATTCACATGCATTTCTAGCAATAGTGAGCCAGTTTGTCTCGGTATTCCTTACCTCTCCAGCAGGTACTCATTCTTTCAAAGACCACTTTATGGACACCAATAAAGTTTCAGGCACTCTTCTAGGTAAGCTATGGTGTGGCAACTAAGAGAAATATTACTGCTAAATTTAGGGAGCTCACATTATAAATAGCAAAATGTAGGTAATAAAGGAAAGTATGTGTTCAATCTGTAACTGACTGAACAGTCACTGCCTTTGGCGGGGGGTGTATAAAAAGGGGTAAAGGGAGTCAAATATGTGGTGACAGAATGAGAACTTGAAACCTATAGAATTGTATTAACTGTGCCACCCCAGTAAATGTAATAAGCTTTAAAAAATAAGTGCATAAATGGAGATAGATAAAAGGATAGATGGTGGATGAATGGATGAGAGGTCACAGATAAGAGATAGATGAGAGATAGATAGAAAAGGCAAATTATATCAGAGAATTACCAACATGTGGTATAGATAGGAAAATAAAATATACAGCAACTGTGAGAAAGGAGCCACCTTAAATACAACTGTTTTCTCTGAAAATATGCCTTTAACTACAGCCATAACTTAAAATAAAATTACAAAATTTGTGATAAAGCCATTGTTTCATTATTATTTATTTCTCTAAAATAGTCACCCTGCATAACTTTTCATAAGCTTTGAACCAATTTTATTTTCCCATCAAATGGTTGCCCCTCTTCTTCATTTCTGTTGAATATTTCACTAACTTATGAGGTATAAGCTTTTACATTTTTAAATTATTAAATTTAATTTTTAAGATACAAATTTGCTCAAAACTTGTGTACTAATATGTTGTGAATAATACTGAAGGTGGTTAATTTTGCACAATCCTACTCTTGAATAATTTTTCCACCATATGGATTATATACAGACAAGACTTTCCATATTTTCTTTAGAATGATTTAATTATCTTTTGTTTTAAAGAATACCAGTAATATAATCAGTGTCAAAATCCAAAGCTTAACACTGAACTATAATTTACGAAGAAAACCTCAGAAAAGACTCTGTATTAAGGGTCAAATATTCCCTGTCGTTTCTACATTTCCCAGGCACAGGTTACATCAATTTGCATTTCTTATTACACTTGAACCTCAGCCTTCCTCTCATTCAGGCAAAGGAGGGATGAGAGATGAGGTGTGGTATCAACTGCGATGACTGCCTTTGCTTCTGCCTTTTGAACTCTGCAAGAAGATAAGGCAACAAATTAGTATAAATTTAAAAGACTCTATAGTTCATGTATTGTAAGTGAGGAAATAAACGAGAAACATCACACACTAGTGGGCTTCAGGGGTTTTCAACAGCTGAGTTTCCATTCAACAGCCTTGGGTGTTAGAAAACCAGCAGACAACTCACAATGGAGCCTTGGCAATTTCAAGGTTTCCTGAGTTTGTTTTCTGCTGTGCCTACCACAGAATGTTGTACATCCAACAGGAAGTTACGGATTTGTGAGCTGACCCCTACTGGTACACTCCAGCTTCCAATCTCCCAGGACAGATCAGTCACCATATGGGCTGAAATTTTGGCTTTTGAATTTTAGTGTGTTTTCTTTCCTTACTCCTCTGAATTTATGAATGAGAAATCTTATGTACCTGTAGCGAAGTGGAGCCAGAATAAACAGACCTGAGAAATAACTCTACTATGCAGGGACATTATGATATTATACAGGCTTGGTTAACTTCTCTGATCCACAATTTCTAAAATTATAGATCATAAAATTTTGTAAACTAATAGCAAATTCTTATATTATGACATTGGGAGAATTAAAGGAGAGTGTTGCAATGTGCACGTCTGCATGTCTGCACATAGTATACAATCAAAAGCAGTAAAGAAAAGGGGAAAGGTTTGCAGGAACAAGTATAAAGGACACATGGACAATAACAAGGGGCATGGAAACAGGAGGGAGGTGGGAAGGGCTGGAGGGTTGGGCTGCGATGGGAATAAAAGGCAGAAAACTGTACTTGAACAACAAAATTTAAAAAGCAATAAGATGTGTGTGTGTTTCTATGTGTTGCATCTTGTATCTTCTTCACTAACTGTTTCCTTCCTCATACCACATGGCTGAATACTTTCTGGACAGACTTCCAGCCATGTGATATGAAGAATATAGACATTTATTGAAGAAGATAAAGAAACATTATATGTAGGACACTGATGCCTCAGTCCCCTTCAAAGTAGATACTTTGGTATCACACAGTTCTCCCAATCACCATCAGCTGCCCTATTGTATTTTCCTGAATCTCATCAATGTTATGAAATCTCTTCCCTACAAAAGGTGAGTTTAGTTTTGGGAAAAGCCAGAAGTTGCAGGACACAAAATCTTGGCTGTGGAGGAGCTGAGTCACCTGGATGATTTTATGTTTTGCCAAAAAACTCTGCATGAGATGTGATGCATGAGTGGGTACATTGTCGTGATGAAGCTGCCAATCACCAATTGCCCACAGCTGTGGACTTCTGAATCATCCAAATAGTTTCTGTGGAGGAATATTCAAGCTTAACACTAAATTTGACGTAGATTTTTTGCTCTACTTGCTCAGTCACTTTGAATGTGACGGCCACACAGTGCACATGCTCACTCAACAGCATCAGCTGCCCCCCATAACTAGTACAGTGAAGTGCTCATTGTTCGTATATGTCCAGTCCATTCCAGTCCACTCTCACTGGCTGCCAGGTTACAACAATGTCACACAAACTATTCTCGAGATGCTAACAATGGTAGGACTTTTCCTGGACAGACCCTGTGTATCCTTCCAATTGTTTCTACATCCCTATCCTAATTTACTTCACCCCCAATACACAGACATTCTTATTTACAGTGTATTTAGAAGAGAGTGGTTTTCAACACTGTAGGTGTGTGAAAGTAGGTGTACGAGTGCATCTTAATGCAACTGTTATTTTCCTAAGTTTTCTCTGTTTCCTATAGTAATGTGATGCAAACATTACTAACAAACACTTGACCTCTCTACTGGCTCAAGGGCAAAGTTCTCATGTTTCATTGATGGGAACAAAAGAGAAATCAGAGTTCCATGTGCATAATTTCTTTCACCTATTAGTTTGTAGCTTGAAAAATAGTATGGAAGATAGAAATAACCATGTGCCTGGGCAGGATGGGAAGGAGGAGGATGTGTAGAGTTATTTAGAAAATTTAGAATAAAATAGAGCAATAGAAAATATAAACTATTTTACGAAAAGTGTTTCTCTGATAAAATGTCCAGTTTTTCATTTTGTAACACTGTAAGGAAGAGTGACAAAAGCCATACACACCTGCAGTCTTTAGATTTTTACTCTATTGGAACTATTTGTGTGAAATTTCCAAGGAAATGCCAGTATTCTTTTGGGTCAAAGTATTAAAATCGCCTTTAAATTTTATAACTGTCCAAAAACATAAAGATATCCATTACTATTGCTCGTTAGTAAAAGTTTACAAATAGGAGGAGAAAAATTAATAGAATTATAATTGAGCTGGCCACCTAATATGCTTCCAATATTATGTCATTCTTTATGGTAAATATAAACTTTTTGACAAAACCATCCTGTATCACTGATGATCTCATTTATGTTGGGGCCTGTGATTTAAGGGAAAAAGAAGATTCAGTAAACTAAATGTGTTTAATCAGTACAATTAAAAAACACATTGGGTACCTATTACATGTAAGACGCTGCTCTAGGCTCCTGGGAGTAAGACAGAGAATAAAATGGGCAAGGTAACGGCCCTTCCAGACTTGTATTCTAAATGTTACAAATTTTAAATCACATTAATTCACATGACATCCCAATGAAGTAGGCTGATTTTTTTTTCTCATTAAAAGATAAAGAAATAGGCCCATGTACATGAAGTACTTTTCTGGAGTTGAAGGTGTTTTTTACTGTAAAACCCAAGCTATTTTCATTTTATCTCATTGTGGAAAAATAAGGTAGAACAGCTACTATAGATTGTCCAAAGAAAATATAGCATATCTGACACAACCTTCTTTTCTGGCACAAAGAAATTGCTGATGGCAAAGTGGTTCTATCAATCCTGAACCAATCTGAAGTCTCTGGCTCCTACAGAGTTAGATAATACGTTCCTGGAAGGACTCCGGAGTGCAAAAGCACTACTTGTTACACTTGGTCTGTGAAATGTACCTTAATAAAGAAGAGGAAAAGGTGTGAATGCACCCTCTGGTTCTTTGTAACTGGTTATTCACATTGAAACAAAAAAAACATGAAAAGGCTGAACACAAGCATCCAACAAATAGCATTCATCTAGGACATTCTGGAGGCCCCTGAGTGAATGAATGAGTCATAGCTCGGCTCTACTGCAAACGTGTAACATCAGGAACCGCTTTCTATCCTTATAATCTAGTGGCCAGAAATAAATGGTACCAAGCTTTATTCTATAAGGCTCCACCAAAATTTACTTTCAATGAAGATGATCTGGAGAAAGTTTAGGTGATATCATTTCCCTGGAGTCCTTTTCATTTAAAAAAATTATTCTCCCAGTGGTTTCATCATGAAATATTGTGACCAGAAGATCTCTGAAGAATGAGATTACTGTGGGTGTACACATGGAGTGGTGCTTCTTATATCCATTTCATTTATGATTTTGATCATATTGGTTGCTGCTTTTGGATAATGTCAGATTAACATTTATTTGAAACTCTTGTGTTCTAGAAGTGAGTGGCATGTACTCAGCAGAATTCTAGTTCCATAAAATGTTGTATAAAAGTAAAAAGAAAAGAGAGGAGGAACTTCTATAGTCAATTAAGTTTGATAAATACTTCGCATATTATCTCATCTCATGGAGGCTCATTTTAGCATAAAATCATGTTAAGTTCTCTGAACTGCCTTATAAAAGTGAGATCTGATTAACATATTTTGTTCGATGAATCCAAACTATATTTTACTAGTGAGCTTTTTTACATCAAATGATTGAGTCCCTTTAGAACATATTCTTTGGAAACCTGAACTAAATTATTATGTTAGAAGAAGTCAAGATAACATTCCAAATAGCCATACATTTATATTTTCCATAGTTTCATATAGTCAATAGTCAAGTTGCACTAGTCTGTTTAAATAGAATTTTTAAAAGCATTTTTAAAAATATCAATGGCACTAATAGGTGAGATCATATGGTATTTTTCTTTCACCATCTGGCTTGTCACTTAGAATTACCTATAAGCAGAACCTAATCAACAAAACAAACAAGCAAGAAAAATATAATCAGAGACATTGAAATAAAGAACAAACTGACAGTAACCAGAGGGGAGGGAGGAAGGGATAACAGGGGAAAAGGGGAAGGGTTGTAAAGGAACATGTCTAAAGGACCCATGGACAAAACCAAAGAGGGGTAGGATTGAAGGTAGGAGGTGGGGGTGGGTGGTGTAGGGGAGAGCATAGGGGGGAAAATGGAGACAACTATACTTGAACAACAGTAAAAATTTTTAAAAATAAAATAAATAAAAATAAATATATCAGCCCTGGCTGGTGTGGTGCAGTAGATTGAGCACTGGACAGTGAAGCAAAGGGTCACTGGTTCTATCTGCAGTCAGGGTACATGCCTGGGTTGCAGGCCAGGTCCCCAGTGAGAGGCATGCGAGAGGCACTCACACGCTGATGTGTCTCTCCCTCTTTCTCTCTCCTTTCCCCTCTCTCTTAAAATAAATAAATAAAATCTTTTACAAAGTAAATAAAAGTATCAATTACAGAAATATAGAGTGAATGTGATAAGGTTTAAGGGTAGAAAGTATGAAACAAGATTTCCGTAGTATGATGAATTACGCAGCAGTGCAGTGACCAGCTTTAGGAAGGTAGGAGTTGCGAATCACATGTGGATGAGGATATTTAATTCTGGCTGAATTTAAGGAAGGTGCCAAACTCAATTGCTTCTGGGGGAGGAATAAATAAGATGGTGAATGATCTATAAATTTTGTGTTGAATAGACAAAAAATGTAAGAATCAAAAACTTTGATTTGAGAAGACTTGGGCTGCCATTTTGTTGTTTTCAAAACTACTTTAATAAATTCGTAAGTTATGTCTCAGCTTTCATTCTTCCCCTATTTCAGCCTTACACAGGGGCTAAATTGATTATTTTCTAATGTTAGTTACATTGTGTCATCTCCCTACTAAAAATCTTCTAATAAAATCCACAGTCCTTACCATAGTCTGTGAAATGTTAGTCTGTCCCTGGTTGTCACTGAACTCAATTCCCAGACAAATTCAGCCCACACTAGTTTTAACTGAAGTTTTGAAAACTACAAGCACATTTCTATGTGAGTCTTCACTCCTATGATTCCTTTTGTCTGGAGTGCTCTTTCAATGGTTATGCATTTGTCTCTCTCTGCTTCATTTACTCAAGTCTTGCTTCAGATGTCCCCTTCTAGATGAGGACTCCCCTCACCAGTCGTCTCCACACTGCTCCCTTTTCCTACTTATTTTACCAACAACTAATATGATGTTGTACATCTATTTGTTTACTTATTCTCTCCATATTAATAGAAGTAATACTAAATGCTATAAGACATAGTCTTGTAATTTTAGCAGCATAATACAGTAGAAGATAGTTTACCTATTTGTAAAAAGTTCGAATGTCAGTGGCAGCGGAGAGGTAGGATGGGGATCTGACCCACACAGTCATTCAGGGGTGGGGAAATGACATCTTTGACCTGTGGCTTTAAAGTTCACCCTGGCATCCTGTAGAGCTAGCAGGCAATACAGAGAGAACAGATGGCATGTGGAAAGTATATACGAGCCATACCTGAAAACAGTACACATCACTTCCTCTCACAATACTTTTGCTACATCTCAGTCTGGTGAGCAGCCATCACTTTAGGGAAGATTCAGTTGTCTGTCAAGAAGGAAGAACAGGACCCATCACAAGAAAAAAGTATGTAACTAGGTTATGGTGGATGTTAACTAAACTTATTGTGGAGATTGTTTCACATGTGTACATAGATTGAATCATGTTGTACACCTGAAGCTAGTGTAATATTATATGTCAATTATTTATCTAATTAATTAATTAATTAATTTTAAAGAAAAGGGGAGAGTAAAGAAGTTTGGTGAATAATTACATAGGTTTTGTCACATCGAAAAAATTCCATAGTGCAGGGATTTTGGTTTTATTTACATTATATGCCCACTAGCTAGAAAAGTGCCTGGTACACAGTAGATGCTCAACTAGATATGAATAAATATAAAAACATCGTATTCATAAAAGGCTTACTATGTGCCAGGTGTGGGTCTGAGTGCTTCACATCAAACACTACAAAGTATCCTTATATGGTCGGTGCTCTCCTCACAGTTCACAGAGGAAGACGATGGAAAACTCCCTGCAGACGTAGAGATAGTAAGAGGTGGAGCAGAGATTTGAATTCAGTTTGTCTGGATCCAGAAATTACGTTCCTGGTTGCTCCATACAATGCCACTCTACTATGTACCGAATGAATTACTATATAAGTAAAGCATCTAAAAAATTTAGTAAGTCCATTCTGTTTGTGACGAGCCCCTTCGTAACAGGTAAGGTCTTCTTGTTGTATCACAGGCAGGATGGCAGCACAAAAGGGGATGATGGAAAGGGATCCCCACCTGGGGTGAGCATCTGAACTAGGCACATCCAACGATTATCCTAAGGACAAATCTGAGATTTTCTGCTTCCCCATCTTGGTCACTTAATACATTCTCATCCTGTAGCAAAGTAAATAAAATTAGAACCTATTCCATTTTTATTTAATCTTAATACTCTATTTTCTAAAGCCCTGGCTCTTTCATTGGGGATAATGCTTGAAAAGCCCTGGAATAAGAAAGTTAACCTCTGTCTTACAGCCTAATAAAGAGAGCACTTAGGTGCAGGAGGAATGTTAAGCTTAAATCCCAATTCAGAAATCTGTTTTTGTGATCTGCCTTTAAATATCATCCCCCTACCCCCACATCTTCCTCAATATAATATGGACACACATAACCTAAACCTTCTGGCACAGACACAGGTCACATCCTGACTTCTGTGTTCAAGGTAGTGTGTTCTGAACCTGAGAAAAGTGGAACAAGGGAAATCACTTGTGAGACTCCACAATGTATAAAACCTTCCAGCTTAGAAAGGCCCTGGATTTCTTGTTTCTATATATTTTTAGTATAAAATATGATATTTATAAGTGAAAAATCTATAGTTACCCAGTTATTTTAGAAGTTTTAAGTACATTGGATTTTTGTGGATCAATTAGATACAGATTACCTAACCAACAATTTTTAATAAATATTGATAATAACAAGGTGAATGATACCAGTGATTTCAGTGATTTCCAGGGGCCAAGTCACTATTATGCTGTTTGCTGTCATTTTTGTTCCTTGTTTTATTGTTTTTTCCTCTCATAATTTTGCTTGGGATATGGCATGTCGAAGGACTATGAATCACTGAATTATACGTCACTGAGATCGAGCTTTTTGGAAGTCTTGGGTCTGCAAAAGGATATGATTCTTTCAAAATTGGAGGGAAAGGAAAAGTAGGTTCACTGGTAATTCCAAGGGGTGGCCAGAGCCATGGCATAATTACCATTTAGGAAAAGGGCCATAACACAGGAGAGTGAGCTCAAGGTATTAGAACTTTGTGACAACACTCTCAGATTAGGTTCTCCTGCGTTACAGCTGGTGATCTATAGCAGAGAAGAGCTTAGGATTTTAAAATGTAAAGGAAGGAATGAAGGTAAGGAGGGAGGGAGGAAGGAAGAGAGAGAAAAAAATAAAGTAAAAATTTGAGTTAGAAAACCTCAATTATGTTTATGCTTTATTATACCTCCCTCTTCGTTGACTGACTGGTTTACATTTATATCCAACTAATGGATGTGGAGGGCCAGCTGTTCCCATTTCTCTAAGCCATGTTATGTAAGAGACTTGCACATCCACAGATTTTGTTATCTGCATATAGTCCTGGAACCGATCCCCCATGGATATGAAGGAAAAACTAGAGTTTGGGGGTAATCAAAAATTATATATGAATTTTCAATTCTATGGGGATCCACAACCCTATACCCCACATTTTTCAAGGGTCAACTGTATATATTCTGGTGACTGCATATTTTGCTTAGTGCTTTGTTCATTATTGTGTTAATAATTCTTGGGTTCTTGCAAGTAGCCACAAAACAATTATGAGTGCACATTCCCAATGAGATAGCATGTAGATAGCATAATAAAACGTAATTACCTTCCTCCTCTGCTCACACTTGGTGGTGTATTACTGTGAAGCACTGATATAAGCTCTTCTTAAAATGTTTTATTGTGCCCTCAACTTGTTTTCCTGAACTCCAGGCTACTGCCCTTAGGGATACAGTACCCAGTGGCGTGCTTTTCTTGACAGTGTCTTCTGAAACCATTATTAAAAGTTTCACTGAAATGGTTCAACTGTGTCTTTGGTAATAGGCAAATGTTCCCTGTAGATACAAACTTCATGTTTAGAAATCAAGCAACAGTCTTACCAAAAAAACTTTTAAAAGCATGATAGGCGCCCCTCAGTGTAAAATGGAAAAGGCTCCCGATGGCTTTCTCTCTGCATACACACGAAAACAGAAAAAGCATAAATACCAGGGTAGGTTTTGCCAGCTTCAGCACTAAGTTAGCAGTAACTATGTCAGCTAAGCGAGTTTTTTCCCTTATTTATTTTATAATTATATATATGTATATACGCACACATATGTATGCATATATAATGAAATAATATGAATAAATACATAACAATGATTCATCAGAATAATTCTATTTACCTAATAAAAACAAATGAGCCTAAGGAGTAATAGTTACCTTGTATGTTGTTCTATGTTAGCCAAAGGAGAAGGCCACAGAAAATTGTTTTACAAGTGGAATATGTTACATGGTCTTCACTCTCTATGTCTGTTTTGATTTTAATATACAGAACTCCTCACGCATTTGGGTTTCCTTAGATACTAGCACAGGCCTTTGTTCGCCTACTCATGCAGTCATCCATAAATTCATTTCACGTGATAAGTAGTTATAAGTGATAAACATGATCCCTGTTTATTAGATAACCTACAGTTTCTTACAGTAAGAGAAATGTAAACAAAGGTTAATAACATAGTCTCCTGGCTTAGTGACGTGTGGATGGTGTAACGAGAACTGGGGGAGGACACTCACTTTTGACTAGCAGATAGATGACAGTGTGGATGGTGCTAACATTAGCAAAACAATCAGAGTTGCCAGGCAGACACAGCGGAACATGAAGAATCATGATAGAAGGTGATGTTTTCATCACTTTTACTTTGCAGTCGAACAAAACCACAGCTGCTATGGATAATGCTATGGTAAGATGATATTTCACTGTGCTTTTGATTTTCATTTCTCAGATGATTATTGATGTTGAGCAACTTTTCATGTACCTCTTGGTCATTTATATGTCTGTTTAGTTTCTTGACCATTTTTAACTGGATATTATTTTTTATTTTTCTGTTGATGTTCAAATACAGTTGCCTCCATTTTCCCACCACCACTTTCCCTTGCCCTACCCATGCCCACCTCCCACCCTAAATCCCACCCCTCTTTGCTCAGTCCATGAGTCCCTCATACATGTTCACTTACATCCCTTTCCCTTCTTTCTTGTGTTATTTCCCTTTCCCCTCCCCTCTGGTTACTATCAGTTTGTTGTCAATTTCAATGTCTCTGGCTATATTTTGCTTGCCAGTTTTATTATTATTATTGTTGTTATTATTATATCATTATTCTGCTAGTGAGTTGCAAGAGTTTCTTATATATATTATATATTAACTCCTTATCTGTATATGGTTTGCAAATATTTTCCCTCATTTCATAGTTTGTTAATTCCATTGATTATTTATTTTGCTGTATAGAAGCTCTTTATTTTGATGTAGTCCCACTTGTTTCTTTTTGCTTTTGATGCTTTTACTTTCAGTATCATTTAAAAAAAATTATTGCCAAGACCAATGTCAAATAACTTTTTTCCATGTGTTCTTCTAGAAGTGTTATGGTTTCAGTTCTTATACAAGAACTTTTAAGTTTTTAATTTGTTTCAAGTTAACTTTTGTGATGATGTAAGATAGGATGTAAGCTATTTGCATGTAAGTATCTAGTTTTGCCAACACCATTTATTACAAAGACTTCCTTTCCCCCACTTTGTATTCATGGCTCCCTGTTTTTCTGCCAGTATCATACTGTTTTGATTACCATAACTTTTAAATATAGTTTAGAATCAGGAAGTGCAATGCTTCCAGCTTTGTTCTTCTTTCCTAAGATTGCTTTGTCTGTTTGGGGTCTCTTGTGGTTCCTTACTAATTTTAAGATTTTTCTTTTATTTCTGTGAAAACAATGATATTAGAATTTTATTTATCTTTTATAGGAATTGCATTGACTCCATATATGGCTTTACACCTATTATATGTCTAGGATACTAATATATGTCTAGTATAGATATATTTTTTAATTTTTTAAAGATTCTTTTCTTTTTTAAGATTTCATTTATTTTATTTTATTTTTTAGAGTGGAAAGGGAAAGAGAAAGAGAGAGAGAGAGAGAAACATCAATGTGCGGTTGCTGGGGGCCGTGGCCTGCAACCCAGGCATGTGCCCTGACTGGGAATTGAACCTGCGATGCTTTGGTTTGCAGCCCACGCTCAATCCACTGAGCTACGCCAGCTAGGGCCTAATATATGTCTAGTATAGATATTTTAACGATCTTAATTCTTCTCACTTATGCATATGTGACTTTTTCATCCATTTTTTCTTTAATTTCTTTCATCGGTGTCTTACAGTTTTCAGTGTAAAGACCTTTCAACTCCTTACTTCAATGTATTCCTAAGCATTTTATTGTTTTTTATGCTATTTAAATTATATATTTTTTTATTTCTTCAGGTATTTCATTGTTATTCAACTTACTTTAGTAGGGTGATCTTTTATCCTGCAATTTTACTGAATTCATTTATTAGTTCCAAAAGCTTTTTGGTGGAATCCTGGGAATATTCTACATATAAATCATGTCATCTGCAAATAAAGACAATTTTTCTTTTTTCTTTCCAAATTAGAAGATTTTTATTACTTTTAATTTTGTAGCCTTAATTTCTTTTAACTGTTCTGGCTAAGGACATCAGATACTAAGTTGAATAGAACTGGCAAGAATGGGCATCCTTGTTTTGTGCTTGATATTAGCGGGAAAACTGCCCGTTTCTCACCATTGAGTATGATGCTAGCTGTGGATTTCTCTTATGTGGCCTTTATTATGTTGAAGTATTTCCTTCTAGACCCAGTTTGTTGAGAACTTTTATCATGAAATGGTATTAGATTTTTAAACATTTTTTGCATCTCTTGAAAGGATCATATAATTCTTATCCTTCATTCTGACATGATATATCATGTGTATTAGTTTTTGCATGTTGAATCATCCTTACAACCCATGGATAAATCCTGCTTGCTCATAGTATATGATCCTTCTTTTTTCCTTCTTTTTATTGTTGTTAAAGTACAGTTGTCTCCATTTTCCTGCCACCACTTCCCCCCACCCCCACCCCTACCTCCCGCCCTCAATCCTTGCCTTCTTCGTCTTTGTCCATGGGTCCCTTATACATGTTCCTTGACAACCCTTCCCTTTTCTAATGTAGTGTTGAATTTAGTTTGCTAGAATTTTGTCAAGGATTTTTGCATCTATAGTCATCAGGGATATTGGCCTGTAATTTTCTTTTCTTATAATGTCTTTATGTGCCTTTGGCATCAGTGTAATGCTGGGGTACAAGATGATTTGGGGAGTGTTTCCTCCTATTCAGTTTTTTGGACAAGTTTGAGAAAGATTCACATTAATTCTTTTTTAAATGTTCGGTGGAACTCACCAATAAAGCCATTTGGTCCTGAGCTTCATTGTTGTTTGGGGAGGTTTTTGATTACTGTTTCAATTTCTTTAATCATTATTTGATCTGTTCACATGTTCTATTTCTTCATGCCTCAGACTGGAGAGGTTATATTTTCCTAGAAATATATTCCTGTTTTTCTAGATTATCCATTTGTCAGCATATAATTATTCATAGTAACCTGTCATGATCCTTTGTCCTTCTGTAGCATTGGTTGTAATGTCTCCACCATGTTCCCCGGAAGACCAGCCTGGTCTTTGACAATGGCTGGAGGGATTGGACCCCAGTGTAGGGCCCTGGATCTCCAGGGGCACAAACAGGAGTGTCTCCTGCTGGCAGACTGACTGTGACTGAGAAAGCTCGAGTCCTCTACAGGGTCTTTTCAGGATCTCTGGGGTACAAATAGGAGGTCCTCTTGCCTAGTCCCTTATCCAGTTTTCCATCTCATGGGAACAGCTAGGCAGTGCCTATTACATGGCTTTTTCAGGATCCTGGGGGTTCAGATGGAGATCCCATGGTTCAGATGGACCCCTGTCGGGCTGCAATGCCAGCAGTGATGATAATGAACTACAGCTGGGACAGACTGATGAAGCTTGATGACAGGGCCCTTTCCAAATGACTAAGTTTGGTAGGCTCACCTCCAGGTAATCCCATACAGTGGCCAAGAGGAGTCAAAGCTTTTTTCTGGTCCACTTCAGGGTCCATACTGAAATCTGTATGAAATGATTTGATGCCTGGATGGGCATATCTCCTTCTGGGTCTCTTGGCATACAGAGCTGGTGGCAGACCCAAAGACAAATAGAGCTATAGTCAAATTTTTAGGTGGAGTTATTGATGTTTCTGTGGCCAGGACTATGGTCAGTCAGTCATTTGCCTGGTTGCAAGCCTGAAGGGCTATTCTCAGTCTTGAACTTCACTGGGGTTTCACCATCTCCTACCTGGATCTCATAGTTCCCACAAAGACATCTTTGTCTGTGGGTGGATGCAAAATAATTATTTTTGAGAGGGGGATGTGTGCAAGGGACATCTTAATTGGCCGTTTTGCTGACAGTGCTCCTCACATCTTGATTTTGACCTTCAGGCCTCCGGAAGAGCTAAAGAACATATGCACATTGTTTAAAGCCACTCCATTCTGGTACTCTGTTACAGCACTCCTAGGAAACTAATACACTGATGAAGTGTATTTAATTTAGAAAACCCACATGCTTAGAGAAAATTTAACAGAAGAAAGCTGCTTCCCCTGTATTACTCTGCATGTTGTGGCTCTTGGGTCAATGCTAGTAGTTCCATCTCAAACTCCACCTAAAGCAACTAAAATTCACATATATTCATAATTCAACGGCCACTTCTTAAATTAATACCAGTGTGGCTTAATTCATTGGATTTGGAGAATGATACTGTAAGAAGTGAGGAATTGTCAAGTGGCTATGCATTATACTTGAATACTCAAATGACAATAAACTCACTACCTTTAAAGGCGGTCTTTTCTACCCTTACATAGTTTCATGGCTTAGACAATTTTTTTTTCCATCTTGAGCTGAAATTTCATTTTGGGCTCTTGTCACCATCACTTTGGGCTCTTGTTCTATGCCTTGAGGAACACCAAACAGTTTTCATTACACTTTTCCAGAACAAGACGGAAATACTGGCCACTGGCCACACTCTGCTTTTGGCAGACTCTACACCATTGTATTCTAAGAGCGTGGCTCACGTGACATGGTTCCAGCTCACAGCTCTGGTCCAGCCGCTCCCCTCATCTTCTTTACTTTAACCATGGGCACTGACATTTCAGCTCTACGCTTTTTGTGCTAGTCAGTCAATACAATGTTGGGCTCTGTTCTCCCGTGACTTTGCTGCATGGCTACCTTGGCCAAGGAAAACAAAGTTTAATTAAATCTTAATGTTGTACCAGGCTTCCACAGGACTGCTATTTTCACATGCTGGTGCTATTAGCAGAATACATAATGAGAGTGTATGGGGTAATGAATCAGCTCTGCTTACAAAGAGGAACATTCTGTCACTCACTCCTTCACCTGTCACAAAACTGACTTTTTGGCTCGCCACAGAGGCCTTAGTTTTTCTCACAGACAAATAGAAATACTTGTGGCAGTGTTTGTTCTTTTCAAATTACGAAAGTAGCATCATAAAAATCTTAAAATAGGTTGGTATATCTAAAAGAAAAAATGAAATATTTCATGAAGGTAGTTCTGGGAATTTTTTCCCACCTGCTGCTGTGACCCAGTTACCTCCTTCACATTTATGAATTGTCTATATTAAAAACTACTAGTCTTGTGAGCACTCCAAAATCTCAGTAACACATATGATATTCCTTATTTGAGCTGATACAATTTCTCTGCTGTTTTTTTATTTTTATTTTTTATTTTTGTTTTTTCCATTACAGTTGTCCCAATTTTTCCTCCTTTGCCTTCCTCTCCTGTTTTAATTTATGACAGGAATAGTCATCATAATTATTAATCTATGGGGAATAAAACTAAAACGTGATACCACCCAGAAATCCCTGAATTACCGATTTTTTCCAACCTGGGCATAAATTCTGAGGAAATGTCCTGTACCTCAACTGTTAGATGTCCAATAAGAGTTAATAGTGGACTATTACTGGATGCCTCTGAGAAGTACAAAAGAAAATATGACTCTATGGTTTGATATATACATCAACTTGTCAACTGCTTTAATGGTCTCCAATGGCTGAAGACAAATATTTAAAAAAAAACGCTCATGACATGTCAACTCCTTTTACTGTATCATTGAACTGATAATGGAGTAAATTTTTTCTTCCTGGCAATTCTCCTCTTGATTTCTTAACCATAGTCACTACAAATACTACTACTAATAATAAGCTCTGTTTATTTTGTGATAAAACCCAAGTACCCTAGAAGACATTATGGACGCCAAGCTTCGGGCTTCCATGTTACATAAGAACAGTTTAAAGTGGTTATTCCACCTTGGAAAAAACGCTGTGGTACAGAATGTTCAGAGGTCTCATTTCAAAGCTACACAGGCCATGGAAAAGTAAAAGAGCGAATTTGGGTGTAAATGTCCTCCTTTTAGTTTTTTCTATGAAAATGAAAATTTTCTAAAAATACACGTGCAAGTATTTCAGGTTGCATAGTCTATATGCTTAGCCATATCTATATTACATGCCTGTTAACATATGTAAAGATCGTGAAGTTATTTATACATAATGATTGATCCCATTTTTTAAAATTTTATTATTGTTTAATTACAGTTGTCCACATTTTTCCCTCTTTATTCTCCCCTGTCCTGCCCACACCCACCTCCCACATTCCATCCTTCCCCCACCCATTGTCCTTGTCCTTGGGTCCTTTATACATGTTCCTTGACTTGGCCCTTCCCCTTCTTTCCCTTTCCCTTTCTTTCCCCTTTTATCCCCCTTCCCTCTCCCTTTTGGTCACTGTCAGTTTGTTATTTTATTTCCGTGTCTCTGGTTCTATTCTGCTCACTCGTTTGTTTTGTTGATTAGGTTCTACTTATAGGTGAGATCATATGGTATTTGTCTGTCACTGCTTGGCTTATTTCACTTAGCATAATGCTCTCTGGTTCCATCCATGCTGTCATGAAGGGGAGGAGTTCTTTCTTTCTGCTGCATAGTATTCTATTGTGTAAATATACAAGAGTTTTTTGATCCACTCATTTACTGATGATCCCATTCTTGAAAAAAAATCTTAAGTACATTCACAGTTAGATATTGGAAGTACAAAATAAAATTAAAATTTGATTTTCTAAATGATGTAAAATTTTAACAAATAAAACTTAAAAATAATTGACAATTATTTCTTTAACCACTAATTTTTGCAATTGTCCCAGAATATATAGTGTAATGATGTCAGTTTTCTGAATTGCACTTGAGATTTTTTTATTGGTGTTTAATGGACAAAATATCTAGGAGATGTACTAGCAAAATAAGAATTATATAACACTCATCTTTAATACCTGGCCCAGTGCATGGCTAACTTATAGTAAAGGTTTACTAAAAGACTCTCTGACTGACAGATGGACTGACTCCCTGACTAAATCAATGACTATGAAAACTTGTTCATACACTGAACTAAAAGCTAAGAATTACAGTGAAGCTCCATAGCTTTTGATGCATATTCTCTTTTTAATGATAGCAGATAAAAATAGAAGCCTTTATTTGATCATAAATTTTCTGTAAGAGAAAAGAAAGGCTCAACATAAGTGAAATAAACCTGGGACACTGAGATTCCCCATTTTGATATTCCTATTTTTGCATGGAAAAGTGGCCTACGTGAATGAGGCACGTCACATGCTTAAAGGCATGTGCCCTCCACTCAGTAGTCTCTGTCAAAAGCCCTCTGTGGGACACAGCAGCTTTCTGCATGGATCCCTGGGAAGCCCACACATTGCCAGAGGCACCCTAAAAGTGAGACTGAGTCTCCACTCTCCAACACAGACCTTCTGTAGCAGCCATAGTCAGCATGGAAGGTGTCCGAACAGCTGTTCCAAACCTGGTAGTCTGTGCTTGTTCTATTTTCCACTCTGAACCACAAGAAAATCCTATAGGGATGTCTTCCAAAATACATCTCAAAGTCCATTCATATTTCTTTCATCCGTCTCCATCATTGTTCTGAACCTTCATCACTTGTGCCTGGGCTTTTGCAATATTTCTCAACTTTCCTCCATGCACTCAATCTTACCCTTATAATCCATTTTCTACACATCAGTTAATATATTCTTTAAAAAGTACAAAACAGACTGGTGCCACTCTCTTCTTATATTTTAGAAGAGTCCTATTACTCTGAGAAATAAATCTAAAAATATTATCAGGAGTCCCTGATAACTTGTTATAGCAAGTCCCTGAATTCCTTGGTTCTTGCCTACCTCTTCAATTTCAACTTCTAACACTACCTTTCTTATTTTTCTGAGCACATTCAAGATTCAACAGTTTTCTCCTTCTTGGACATGGTAAATGTTGCAAAGTGGCCTAAGCCACTCTTATGTGTTAGATACTTCACAACACATAATTACTAGGCCGGTTTTGGTAGACTCAAATAGGCAAAGAAGCCTGAGCTGGGTAAGTATTAGTTATAAATACCCTGAGGACTAGGTAATAGTAAAGCAGAGTCACTGACCTAATTTTCCAGACACACACATGTTGATTAGACATGCATGCTAATGTTAGTAAGCACAAAATACTTTAAACAAAAACCTGTTCCGAAAATGCAGCGGAGTTATTTTGTTTGTTGTTTGAGGTGCTCTAAATGCCATTTTCAGTAGACAACATTCCAGAGGCAGAATTAGTATAGCCTTCTAGTTGGACCAGCCAATGGAGTGTTCTTCTAACTCATGACCAGACAGAGAACTGTTTACAGGTCAGGCCTCAGGTATCTTCCCTAACCTAAGGATATAAACTTTATACCTCACTAGATTCTTTAACTGTATTAATATAAATGTGAGAAGTATCTCAAAAATATGTAGGTCAACAAACATATTTTAAATACCTGTAATTTTTCTATAAAGGCCCCCTTCTATCACTGATAACACTAAGTCTCAAGACATATACTTGTCAATAAATACAGTTTACTAGTTTCTAGTAACTGTGATTGTTAGCTAATTATCTGGTACTGATCAAGACGTTGAAAATAAGTGATGGTAGGTACCTCTGGAGAATGACTTTTCTTATATAATCATAGCAGCTTACTTCTATATTTTGGATTCTTGATTGATACAAGTGACCCTTCTTTCCTGGAGTCAAAACTAGCAGCCAGAGCTTGCATAATAATGTCATACTATCTACACTGAAGTAATATCAGTCAGTTGAAGAAAGTGCAACATAATTTCAGGAATTGTGCACTTGTTGCTGGCTCTTTCTAACAAAGAGTGTCAACACCTTTCCTAAAGCTCTTTACATGTCTGCCTCCTTCTCTGATGTCAAGCATCTGGTAGTGGACTTCTATTCAAAGAACTCTTAAAACTCATCAAAGGGAAAACAAACTACCCATTAAAAATAGGTCTTGAACAGACATCTCACCCAAGAACATATACAGATGGCAAATACACATATGAGAAAGATGTTCTACATCACATCCCATCAGGGACTTGCCATTTAAAACAACAGAAGGATATCACTGCACACCTATCAGAATGGCCAAAATTAAAATCACTGACAGCACCAAATGCTGACGAGGATGTGGAACAATAAGATCTCTTGTTGCTGGTGGAAATGCAAAACAATACAGCTACTTTAGAAGACATTAGGTGGTATTTTACAAAACTAAACATACTTATATAATTCAGCAATCACTATCCTTGGTATTTACCCAAAGATGTTTAAAACTTATGTCCACACAAAACTTTCACATAGACATTTATTGCAACTTTATTCATAATTGCCAAATTTGGAAATAACTATGATGTGGGCGAGCGGATAAATAAACTGTGGTACATTGGGCAATGGACTATTAGTTAGTGTTTAAAAAGAAAAAGAGCTATCAAAGCACGAAAAGACATGGGAGAAGCTTAAATGCATATGACTAAGTGAACAAAGCCTATAAGGAGTTTGGATTCCATGGAATTTGGAATCTATTCCAACTATGTTGCCTCCTGGAGAAGGCAAAACTATGAAGACAGTAAGAAGACTAGTAGTTACCAGGGGTGAAGGATGAGGGAGGGCTGAGCAGGTAGAGTGCAGAGAATTTTAGGGCAGTGAAACTACATGGTCCAGCACAAATAACACCCCTTTTTTATTGCAAGATCCTTTATTTCAAAATCATAAGCATGTAATTCTGTAACATAACAATATCACACTCGAGCACACTATATGACACTTTAAGTGAAATGTTCAAATTAAAACTATGAATTGTTACACCCAAATTACTACTGTACCAACCACACTCAAGCAGGCCTTACTTCTGCTGGACATTGTATTCTGTTTGATACTGCAATGGTAGATATATGTGCTTTCAGATTTGCCAAAACTAACAGACTATAACACCAAGAGCAAACCCTAATGTAAACTATGAACTTTGGGTGATAATAGAGTATCAATGTAGATGCATTAGTTGTAACAAATGTCCGTCCGTGGTGCAGGATGTTCATAGCTGGGGAGATTTTTGCATGTGTGAAGACAGGAGCTATGTGGGAATTCTCTGTACCTTCCTCTCAAGTTTGCTGTGAACCTGAAACATCTGTATTAAAAAGGGTTTATTAAAATAAGCAAAGAAAAATACATCAGAACCTTTGCATCTGCATCAGTTTAAGGATAGTGTCCAAACACCTTGGCATGACATACGAGGTCTCCCATAAACTTGTCCCTGTCTAACCATGCATGTTAATGTGTTACACCCAGACTTGTCTGTGTGCGTGTGCGTGTACACACATACCCTCTTGCCCCTCCTCTCACACTCTAATCATTCAAAACTCTTTGTTTATTGAAGCAAATGTGCCAGGCACTTTCATAGGCTTCCCTGGCTGTCTGCTCTTTTGATTGACTATCGCCAGCTTGTCTTTCAAGCCTCATTTCTTAGAGAGCTGTTCTTGATTCTCTTCCAATCTTATTCAGGTGCCTCTGATTGCACCTAGCATGTACCTTCTCTTATCATGAAACATGTCATGTTATTCTATAATTGTTCATACAGGTGATTGTATCCTTCAGTGCATTAAGAGCTCCTTGAAATAGAATCTGAATAGTTTTAGCACAGTTCTGTGTCCGTAGCGGGTGCCCTCGAATTATTTGTTGGCTAAGGTTAACAGGGGAAAATAGAGAAAGCGCTCGTCCTAGAGCATCCCCAGGCCTAGGGAAAGTGCGTGCTGTTGCTGGAAGCATTTCGCGTCTCTGCTGGATAGAGCCAACTTCATTCCCTGGTGATGTCAATATGGCACCATTCGCCAGCCTGAAAATCCTCTGGCACTAAAAACACGTAAATTCTGGAAACTGTTGATGAGACTGAGTAGGTGAGTCAATAGACTCTGTTCCAAGTTGGCAAGAAGGGACGTAGTCCTAAACACCTAAAGCTCTATAATTCACATTGAGCTTCTCATTAACTGAAATGTTAATGTAAATTTAAAACATGTTGTATTGATCTGGAACTATTTTGTATGCATATTGCATACTGAGCTCTCTAACAACAGAATCCAGTGGACATTTCTTCACATCAACTTATGATTAAGGAAAAATGAGGCTTTCTCTCTTTTCTCCCTTTTGGTCATGTAAAATCATTGGTTTGAATTACAAGGTCAAACTATGAAGAAACTACATGAACCTCAGCATCAGAGTACAATTGAATTGGATAGTATTGAGCAGAAAGATCAATTTCTGAATGTGCTCTTTCTGAGTATTGCACATGTACGTTCAATTATGTATAGAGATTAGTGTCTTTCTTATTTCACTGATGGGAGAGCTAAAGTCTCCATTACCTGCTGATGACCTCACTCTAGTTTGTTAGTTTCAGTCAGAATCTCCTTTTGAGGGGATTTATATTTCCTTATCTAAAAAGTAAACACGGTTTTCAAAGAATATCTCAAGATTTTAGGCCCACATAAAAGAAATTAGGGTGATGATGATGATGATGATGATGAAGATCTACTTGGCAATGTTTGCTCATACTTACTAACTCTTGCCATTTTTGTGCGTATTTACTAACTCTTCCTAGACTCTGATGCAAAGTCTTTTATAAAATGCTCTGACTTTGTTCCCAAAGCAGCACAGGGTGGGGGGAGTTGTTGCCATTATCCTAGTTTGCAGACTAGGAAACTGTCCCACGGAAGGATGAAGCAGCCTTCCTGAAGGTCTCCAGGCAGAAAGTGATGTTGCTGACCTGGGACCCAAGACGGTCTGAGTCCAAGCCCTTTCATAACCACTATGCTCTCTGGGTCTTAAACAACACAATGCAACTAACATATGCAAGCCTAAAGTAGTGGATTTCTTTTTTAGGACATGTACACAAATGTACAAGTGAGGATCTGAAGCTACTATTGAGAAGCTGGGTGGGTGGATGAAATCCAGAAACCTGTTTCTAGTTCATGAACACCTTATATCCTTCCCCGTACACACTGCAAAAATTGAACTAATGGATGGGTGAGGCCTCTCCCAGCCCCACATTCTATGAAGCTGTATAATGATATGCTTCACTTGGTTCTGACCGACAAACCCTTCCCCTGGTTTTTCTCTGCACCACGACCCACCACAGTGCTTCTCCACCTGCGCTGCCCCGGCAGCAGCGGCAGTGGCAGAGGCAGAGGCAGCCTGCCTCGTTCAGTTCTCACAAAGTAAGCATCCTGCTGGTGACACGTCTTTGAAACACACTAAATACCAGGCAAAAAACTCATACTAGAAAGTGAAGAGAAGCAGCATTTTGTTTCCCCAAACGTGGAAATGAAGTACAAGAAACAACCCTGGAGAGAAATCAGACAAAGCCTTGACATATCAAAGGATGAATATTAAACAATGCATTCAGAAGCTCTGATAAATGTAAGCTGGAGAGAACTTACTGAAACGGAGTATTTGCTAGCCGAGGTGTAGCCAACAACCTTTGTCGTGCCAGATACACAGTATAGCAAAAAGTGGTGTTGGCCCTGTGATCTCACACTGCTGACTCTGCCAGGTAGTACCTCTTCCTGGGAAATCAATTTGTGCCTCAGTTTCTTCACCTATAAAAGGGGAATCATGGTTTGAAATTCTCATAGGGTAATTATGGAGCTTAAACTTAATATAAAGAATTTATTCCAGCATTATAATCATACTTAAAATCACCTCCACTTTTCTAATAACAACAACAAAAAATCATGTGTTGTAAAATTGTTTTCTGTGAGTAGGCATTTCAGCTAGCACTCTACTCTCAAATTTAGGAATTGTTACTGTTTTTGAAAGACAATTACATATAAAACACCAATTAGATATGAATATTTCACCCATAATTATTTCTCCCCCTTGGAACGTGACTGAGGGGAATAAAAAAAGTCATGATAAAATGCCAACTTCTACAATCTGTTTGATAATTTGCGCACAGTCTCCCTGGTTCTTTTAGAATTCCAGCTTCTTCCCCGCTGCATTAGTAGGGCACAAGGATAGTGGCACAAGGATAGGGTCATGATAAAATGCCAACTTCTACAATCTGTTTGATAATTTGCGCACAGTCTCCCTGGTTCTTTTAGAATTCCAGCTTCTTCCCCGCTGCATTAGTAGGGCACAAGGATAGTGGCTGAACTGGTCATAACCCTCTGGTCATCAGGCCACAGACGTTATGAACTCTAAGTTAAAATTCAAAGTCTATTCAGCTTCATGAGATACATAATTGACTTTTTCATATCAATAGGAAAAGGATTGATTGTAGTCACTTGAGTGTAACTTACTGACAAGTAATTCACTGCCCATCAGTGACAGAAGCCAGTAATTGGGTTTCTATAATAAATTTATTTAAAAATTAGGCTTTATCTAAACATGAGAGTGTTGTTACCACAAATTCTCCCTGAACATTCTACCTACCTCAAACCACATCCTTAAAAGAAAATTATGATGGAATTTGAAAGATGAAAGAGGTCTCAAAGGCAATTTTGTACAAAATCCTTAATTTTATATGTGGAGAGATTAAGACTTAGAGAAGTTTGACACCTGCCTGAAATTGCCTGACTAATTGTGATAAGGTTATGAATTGGATCCAGGGTCGATTCTCAATCCAATACCTGTATTTACTTATTTTTCTGATGCTATATCCACCTGAAAAATCTGGAAATTACAATGTATATTTTCTAGGGTTTTTTTGGTCTACCTAGGGTTGAAACAAACATTAATATCTGTATTTGTATTACTTTGAGCTCTGATAGAGGGATGGGTTAATGACAAAATGTCTCTCAAATGTATGTACAAAAAGTTATTTGTAGATTAAAACAATTCTCCAATGAAATCCATATGACACGTTTCAATAATACAGTACAATAAGCATCGACAAAAGAAAGACTAGCAAATCTAGAGATGGATAAACTATGCGTGTATGTTTCTATACAGATATGTAGATTTCTATTTATAGGTGAAAGGTGAATATCACAATATTACATCATTTCAAATCACTAAATTCTACTGGGGGAGTGTGGCAGGTAGAAATGTTTTGCCCAAATTTGTTTTAATTGTAAATATAGTATGATTTAAACATATATTTGTGTTGTTTTATGCCAGGTGTAAAAGAAATATCATCTTCAGAAATCGAGAACTCTTCGACTTTTCCGGGTTTCCTCAGGAAGATCAGGACCTATTGGAGAAATTTTGATAAGGTAAGTTCTGAGTACCACTAACCTGTTTGCTGGGGGCTTCCATTCTAGCTGCCCAAGTTCAGAAAAAAAAGTGAGATTTAATAGATCAAAACAACAGACAAATGGAGAGCCAAGTACCACTTTTATCAATGATGCTGTTAATATCTGAGAAAGTTGTTTCAGTGTATAGCCAAAAAAAAAAGCCTTCCTGTTATTTAACCGCAGAGTTAGATAGATTTACCCACCTAGTCCAAGGAAGTGCTGGGCACCTGACAACTTCCAGAACACAGCAGCTGCCCTATAGAATTTCCAGTGTGGAGTAGTAGACTTGACTGCATTGCTAACAGTCTGCCCACAAGATGAAGGTGACGAGAATGGGTTAAACCACACCTGACAAAGTCTTGCTCCCAAGTTCACCAATCAAATAAACAAAATGTAATGTAATTAATGTAATGTAAGTAATTACATTACTTCTTGTAATGACCAAGAAGAAGAGGGAGTAAATGGAAGGAGGGGGGAGGCCCGAAAAGACAATGTAATGGGGTGTACTTCACACGGGAAAATGGAAATAGGGAATAAGCATTCTTCCCTAAAACCACTGAAAAATGGGAGTGACCTGCCAACAAAAGGGTTCTTTAGAGGTTGCATCTGGATTTTCTTAACCTAGTATAGCACACTAAGAGAATTCCTCTTGGCTGATAGAGACCGCCACAGCATTCTAATTTCTCCTGCTTTAAGACTCAAGCCAGATTCTAGACAGAATTTTTGCCAACTGCCTGTTACAAGTTACGTATTTTCAGTGACAATGAATGTGTCCGTATTGTCATAGAGCAGATGACTATGGCAGACCACTAGTGTTTGTGCTTTTAGCTGTTTTTAAAAAGCCATTAGATACAGTGATTTTTAATTTTCAGGCATGCTATTCAATTACTCTGTAAAGAGTTTGTGGAGCTAATATCTTATCTCAGCAGTAAGTGAGATTAGTTAATTCTTCAGTGTACTTGTCTCAATGGAAATCTGTAATTGTAATTTAATAAATCATCTATGTCACTTGGATTTATTTGTTGGCAAAAATAAAACCAGAGAAAGAAAACTTATTAAAGTATAAAACAGAGAATAAAATAATAGACCTGGTACAGAAAAATGAACCAAGTCAAGCATCTATAGATGGCCTTGATAGCACAACCTGCTTAATATTTTCAGCTGAATGATGCCTCTAGAGTAAATGAACCCTGTTCCTTTCATATTTGTGTTTCTTTATCTGAGATTCAAGATCACACAAGAAAAAATTTGATTTATTTTAGTCATTTGATTTGGTCAAGATTGGTGATTTGCCCTTACCTTGGTTACACTGGAATAGCAAAGGAAAAAATATAATAAATTGGAAAATTTTATCTTCTATAATGGAAGGATAATCATCTGAATTTATCACTCCACCACGAATGCATATCATGGAGGGAAATTAATCACCAACAATGAGACAGAGCTATCATCAGAAAGGAGGGGTCTATATTTGATATTATTTAATACTCAATACCTTGTTGCTTGTATGGTATATTACCTGCTAATATTGAATAATCCACAAAAATGTGTGGATGACAGTGACTTTTAGGAAGTTGATCATTAGCAAAGATCTCTTGAATATATCTTCAAAGAATGTCAAAAGACTAGTAAATTGATCAACTCTTTAAATTTGACACTCAAAGCTTATACTTCTACAGCTTATCATGTTTGCATGAACATATGTTTAAATCTATAAATGTCCTGATCTCATCTTGTGTTCACTTTGAAAGAGACTATTTCTTGTCACTGAACCTCTGGTACAGAAAATTCCCAGAGGTAGGTAATTCCCTTGCCTGGAATGCAAACTTCAGATATTTAAAAGAGGAGCATTATTTCTCCCATTTATTGCATTCAAGTATGGAATGGTAACACTTTAGATTTAAAATATTCTTATAGCTATGTTTAACCCCAAAATGTCATTGTGTTGTAATCTTAATAATGAGTGCCTAAAACTGAGCTTGAACTAGTGAAATCACATAAGAGGAATGGAAAGAAAAATGTAGTCATTAGGAGGTGGTCTCAGGAAGGAGCGTGTCGAGTGAACCAAGGACATTTCTGGGCCAAGAGAGAAGATAAGGAAGGGTGGGAGTCAGGAAGTATGGCCACAAATGCATAAGTTGGGGAAATTGCTTGGCATGTGTACTGTTGGTCAGTGCACTGTGAATTGGAGAGAAATGGCTCAAACATGTAATGTGTTTTCAGCTCTATAATTTCGAGCCATGGTGTTCTGCTGGGATGCCAGACAACACACCAGCTAAGATTAGATCCTGGGGAATGTAAAACCCATTCAATAGAGAGAAATCAACTAGTCCCAAAATGAAAAAATATTATAGTGACAGAGAAAGAGGCATAGTAAGGAAATACACAGACTGAGACTTCACTGGGAAACCAAGGGAAGCCTAATAATATTTCCTAAAACAATGACTTTTGAAGAGGGATAAAGGGACCCTAGATCAGTAGGGCTTCCTCCTCCAGGAAGGACCCACTGCAAACCACAATTTAGGGCCTTAATTTGAGACTTCAGAGTTCCTTCAGATAACAATCAACCAAAGATGTGTTGATATTTAGTAAATGTTAGTTTAATAAATGATTGAATGAATAACTAGGTTAGTTATGAATATATGAGTCCATTTTTCAAAATATACCTGTTTGTCTTTCTATTTCAGAATGAGTCAATGACAGTTGGTCTCTTTTCCTATACACACAAACCTTTATAACACCATTTTTTCACATATTAGAAAAACAAATAAAAAATAAATAAATAACACTTGTAAGGAGAAAGCTATATCCATCACTGACAGATCTAGTCCAAAGAATTTATCTCAGAAGTTCAAAGCTATCTGGTTTCTAGGCACCAGCAACTCAGCATCGTAAAATAAGATCATCCAGGAAGCATTCTAACTTTATATTTGTTCTGTGCTTTATAAATTTTCTAATTGTATTTAGAATCAGCCAGTAAAATGAATGAAGGACAGGTTCTATGGGAGTGTTCGCATATTCATGGAAATTTTCCAAGCACCTTTGGCAAAAACACATTAACATCGTAGGGAAGATCAGAATTGTGATGCTCCTTTGAAAACCTTCCCAGGTCTTCCCCTTCTGTTGTGGGCGAGCACAAGCGATGGCATGTCGATTTTTCCTATTTGGAATTGTTATCCTAATACGAATTGGTTCTATCAGTACTTAAGTTTCTTTCTGACTTCTTGCTAAAGGGGCTTAGAGTTACTGCCATGTCAAAGGGTGGGTAAATGAACAGAGAAGCAGAATGGGACAAGTAAGGTTCCAAACAGCCTTGCCAGGTCTGTGATTCATATACCAGAAGCAGACATCTACATGGTTAAATTGCAGAGGCTCTTCCTTTATGATTGACATTTTTATTTAGGAACAGATAGAGTTCCACTTATTTCCGGAAATATATCTATAAATTAGATGCCCCAGTGTCTGAAATGAGATAGGTAATTTCAAGTGAAACAATATTATTGTCCCAACCTAAAGAGAACTAAAGAGACATTTGCTATTATCACATCCATGGGAATTTTTTATAAAAAAATATATATATAGCTTTTTCCAGTTTGGATTGTCTCTGAAATGGAGCTATATTGGTAGTGACTCAAATAGTTATTAGATCTGATTCATAGAGTTCTTGGTAATAGAAAAAAAATGCCCACATTCCTGTGACTCAGGCTCTGGTTAACAAACCTTTATGCCATAAATCTGATGTGGCTCTAGTCAGGGACATCTCAAGCCCTATGGGATACCTCCTCCTTGCTCTTTAAATTAAAAATTGAATTAAAACACACAGTCACAGCAACAGTATAGAGAGAGAGCAATTGTATAAACTGCTATTGAGAGTGTAACTTGGGGTAACCCTTTCTCAAACCACTATAGCATGTTACCAAAATATCTTTAAAATGTGCCTGCCCCTGACCTAGCATTTCCTTCTCTAATATTTGTCTTAAAGAAATCAGTAGACAAATGAATGAAGATATGTGCACATGGATAATCACTGTAGCATTGTAAATAGTTGCAATATATGAGAAATAAACTAAATACCTGAAAATAAAGGACTTGGTATGATATGGCCTATTAGTACAGTCATTGCTGTGTAGTGTTTTATACAGTCATTGCTGTATGGTGTTTTATACAGTCATCACTGTATAGTGTTTGTACAGTCATTACTGTATGGTGTTTTGTACAGTCATTACTGTATAGTATTTTGTACAGTCATTACTGTATAGTGTTTGTACAGCCATTACTGTATGGTGTTTGTATAGTCATTACTGTATAGTATTTTGTGCAGCCATTACTGTATAGTGTTTATACAGTCATTACTGTATGGTACACCAATAGGCCATATCATACCAAGTCCTTTATTTTCAGGTATTTAGTTTATTTCTCATATTGCAACTATTTACAACGCTACAATGATTATCCATGTGCACATATCTTCATTCGTTTGTCTACTGATTTCTTTAAGATAAACATTAGAGAAGGAAATGTTAAGAACAAACTGACAATAACCAGAGGGGAGGATGGAAGGGTTAATGGGAGGAAAAGAGAGAAGGGTTTTCAGGAACATCTGTAAAGGACACATGGGCAAAACCAAAGGGGCATAGGATCAAGGGTGGGAAGTGGGGATGGTTAGGGATGGGGGAGTTATGGGAAAATGGAGATAACTGTACTTGAAAAACAATTTTTAAAAAGCTAAAAAAACCCCACTTTACAGTCATTAGTAATGATGCTGTTGCTCGGAATGGACTCATGTGGAAATATGTTCATAACACATTATAAATTTTAAAATCTAGTTAGAGAAGCCCTGACCAATTTGGATCAGTTGATTGGGTGTCATTCCACAAAGCAAAATGTCACCGGTGCCATCCTTGGTCAGGACACAAGCATGGGTTGTGGGGTTGGTCCCTAGTTGGGGCATGTGCAAGAGGGAACCAATTGATGTTTCTCTCTCACATAAATGTTTCTCTCCCTCTTTTTCTCCCTCCCTTTCCCTCTCTCTAAAAAAATAAATAAATTTTTAAAACCTGGTTATAGATAATTACATAAGTGTGATTATCAATAATTTATATATTACATGTTATGCATTTACATGTGTAAAAATGAGGAATGAAGTTATGACTTTTTTATAAAGATTTTATTTATTTATTTTTAGAGAGGGAAGGGAGGGAGAAAGAGAGAGAGAGAGAGAAACATCAATGTGCGGTTACTGTGCATGTGCCCTGACTGGGAATCGAACCTGTGATGCTTTGGTTCGCAGCCTGTGCTCAATCCACTGAGGTACGCAAGCCAGGGACTTTTCTTTTTATACATTTTATTCTTTTTTTCTTTTTTTAAAATTTTAATTGTTGTTCAAGTACAGTTTTCTGCCTTTTACTCCCATTCCAGCCCACCTCTCTTCCGTTTCCACCCGTCCTTGTTTTTGTCCATGTGTCCTTTATACTTGTTCCTGTAAACCCTTCCCCTTTTATTCTTTAAAACACAACATAAATACACATTTAAGTATATAAATTGAGAGAATAAAATAAATTACAAACTAAAAGTTCTTCAAAGGAAAATAGAATACCCAGCTCCCTCCCCTGAAAGACATATCCACATACTACCTTTTTTGTTTAAGGGCAAAAGTCATGTTTACTTAACTGTACACCATTGACCCCTGTAATGGACATTCAAATGTTTGTTTAATTTACATATATATGAATGTTCACTACATAATTCACCAATAAACCACATTTTTAAAACTATGTTAATTAAAACAATGAGGTACAATTTTACAACCAGATTAGCATTTTTCCAAAACAAGAACACCCACTGTTTTTAAGAGAAAGATTTGGCATGGAAATATTCATACCATTAGACCCTTTTCCCAATCCTAGGGTTTTTTTTAATATATTTTATTGATTGTGCTATAACAGTTCTCCAAATTTCCTCCTTTTACCCTCCTTTTCCCAGTACCCCCATTCCCTCCAGCAATACCCTCCAGTTAGTTCATGTCCATGGGCTGTGCACATACATTCTTTGGCTACTCTGTTTACTATACTGTTCTTAATATCCCCCTGTCTATTTTGTACCTATCATTTTAATCCCTACACTTTTTCCCCTATTCTACCCCTTTCCCCTCCCAGCTGATAACCCTCCAAATATTCTCCATAGCTATGGTTCTGTTCTTGTTCTGCTTGTTTCCTTAGTTTGATTTTTAGATTCAGGTATTGATAGCTGTGAACTTGTTGTCATTTTAATGTTCATGGTTTTGATATTCTTTTTCTTATATAGTTCCCTTTAACATTTCTGGCCCTGGCTAGTGTGGCTCAGTGTATTGAGTGCTGGCCTGTGAACCAAAGGGTCACCAGTTTGATTCCCAGTCAGGGCACATGCCTGGGTTGCAGGCCAGGTTCCCAGTGGGGGTACATGAAAGGCAACCACACATTGATGTTTCTCTCCCTCTCTTTCTCTTCTCTCTAAAAAAATAAATTAAAAAATAAAAAGTTAAAAAACATCTCATATAATAATGAGCTTGGTGATGATGAACTCCATTAGCTTTACCTTGTCTGGGAAGCACTTTATTTGTCCTTCAATTCCAAATGATAGCTTTGGTGGTTAGAGTAATCTAGGATGTAGTTCCCTGTTTTTCATCACTTTGAATACTTCTTGCCAATCTCTTCTAGCCTGCAAAGTTTCTTTTGAGAAATCAGCTGAGAGTATGTGAGAATTCCTTTGTAGGTAACTCTCTCCTTTTCTCTTGCTGCTTTTAAGATTCTCTCCTTATATTTAACTTTTGGCATTTTGATTATGATGTGTCTTGGTGTGTTCCTCTTTGGGTCCAACTTGTTTGGGACTCTCTGTGCTTCCTGGATTTGCATGTCTATTTCCTTCACCAAATTAGGGAGCTTTTCTTTCATTATTTTTTCATGTAAGTTTTCAATTTCTTTCTCCTCTTCTTCTCCTTGTAACACCCTTACAATTCGGATGGTGGTAAGTTTGGAGATGTCCAGGAGGTTCCTTATTCTATACTTGTTTGTTTGTTTCATTCTTTTTTCTTCTTGCTGTTCTGAGTGAATGCTTTTCTTTTCCTTATGTTCCAAATCATTAATTTGACTCTTGGCTTCATCCCCTCCACTGGTGGTTCCCCATAGATATTTCTTTATTTCACTAAATGCAACCTTCATTTATCCTGGGTCTTTTTTATGCTGTTGCAGTACTCAATGAGTCCTTTGAGCATCCTGATAACCAGTGTTTTGAACTCTACATCAGATAGGTTACTAGATAGGTTACTTATCTCTATTTCATTTAGTTCTTTTTCTGTAGTTTTGATCTGTTTCTTCATTTGGGCCATCTTTCTTTATATCCTCACTTTGGCAGCCTTCCTGTGTTTGTTTCTGTGTATTAGGTAGAGCTGCTTTGACTCCTTGTCTTAGTAGCATGGCTTATTGTAGAAAAGGCATCTGTAAATTGTGTGGGACGGAGCCTTAGGTAATCATCAGGGTGGGGCAACACGTTTCACCTCTTTGTGACTCTGTGTGAGGGAGAGCTCAGAGAAGGGATAATGCTGCTGCCTGGCCTCTGGAGATTTGCTCAGGAGGAAGCTGTCTCCCAGTATTCACCCTGATGTCAGTCACTTCACTTTCTCCCCCTATGCCACTTGTGCCCTTCCTGGTGCTGAATCCCAGAGCGGGTGAGTCTGTGTAAGTCCTGAGACCTTTGCAGGCACTTTTAAAGAAATCTCATGAAAATCCTGTGGTTTTGCCTGCCATTCCAAACCCCGCTGGTTTTTAGAGCCAGAAATTATGAAGGCTTATCATCCTGGTGCTAAAACTCTGGGCTAGGTGGTCCAGCCTGGAACTGGAATCACTCATTCCCAAAGTATCCCTCCCAATTTGTATCCACCACATGTGAATGTGGGACACCCTGTTCATTGCCTCTCCAAACCTCTCCGTGCCTCTCCACATCTCCACATCTGTCCATGTCTCTGTCTAGATAAATGTGGCTTCTTTAATTCCTTGATTGTAGGACTTCCATACAGCTTAGATTTTTTAATTAATCCGTGTGATATTTGTTTTATAGTCTAGTTGCAATATTTTCTGTAGTTGTGTGAGGAGGCAGTGTGTTTATGTATCCCTTCATCTTGACCAGAAGTCCCTACATACTACCTTTTTATAATCGATGTTGTTTTCACTCCAGAAGGAGGCCTTAAAGGAGGTACATCTGTGAACCTATCATGTGCTGCTGAGAATGGGCCTGAGCTGTGACTCCTATTGTCCTAGTTTATAACAGTGATAATGTCTCTTAAAGGGCTGGGACCTCTAAACCATATGGTAAAAAGCATGGGGGAGAGTTTTTAGACTAGTTGACCATTTATAAATAGGACAGTCTAGTTATAGCACAAGGACTAGTCTCCCATTTATGAACAAGAAAATTGGGAGATGTAATTGCCAGATCCAGGGACTGAAAAAGAGACGTTGAAGATGGTTGAAAGGAAAAGACCATAATACATGTCCTGCTCAGTAGCAAAGTAAAGCCAACATTACCTGTGTTGTGGTAGGGTCTTGGAGTTCAGTGGAAGGAGTGCATGAGTTTCAGAGTGGTCCCAGTGGCACAGTGACGATTCTGCAATCCTATAGTGTGCAAAAGAAAGGGCTTAAGGGAAGGGACCAAGGTATTGCTTGGGAGACTTTGAGCAATTGTACAACTGCTCTCAAGTCTTTGGAAGCACATAAGTACTGAAGTCACTGCCCTTCAGGCTAAGTCTCCTCCCCTTTCCTTCAGTTTTCTTTTTTAAGGTCTGTCAGAGATTTTGTTTGTTTGTTTGTTTGCTTGCTTGTTCTTCAATTGCAGTTGACATTCAATATTATATTAGTTTCAGGTGTACAGTATAGTGGTTAGACATTTATATAACTTATGAATTGATCCCCCATAAGAATTGTACCCACCTAGTACCATATACAGTTATTACAATGTTATTGACTATATTCCCTAAGCTGTACTTTACAATATGTGACTACTGTGTAACTACCTATTTGTACTTCTTAATCCATTTACCTTTTTCATCCATCTCCCCAACCCGCCTCCCATCTGGCAAACATCAGTTTGTCCTCTGTGTCTATGAGTTTGAATCTGTTTTATTTTTTGCTCATTTTGGGGGGGGGGTTAGATTCTAATTTATTAACTTCACTCCTTCTCCTAGAATACTGGAAATACCCCCACACTGCATCCATGGAACAACGCATGTCCTTGAGGTAATGGGTCCCTGACACCTTTATGTAAAGTAAGGTTGAGGTGGAAAAGCCCTGTAGCCCTAGGCTCCCTGGAAATTGCTTTTCACTTAGCATTCTTTGATGCATCTGTGTTCATGCCATGAAAGCTTAAGACTCCGTCTTTTAAGAGGTTTGGAATTGGTGTTTGTGGAGTCTACTTATCCTAGTCTACTTATCATTACTAGTATCATAAAAATAATGGCAGGCAATAGTAATGGAGAAGGAACTTCCTGTGCATGTAGTTGGACCTAAGCCTCATCACATGAATATGTCAGTGACTCCTCACGGTACACCTTCTACCTTCACTTTAGAGATAAAAACCCTGAAGGGGCTGAAGCTAAGTAACTTGTTTGAGGTCATTCACATTGACAGAAGGTGGGTATGAGATGAAAATCAGCACAGTACAATTGAAATCTTCTTAAGCATTGGAAGCTCTTCTTACTCAGTGTGGAATAGAATACATTATAATACTTACTTAGACTGACCTTTTTAAAGTGACAACAGTAATTTTAAAATATTGACATCAGATATAATCAAACAAGAAGCTCACAGGACTCAGAATTTCAGTTTTTTAGATTTTTTTATAACAAAATGGGGGAGTGAGTGAGTTAGAACCCCACTGTTCACCTTTAGTTTTCTTCTTTCACCCTAACCCAATGAACACATCCAGGGTAAATAATAACCTATGAATGAACTCCATAGCTTTAAAAGGGAAAGGTGTCTAAAGGAATGTATCATTGTATCATAGTATCATACCTAAAAGGGGAAAACACACCCTAAGTATGTTGTGTTTGTCACGTGGTAACCATTTGGAAACAGGTGACATGAAGATTACCTACTAAGTCCCAGCCATTCCACAACAATTTCAGCTGAGAATGCTTAATAATAAAATAACCAACAAAGCAAGCTATTTGCAGTTTTATTTGCACATGATCTTGTTTTCTCTCTGTGCGAGGTGTTCCTTCAAGACTGGCACTGTCATCATTGAACATTCTTACTCATTCAATAAATGTTCACTAAACGTGTACATCATACCACAGAGCAAGGCACGGGGAGTTACCCAGGTGAACAAACATCCTCTTCTGTGGAGAGAAGCAAGGACACACCCTAGGAGCTTAATATCTTAATAGAATCTGGTGGAGAGGAGAGGAACAGATGCACATTAACATAAAGATATATGCGCTTGCCCACATATACACATATGCTATCTTGCCACGCTGTAGGAGAGAAATATCAATCACACTGAAGATATTAACAGAATGTCTGGGTGGCTTCCGCCTCAATGGCAGAAGATTTCATGGATGAGTAGAGTTCTGAAAAGTTTGGCTAAAAATCACAGAATAAAGTATGGTGGCACAGAATATGGAGATATTTTCTATTTTGGCAGAGATAGTGACACAAAGGATCTGAGGAGTTCTCAGTTTCTTTAAGGAATACGAGAAAACAGGTCAGTCGAATCCTTTAGTGGAGGATTGAATATCAGAATCGATGTGTGTGTTTTTCAGAATATTTCTCATTAGAGTCTAAATGAAACAAAATACCCCCTCCAGATCCTTTTTTTCAGAATCTATGGTCTTTGTATACAAGATTGAATGTAACTATTGTACTTAATTCTAATAAATAAAAGTAAACCCAAATCCTTTTTAAAGCTTTGGCTTTGGATCAAACTGGGTTAAAGCTGCTGCTTTGCTTAATACTTTTTAAACTTTAAAAAGTTACTCACTTCTATTATCTTTAAGTCCTTCATAAAAGGAGGATTATTAAGTCAATGCATGTAAAAATTTAACATACTATCTGGCATGGAGTGCATGTTCATTAAATGTGAGCTAGGCTATTATCAATAACACCCCTTTACTGTTTCATTAAGAAGCCTGTAACACCAGAAAAAACAACAAAGACTTCTGGTGAAGGTAGAGGCATAGGTAAACACAGCTCACCTCCTTGCACAACTGCAGCAAAATTACAGCTAACCTACAGATCAAGTATCCCTCAGAAATGTCAGAAAATTGAGCTGTATGGAAGTATGACAAGTAAGAAATTGAAGAAACCACATTCATCCAGATGAGTAGGAGACGCAGAGGGGCAGGGGCACAGAGACACAGAAGGGCTGGTCCAAAATCCACACGTAGTAGATATAAAATGGTGGGATATCTCAGGGATCCCAGCCCCAAACCAGATCACCCAGCCCTGCACCAGACCTCCCAGTCCAGTGCCACGAAGATAAGCCTCCATGACTTCTGGTTGTGAAAACCAGTAGGGCTTGGATTGGTAGAAGAAATTTTGGGATTCTCAGGCATCTCCTCTTGGAGGTGTGGAGGACTCCGGTCAGCAGAGTCTGCCTGTTGTGGCTGGAAAAGAAAATAAATGCACAGGCAACAACAATCCTGTGGAGAAAAGGGGAAACGGCATGGCTACTCTCTCAAGGGGAGAGTGCCTATGAGTGCCTCGGCCACTCCCTCCAGAGGAGAGACCCCCGACCCTTGCCTAGACAGGCTTTTATTGTTTTTCTCAGGGCTTACATCAGAGAAAGATTTATCATCTATTACATAGAATATTGTTGTCTGCATTTTAGGTACAATCAAGGAAATGAGAATATCATGCAGAGGGGAATGACGATGAGCTGATGAGCTCTGTCCTTGGGTGAATTCACACAGGCTTTGGAAATTACCTTGAATATATACAATTCACATTTGTTGTTTCAGACCAGGGTGATGGAGTTTTAGCAAGAGCGAGCCATAACAGTCAGTATGCATTTTTTAGGCCTGATTCCCATGGCAAAACTCAGTTTGAGGGTCTGGCTCCTGCCTACCACTTCGCTTCTGTAGGTTTTCCACACAGAGCTGAGTCACATTTGCCAGACTGAATAAAACTGGTCTCTCCCCTACATGGAGGACCCTGCACATAGACTTACTTGAATTCATTCCTTCTGGGCTCAAGCAGCAGGACAGCACCTTGAAAGGCACAGGTGGCATACCAGGGGGAGCTGAAGTGCATAGTATCAGGGCAAGGTCTGGGGCACAGCTTCTTACCATACAGAACTGCAGACAGCAGCCATTGTTCCTTTTCTGAGCCCTCCCCCACAAAGCGCTGAGTGCAATGGCACCACATGTGAGTGTCCAACAGCCTGGCTAAGAAGGTGAGCTCAGCCCCGACAATTACCTAGGGCTCTGCCCCATCCAACTTATGGGCCCTCCAGGCTGCTAACAGTGGCTTTTCCATATGAATGGATAGTCTAGGCACAGGCTTCAGACCTTCCTAAATCCATTCAAACAAGCAATAGCTGAGCTGAGCCTCTGTACTTCTTGCTGAGTGGCCCCAGTCCTGGCACTAGCAGCAGCCACCTGCAAACCACTTTATGGCTTCACCAAGGGGCCCCAGACATAACACAGGTGGTGATTGGCCTTGACCTGCACCACCTGGGAAACCCCAGAGACTGCACACCCAGTGGACAGTTACAGACCATGTTCAAATACCATCATCCAACCACTTCCAGGAGCCCCAGAGAGAAGTGGTTGCAAGCCAGTGGTCACAACCAGTCCTACCAGCTCTCTGGCATAGGTATATTCCCATTGACCTGCAGAGAGCAATGAAGACTCAACTACAAGGGGAGGGAGTACTCAGCCCACACAGAGGGTGCACCTTGAGTACCCAGCTTAGGGGATAAGGGAGGCTGTGCCAGTAGACCCCCGAGGACACCTACTACATTAGACCACACTACCAATGCATGGAGTCAACAAAGCTCTACCTAATACATAGGAACAAACCCAGTGAGGCTGCCAAAACGAGGATACAAAAAACATGGCCCAAATGAAAGAACAGAACAGAACTCCAGAAAAAGAATTCAAAACAAAATGGAGATAAACAAACCAGCAGATGTAGAATTCAAAACACTGGTTATAAGGATGCTCAAAGAACTCAGTGGTATTTCAACAACATAAAAAATGATCCAATCAGAAATTAAGAAAACACTAATTGAAATAAAGAACAAGTTACAGAGAATCAACAGCTGAGTGGGTGAAGCCGAGAATCAAATCAATGATTTGGAGCATTAGGAAGCAAAAGACATCCAATCAGTATAGCAAGAAGAAAAAAGAATACAAAAAATTGAGGACAGTGTAAGTATTCTCTGGGACAACTTCAAGCATTCCAACATTCACATCATAGGGGTGCCAAAAGGAAAAGAAGAAGAAAAAAATTGGAAACTTATTTGAAAAAATAATTAAAAATCACTTCCTGAATTTGGTGAAGGGTATAAACATACAAGTCCAGGAAGCACAGAGAGCCCCAAACAAGTTGGGCCCAAAGAGGCCCACATCAAGATATCTTATAATCAAAATGCCAAAAATTAAAGTTAAGAAGAGAATCTTAAAAGTAGCAAGAGAAAAGCAGAGAATTACCTACAAAGGCATTCCCATAAGACTGTTAGCTGATTTCTCAAAACAAATTTTGCAGGCTAGAAGGGACTGGCAAGAAGTATCCAAAGTGATGAAAAGCTAAGATTTATACCCTAGACTGTTCTATCCAGCAAAGCTATCATAGAATCGAAAGACAAATAACGTGCCTCCCAGAAATGGTAAAGCCAAAGGAGCTCATCATCATCATCCCATTATTATGTGAAATATTAAAGGGGCTTATTTAAGAAAAAGATCAAAAGCGTGAACATTAAAATAGCAATACATACATAAATAGCAACAATTGAATCTAAAAAGAAAAACTAAGCTAGCAAGCAGAACAGGAACAGAAGATATGGACATCATTGGGGTGGTGGCCAGTTGGGAGAGTTGTCCTGGAGAATGGGGGGAAAAGTGAAGGGATTAAGAAGTACAAATTGGTAGTTACACACTAGGCAGGGGGTCAAAGAACTTATATACATGACCCATGGACATGAACAAAGAAGGGTAATCACTGGAGGGAGTGAGGGTGCTGGGTGGGGGGAGGATAAGGGGGAAAATTTGGACAACTGCAATAGCATAATCAATAAAATAAAAAAGAAAAATATAACATGAAAGTCATGCATCCACTGATTGATACACTGTAACATGCAATCGGGTTTTGGCTCCAACAGAATGAGTTTGTTGAGCTATCACTCTATCCTAGAAATTATAGCGTGCAATGCGTTAAAAAGTGATAGAGTTCTAGGTGATAGAGTTCTAACAGTGATAAATAGTGTAGAGTGCTGCCTGCCCGGGCATCAGCGTCTGTGAGGACCCGTGGGCGGGGGGCGTCCTTGCTCTTTGTTTATCTATCAGCTCCTAAGGAAAGCAGGGGTCTCTAAAGCATTCTTTGTTCAACAGGAAATATTTCAAAATGCCTCTAGTACAATGTCCTGGTGAAGCATTTTGTACTTTAAAAATACATTCCTGTTAATAAAGCCCTTCACCTGCATGAGCATCACTCCTCACCGTGCCTGGTGAGGTAAGCCCAAGGCTGCAAGGGAGAAAGGGAGGGCTGGGGAGATGTTTGGAGGAAACTGGCATCTCAAGGACTTTACTGAACTTGCTCATGCTAACCGGGCTAGTGAGAGGCAGAACTTTCTTCTGTAGGCAATGCACGAGTCACCCTTTACTCTGAGCCCTAGGCAGGGTCATCCCTAGGAAGAATACGAGTCTCCGGCATGCGATTTCCAGCTTCCTTCCAAACCACGCTTTCCCTTCTCTAGTCAACTATACTTTCCTGCTTCTTCTAGGTACTGACACGGCCATTGGGATCATACCTCTGCCCCTTCCTTCTCCCTTGTCTATAGACAAAAATAGTCCATCAGGCCATAATAATAACTTGAATAAAAGGTAGTATATCCACACAGAGGAATAGCATTTTGCAATCAAAAGGAATGAAATGCTGGTATGTCCTTTAACATAAATGGACATTAAAAATGTTATGCTTCATAAAAAAAACAGACATAAAACATCACATATGGTATGATTTCATTTACAGGAAATGTTGGATATGAATAATGTGGGTATAGTTCCACATGAACTTGAATATAAAACAGCAAATCTGTAGAAACAGGAAGTAAATTAGCAGTGGCTTAAGGCAGGGTAAGGAGAATGGGGAATGACCACCAACGGGTAGGGCATTTCTTTTTGAGGTGAACAGAATATTCTAAAACAAGAGTGTGGTGTGGTTATACAACTGTGAATACACTAAAACCAATGAATTGTACACTTAAATGAGTGAATTGCATGGCGTGTGGATCTTATCTCAAAACTGCTGAAAAATAATGACAGGAATGGCAAAAATTATGTTTGCATGTGACAAATATTTTGCATATATTAACTTTGCCTATATTAATATTTCATATCTATTTAATCCTGAAAGCAACCCTATAATGCTGGTACTATTTTTATTCTAATGTTTTACATGACCAAACCAGGAAAGATAAGTTAATATTCTTTTCCTTCCTCTTATAAGGACGTTGTGATTACACTGGGCCTAGATAGATAATCCAGGATAATCTCTCCACTGCAAAATCTTGAATCATTCACACCTGCAAGGTCCCATTTTCCACATAAAATAACATACCCACAGGTCTGAGGATTAGGATGTGGACATCTTTGCGGGCCCATCATTCAGCCTAACATAGTCACCATGGTATTAAGTGGTAATGCTGAGTCTTTAATTCATGTTTCCCAAATAGGAGATCAAAATCGTTTCTCCTTTATCATAACCACATCACATAACAGTGGCTGTGTATAAACCTGTCTAGATTTCAACTCCTTAGAAAGCAGGAAATTGCACCTATGATAGCAAGTGAGTCTGTGAGGGCAAGGCTGTCTTTTCTAAGACAAAAGGTAGACTTAGGGAGAAAGGTTCATTTTCACTTGGAACTTGCAACATTCCCAAGGGCAGTTGCCGGCTTGGCCATCCCTGTTGGTGAATAAAGCAATGATGTAGATTTGCTTGCATCTCCTTTGTTTGATAAATTCTGTTTCTAGCAAAAGAATACAGATTCCATCAATAGGCAAATCATTTAATGGTTTTCAAATGACAACTATAATTCTTTCTCAGCTGTTTCTACACGTGCAAAGAGAAGCAGAGAACTAAGGCAGTAGCATGAATAGTTTAAACAATAAACCCCTACTGGCTCAATTATCTGATTATTTCAACAAGTGAATTTAACTTTTTTTAATTTTCTAACATTTTTTCGTTTACTTAACATTCATAAACATTGCCTTTTAATAAGTCATTTATTTCTTTTGTGTCCCAAACTTAATTTAACAAACACTTAATGAGCAACTAATAGATACCACAAACTGTGCTCACTTCTATAGTAGCTAAAGGCAGAACACAAAAGAATTTCCCTCTCATGGTCGCTTTTAGTCCCAGCACGGGAGATGACACAGTTACACCAATAACTACACAATATGGCAGAGTGTAAAGGTCATGAGTGAAGCACAAAAAAATGTGGTACAAGTATTTAGAGGGGGAGATACTTATTCCGTTGGGAAGACTCATGGGGAATTTCTGGCAGGAGAAAGCATTCTGGAGGACAGGTAAGCATTTGCGAGGCTGAAAGAGGGCAGCAGAGTTGTTGCAGTGGAATTAACCACAAAGTAAAGAGGCAGGGAAACCTAGGATGATCTTGGGGGCCAGGAGTCCTCTGGTTATGCTGGGGAACAGAGAGCACATACGATAGTCCCAAGAACTAAGGGACCAAAAAGGATTGTTTACGCCCAGCATATAAAAGTTTCTAATATTCATCCCAATACTAGTTTTCAACATGTTTGCATTGAGGGGTTAATTAAGCAATGTCTGGAGACACTTAAGTCCTCAAAATGGGGGTGGGAGGGATATAGGGGGAGGGAAAGGAGAGAAGGGGAGACTGCCATCTAGTGGGTAGAGGCCAGGGATGCGGCCTAATATCCTACAGTGCATAGACCATCACCCCCAAAGAAATATCTGAGCCAAGATGCCAACTATGCCACAGATAAGACACCCTACAATAATATTACAAGGCTATGTTTTATTTTGTTTTTGTTGCAGATGAGGAAATTGGGGTCTTTTGAGGTTACAACTCTTGCCCAACATACTAAATGACTGAGCGAGGTTATAGACACATTTTAGAGAGTGAGGAACATGGATCTAACCAATGAGATTCTCTGAAATTGGACATGTCAGTCTTTGAGCTGCAGCTAAATGATTATGCATGTCGAGTGCTTGGTACCATGCCTGCCACATGGTTAGCGCTCAATGGATGTTCCTTGCTGCTTTGAGTGGCAGCCGGTGTTTCCAGCAATGCATCAGCTGTGAGTGGAATCCAATGAAGGAGGGAGAGACCAGGGACTGAGAGATGGTCTGGGACTAGGGCAGAGTGTTCAGAGTCTGAGCTGGAGGGAAAGCACATGGAGTGTACAGAAAGGGACACATGAAAATGGGACTCACAGAGGAAGTATAGCACCTGATGAGTGAATGGATGTGGGGGTGTGTTCAGGGAAAGTTCTGAAGATGAGTCCAGTTTTGAACCTGAGAAGTCACTACTACAAAGTAAATGCCTGCCATGGATTTATCATGCTTCTTTAAAATAGGCAAACTGAGACCCAGAAAGGTGAAGCAGTTAGTTCAAGCTCACACCACATTTTAAGATTTCTTTAGACACTTAAAGAGAAGATAAGTCTGACCTTTTCAAAGATACAACAACAAATGTAGGAAAGAAAGGAAAAAATGACATTTTCTTTGATATGCTCCCAAAAAACAATTTTAACATTCGTCTTGCCATATATTTGTATAGGTGAAAGTAACTTGAACCTCTAGCCAGGCATGATGACTGAATCAGGTAGCCAGGAAAACTTTCCCAAAGAGTGAGCTTCTGTTTTCTTTGTCACATTTGCTGCATTATTAAGTGAAAGCCAAAAAAAAAAAGAGAGAGAGAGAGAGAGAAAAGAAAAGACCTGGATGGCCAGCTAACAACATGTGGAAGAGAAGACAGGACCCAAAGTAACTAAAAGCTGGGTTTAATATATTTATTAATAATAGAAAATAATACTAATACTTAATGAGTGCTCATTAGAAGCCAGCATCTGTGCTACTTCACATATTAAATGCATTATTTCATTTCAATTCTCATAACTGTGTGGGAGAGATATGACCAGTGATAGATAAGGTCTTCGAGACGTACAGGGGTTAAGTGACCTCTCCAAGGTCACACAGTTAGGATGGGGCGGAGCCAATATTAAAACCCAGCTATTGGACTCACATGTCTAAGTTTTAGCCACCATGTGTATGGCTAAAAGTTAGTACACAAATTCTTCCTTTTCTTTTTGTACTTGACATGATGTGAATACGAGTGGATACATTGTCATCATTTAACTGAGCCCTACCTAAGGGGGACTACAGAATAGTTGTGAAGGAACATCATGCCTCCTTCTCAGCCCTCAACTTTGGCTTTTTCCCAATGCTGTATTCGGCTTCTAAATCTAACTTTTATGTTTTTAACACTTTTGTCAAAAATTTGAACTCAGAATCTTTTCCGTGAATTCAGAGTAGAGACCAGGGCCGTGGACAAGAACAGCAATGCCCCTGCACTCAGTAACAAGATGTTCATGCAGAGGTAGACAACTCTACAAATTGTTTTAAAAAAGAACAGATAATCGTTGTGCACGAGATTAAAATATGTGGATGTGATAAGCATCGGGCTACTTCAGCTGCTTGGAAAAGATGGCTTGTCTTAGAAGATCAGAAAGATCAGTGCCTGCAAAGGGGGAAATATGCCAGGCTTAGGCAACAGCAGTTGCCAAGACCCTATTGTCACGCAGAAAGAAGGCCTGACGGCTGGAAAAGCTAAGGTGCAAGAGCAGGTGATGTAAGACAGGTGGAAGAATGGCTGCCAGCAGGCTGATGCCAGGAACAGGAGGACTTCATAAGTCAATATAAGGAATTTTCTAGTACAATGAGATATGCCTTTGGGTGGATCTTAATCCTGGTTTCCCCAGGGGCTACTGTTCAAATGGTCTGCTTTGGGGGCAGATCCCCAAAACGAAAACCAACAAAAAAAAAATACAAAGAAGTACATAATTTTTCCTTGATTTTATCAGTTAATATTTCAGATGAATATAAGAGGCTAGAGAGCCCAAAACTCTTTCAGTAGCTTCATTTGTATCTGAAAGGCACATTTTTGACACTTCAATCAATCAGTGGGCGCCATTAATCTGCATATTGTGTTACAAGAAGCTGCCTTTCTTCTTGATTTTCCTTCTCTTTTTGTTCTTCTCAGGAAATTAATTCATGTCATTTCCATTTGAAATCCTGTAGCATTTCCCTGCGCAGGCACTTAGAGACCCCCTTCTGTGACTTGAGGCTTAGTTTATGGCATTGCTTGTCAGCAGCACCCGAAGGGAAGAGAATCTGAACAGCCAGGCCCCTCAGGACCCTGAAGTTACACATGAAAAATGCCTTGACACAGGTCTGCATGTGGGGTCCTCCAAAATAGTTGGCTTTGGTGAGTGATGCTGGCAATTTGGTTTATAATGGTTTTTTTCAATGTTGTATTTTGCTGTGAAAGGAACATTTGAGCAAAGGTTCCTAAGATGTCATCAATTTCACTTTAGAATTTTGCTCTCTAAAAAGGCTGTCCTTGAAACTTAGGGAGCGTTTTCCACAGCTGTAGTTTGAGACAACTGATTTGTTTTATGAAAGGTTGAATAATGTCAATCACACCATTCCGTTGATCTGCATGAGAGCACTTCTCTAGGCAGACATATTCTGATAAAAGCATAAAATTTAAGAGTCCAAAGGGCCCTCAAAGGCCATCAGTCTAGCAGGTCCAAGAGTTGATACCTTCAATGTCATTAAAATGAAGAAATAGCCATGGTTGGTGTGGCTCAGTGGATTGACTATCAGCCTGCAAATCAAAGGGCTGCTGGCTTCATTCCCACACAGTACACATGCCTGAGTTGTGGGCCAGGTCCCCAGTAGGGGATGAGTGAGAGGCAATGACACACTGATGTTTCTCTCCCTCTCTTTTTCTCCCCTTCCCCCTCTGTCTAAAAATAAACAAATAAAATCTTAAAAAAACAAGTAAATAAAATGAAGAAATATACAGTGACTCAATAGTGTTTCTGATTTTTATTGCACCCGATATTTACACTTTAAAACATTACTAAATAAAGATAAGAAAGGATTTGCAGCTGTAAAAATCTAGGAAAGAATTTATCACAAATTGAAGATTTTCACTTTTCTTTTTCAACTAATTAATAGGACAAAGCCACTACATTGCCCTTCCTCCTCTCATTTTGCTACAGTACACCAATGGACATTTAACTGAGGACAATGTGTGGGAACTGCTTCTCTAATCTGAGCCTGACTTAAGACCCAGCCATAACTTGCAGCTAACGCTTGAGTGACTCCAATGACAGTTTTACAAGGCGGTCTGTTCCCTGTTTGAAGAGCTTAATTTTCAGGAAGTACTTTGTTACTTTGATTGAAAGTTATGTGTAGATTGCAAATAGAATGTCACACATGTACACACAAACACACATAATGAAAATAAGAATAAACAACAACCATGTCAATTAATAAAACCATATAGATTTGAATGCTTGGCATTTCTTACACGGGTCTCCCTCTCTCCAACCCAAAGCTGCTGTGTTTGTTTGGATCCTCATAACCTCCCATAGTTTCCTAACTGCTCTCCTACGTCTAGTTGTTCCTCCTCTCCTCCACTCCATCTGCAAATTGCCCCTTGTAATGTCTTCTCAAAATCCCAAACTTAACATGTTACATCTTAGCTTAATATCACTTTAATGATGCCCCATTGCCTTTTGTACAAATTCTTCAAAACAAACAAACAAACAAACCCTCAATCTGTCTTTATATAAGCAGGTTCATTTCTTGGCATTTCATCTTCTCTGCTACGCAGTCTCCTTAAGTTCCAGGCCTAAAGTATTTGCAGTTCTCCTAACACACAAACAATGAACGGTTTTCGAATTCATACTCAGGTCTACACAGTGCTCCATGCTCTGTCCTGACATCAAGCATATCCCCTTTCTGAATATACACCAAGCCTTTCTAAAAATGTAAGCATCTGTGAAAAACAGTGAAAAGTTGCTAATCCTTTGCCCAGATGTAGTGTCCAGAACACACTGAAATTGGTACCCAATAAAAAAATCATTAAATGCATGAATGGGTTGGACTGGACAGAACTAAATTGTTAAGTAGCACCTATGTACAATTTTTTACCTTAGTATCTTTCTTTCTGGAGAAGGGCAGCACCTAACAGGGAGGCCTTGGGCTTGTGTAAAGAAGAGTGGAAAAGGAAAAGACACCGAAAGGGGGCATGGGCCTCTTCAAGGACAAGCTTTGTTCCAATATAATTTTGTCACCTCTTAACCCTGGAGGTAAAAGAAATACAGTTGAGAATGGAAAAAGTGAGGAAATGCAGTGGTCTTTTCATGAAGTTGCTAAAATCAATAACAATAACAAAAACATGAGGAATCATTAATGAGAATTAAAGAAATCTAATTTCAGTGTGGCATAATTCCTTTCTGTATCCTTTGAGTACGTTTTTACGACTTTATTGAGATATAGTTGACACATACCATTGTGTAAGTTTAACCTTCAGCTTACAGTGTGATGACACGATATATTGTGTCACATACATTGTACAATGGTTTACACAGTCTGGTTAGTTGTCGCCTCATCACCTCTCATGATTATTATTGTGCATGTGTGTCTGTGTGTAGTGAGAACATTTAAAAGCTACTCTCTTAGCCACTTTCAGATATATGATACAGTCTGGTTAACCATAGTCACCATGTTGTACACTGGATCCCTGGAACTTGTTGATCTTATAACTGAAAGTTTGTACGCTTTGCCCAAAATCTCCCCATTTTTCCTATCCCTCAGCCCCTAGCAGCCACCATGCTGCTCTCTATTTCCGTGAGTTTGGTTTTTAATTTTTTCACATATAGGTCAAGATCATACAATGTTTGTCTTTGTCTGTCTGATTTACTGCACTTAGAATAATGCCTTCAAGGTCCATCCATGTTGTCACAAATTTTCTTTTTTTTTATGGCTGAAATATATGTGACTAAATACCTATACATTTTCCTTGTCTATTAATTCGCTGGTGGATATTTACATTGTTTCTACATCTTGGCTATTGTGAATAATGCTGCAATGATCAGGGGGGTAGAGATATCTTTTCAAGATCCTAAACTCACATTCTTCAGATACATACCCAAAAGTGGAATTGCTAGATAATATGGTCAATTTCTTTTTAATTTAAAAAATGCCCAATCTGTTTTCTCTAGTGGCTATGCATTCCCACCAGCAGTACACTACTAGAGTTCCCTTTTCTCCACATCCTTGCCTACACTTACCTCTTGTCTTTTTGATAATAGCCGTTCTGAGAGGTGTGAGATGATACTCATTGTGGTTTTGATGTGCATTTCCCTGTTGATTAGCAATGCTGAACATCTTTTCATTGCTCGGATTGGCCATTTGCATGTCTTTGGTAAAACCTCTATTCAGGTCATCTGCAATGCTGCATAATTGTTATCCTACTGAAAATGGGAACTTCCATAAAGATCCTTAAAATTTTAATGAAATCCTTTTCAGGATGATAATCAACTGAAGGCTGTAGTAAAATGTCAAACACTCAGTCACTTAACAGTCACCATTGTTCACACTGTTCACCAGGACCTCGCCTCCAAGATGTACTTCGCGATCTGCATCTGCCACACGGATATTTACGAATACCTCATTCCCCTATAAACTCCGCACAGTTACTGATGGGTTAAAAAGATCTTTTTAGTAAAGCAAAACATTCCCAAGCTCCTCTTGTTTTGAAAGTTGATTCCCAATAGTATTTCTTTGTATATGCTTCTTTTAGGTATTTAAAGAATGATTTCATTCAAGCAATAAAGGCATGTTCATGTTCTTTGTAAATACAATAGATTTTCTTGAAATCTGAAGCATCTCCTCCTAGACAGTCATTTACTTCCCTCAAAAATGCTGTGCATGTTAGAAATCTGGACATTTAAAAATGCAGATTGTCTAACATTATTTGAATCATGCGCTACTAACTCAGCTGGAGGCCTAAAACCACAGATGTGCTAATGCATCTTCAAAGTGAAGAGAACTGAATTTTGAAATCTGTGCACTTCATTTCCTGAAAACACAATGGTAATATTGTGGGGAAACAAGGTTATCGTTTCTTGGATCTGCCCTGCATGGCTAATGCTGAAATACAGTGACACTCTTTAGGAATTGTTTAGTTCCAAGTGCTGATTTAGCTAGATAAAATGCAGCTGTCTCCCCAAATTACACAACTGGGTTCACACCATCTACTGATTCCTGGTGGAATTTTAAAGATACCTTTATGGGCAATTTTCTCCTCGGTGCAAAGAATCCTAATTCAGACAGTACAAACACATACCGTGTAGTTTGTCTGCACAAATGCCATCTCCCATAAAAGTGTGTGACAAAGGAGATGATGCTCTAGAAGTGCTTGAGTCACCATTTGAAAAGGATTTCTAAAATGTAATAGGGTCTAAACTGACTCAAAATCAGGTGCCAAATTGGCATAGAATTGTTTCCATCATCATTCTTATGACTTTAAGTCACTCTGAGAATTTGTCATGTTGCCTATTGGGTCTCCTAAAGGAGGAACCCTCCCTCAGAATGCTCCCCCTGGCTGATGCTATTTCTTCCCAGACATCATTGGGACTGATATCCTCCTAGGAAGAACATTTTAAGATAACTCTTAGAATCTAGATGTTCTTATCTCTACATGGCATCCAATAGTCTGTGCGCCTCTCTCATAGCTGAGTACGTGATTTAACTAGGCTTTAGCTCTGCTAATCTTTGGGCCACAAGTGATGTTTTCTTAGAATTCACCTTATTTTCTGTCCTCTGGGTACAGAATGTACAAGCCAGTATCCACCAGCGGTACACTAACGTTCATGAAGTTAACACATTCATGTTTCTCGTCTGTGAAGTCCTCTGGGATGGTCCCACACAGAGGTAGCTTCTGTCTCCTCCACTTCCCCAGCTCTTGACACTTACCTGGAGCAATGCTGACCGTATTGTATCACCACTACCTGTAGTTGTCATACTTACTGTTTACTCACTTTCCTTCCCTACCCAAGTGGGCAGTTCATTCATCCAGGAATCAAAACTCATAAGGAAGCCCAAGGGCTAGGCACTATGCTAAATGACATGGGCACCAAGAAGCCTTAACACAACCAGTTCTGTGGCAAATTCGCTGGTAATGTATTTTCCCCCAATCATCTGTAAGTTTACTCTGTTTTTCTCATTGATTTCTAAAATTGGTGTCTGAGAAGTCTCCATGTATTAAGACTATGCTTTCTTTTTATTCTATACGTTGCCGCTAACTTTCCCAGTGTTGTGGTTCTTTGCTATTGTACATAACAAACATATATTTTGATTTGTGCTTCTTCTGTTAAATTTTCTCACAGCATTTCTTTTTTTTTCTTTTTTGAAGCTGACTAGTCCTAGAGAGGGGATGACATGGGTAGAAAGAAAGACTAGTGGCAAAGAGTCCATAGATGAACCTGAGAGGGACCTCAGGAAAGAAACAGTAGAGATAATTGGTCAGGTGTGTGAGCCATTGACCTAGCATGAACACGTGATCAGGAAAATGGGGGCAGCAGAGGAGTTAGGCATAACTTCCATCATACCTGGCACATAATGAGAGGTTTATATTCTCATTATGTGCCAGGTATAAATAAATACGTTACTAATTAAATGATTCCTTGAGAATTTTTTTTCTATAAACCCCAGTAATCATTAAGGAAAGTCTTTCTTTGTAAGAGGGACAGGCTGTGGCTAATGGCAAAGATTACCCTGATTCTTCATCCTCTTTTGTCATAACTTTACAGCGCCCTCCCATTCTCGGTGGAATGACCTGACTCATTCCTTGACAATGAGCTCAACTAAGTGATTTGCTTAAGCCAACGGGAAGTCTGCAGATATTATTTACATAGGAGCTAGAAAAAGTAATCATACCTTTCTGCTTGCTCTCTTGATTTGTTCTATTGCCAGGACGTTTGCTTGGGCCAAGTTGATGACAAGAGAGAGACCCATACACAGAACAGACCTGAGTTGCCCAACTTTGCTAACTAAGATCATTTTATATCAGACAACAGTGAGGTCGGTCAAGGTCAAAAGAACTACTTCACTGATCTTTGACTGACCTGTAGGCTCATGAGAAATAGTGAATGAGTACTGTTTTCAGCTGCCAAGTTTTGGGATAGTTTATTACATAGCAATAGCTAAGCGATACATGTATAATTCTCTGATTAAATTATTCTATTTGGTGGCATTTTTATTAGTTTTTCTATTTAGTAATGACAGTAAGTATCTCATTTTTCTAATATTTTGTGTGTCACATGAAAAAAAATTTCAGTCAGGGACAAAAGATGTAGGTTCTTCCATTTCCTAATATCATAATAGACATTTATTCACTCCACTATGCGCACGGTATTAGAAATCCCACACAAAAAAAATACTGATGAAATTAATCATGGTTTGGGAGGAAATGAACACATGAGCAAATCATTACCATCTGTCATTGACCAAACATCAGTGGGTGACCGTAATGGGGTGGGTCCGGGTAGAAAGGTAGCCACTGGAGAGGAGATACGCATGTTACAAACAAACCGATTAAAACCCCCGAGAAAACCGCAAATCTACTTGACTTCAGTATCTTTATCTATATTTCAAGGATAGAAATCTTTGAAATACAGATTTCAGGATAGATTTCTTTTAGTGTATCTTCTAGCCCCAAAACACAACATTCTTGGAGTGTTGTTGAGCATAACACATGCGGTGAGTTCCCACTAAATATGGCATTTTGTCATTGAAGTAGTTTTCCAGAGAAGTGGTTCTAAAGATGTTAATTCACATGTCATTCATGATGTGTGACAACAGAGGGGAATTTGATAGGATTATCCCACAGGATATTCTGGTCCCTGATTAACAGTATTGAAAGTGAAAAAAAAAATGTAACATAAAGACTCAAATCTTAAGCATGCATTGTGCTTGAATAGAGGAGCCTACAGCCTGTTAATTAAAATTAGGAAACACAATAGACACATCCATTATTTTCTCTATTTTTAAGCGGCGCTACTGAATTCATTCTTTTTGCTATTTTGTATTTGTGGTTATAAGATGCTGTCCTCTGCTGTTTGCTAAAGATTATACCAGGTAGAGTCACCAGCACACAGTGAAATAACGTGATAGTTCTGTTTCAGCACCCAAGTGCCTACAAGGCAGGACAGTAGTACAAACAGAACTCTCTGTGTCCACAGAACTAACCCGCCATGTTAGCACAGTGCCTCTCTTCTCCGGAGTCGTCTCGTTTTAATGACATTTGTCCTGTCCTTGCTTTATGGTAATTAGATGGGCTAATTGGAAGTGTGACAATGTAATCAATTCATTGCTCATTAGGTCATTATTTCTTCTAAAAGAGCTTTTATTAAAAATTTTACTTGAATGCATACCCCGTTATTGTAGACAGTACCTGACAACTTGAACAGAAGAAATACATTTTATGTTGTTATTTAACAACAAGTTAATTTGCATGTGTATTTGTACGACAGCTTATTTGCTGCAATTCTGTTTGAGTAAGGTTGTTTGGTGACAGATGTGACAATTCCATTCCTCCACAGGGGTACAGATTCACCTCTGGAATTCAGAGTTGATGACGACAGCCTGCATGCTCATGACTGTCTTCGATGTATGCCCCTTGTTCCCCAAACCTAGAAGTTATAGGGAAATTGGAGGAGTCGGAATGGAGAGATGTGCATTCAAAACTTGTCTGTCATCTACCAAGTACGTGTGGCTTCAGCGTCACTTTCCCCATCTTCAAAATCTCTCAGGGGGCTGTTTTGAATTTTAGGTAAGGTGATGTATATGATAATTCAGCAAAAGACCTACCCATACCATACAGAGCCCAATAATCACCAACTGAGTCTGAAGGAAAAATGAAAGCAAAGTGACTAATTCAAAGTCCTACACTGTGAATGGGCAGCTGAGGTGAGAAAAGAAATTGGAGCTGCTGAATGGAAAGACAAACAGAAAAGGGAAGACTTTTCCTTTGCGTTTTGACTAAATAACACTGATCCTTCCCTACAGCTTTGTTTGATAGATTAATTCATTCTGAAAGGCTTTAAAGATGTCTGGTAAGTAGCTAATAATCAACTGTGAAAAACATATCATTGGCCTTTCTCTTGCTGTCAAAGTCCCTAGAAAGAAAAAAATTTATTTCAAATGGCTTCTAGCTTACTTCAGAATTAGAGGGTGCTCTCCCTTGTATCTTTCTAGAACTTCCAGTGAGTACACTTTATGGTGGTTTATTAGTTGATAAATTGTTATTGTCGTGCAAGGGTAAGAGTGTCAATAGACAAATTAAAGTTATAGTCAACTACCCATCAGTATTTTAAATCAAGCAATACAGCATTCATCTAAAAATAGAAATGATATTACCCCTCAACAAATTCACAATTTGATGCAATTCATAACTACATGAAAGCTCTCCAAATAGATGAAAAATTATAATAAATCAAAATCCATGTGTAAAGAAAAGCCTTCCTCTTGCAGGTACTGATATCTGAAATACATATTAGAGTATGTTTATAAGACCCAAATAATGTATAGGTGTAATACTTTTTAAATTTTATTTTTAGCTTTAAATGAGGAAATATGTATGTCCTATAAAGAGAACAGGAAAAGAAAAAAGAACATTTGGTGTGAACTTGGATATACCTCTGATGTTCACTTAGTAAGTTTTCCTCCTTTTTGTTGAATGCTACTTCTCGTGATGATTTGTCATATAAACTCAAATGGTAAAAATGTATTGTGCTTGAACAAAGTAACCCACAGTCTCTTTAAAACTGTTTTTAAATCAAGATCTCTGAAAAATAAAGAAAATTGTCAAAGACATTATTAATTTATCCAGCTTGAAACAGAGAAATATTTCTTTGCCTTCTCTCCCCCAACATAATCTTTTATTGTATGGAATATATTTTATTCTCTTCATATATCAAGGTTACGTAGCTGAATGTCATAAAATAAGTAGCTTTAGCTTATAGAAAGGGCCTTAGGACAAGCGTGTAGTGGAGAAAGAAACCAGCATAAATACATTATTAATAATATTAATAAGAAGGCCCAGTGGAATTGAAATGTGCCACCAGCCTCACCCCCGCCCCCTCCTAACATGACTTGTTGGAAAAACCCCCAGTCAGGAGCCAGGGATGTTGCGATTGAGTTGTCAGACTGTCCCAGATGTCTTGTACAAACCGGACAGGCCAATTTACTGCAACAGTGGCATGGGCTGAAGGCTCCCATCTTGCCTTCCGGGCTTCTCCCCTGGAGAGATTTTCCTGCTGGACAACAGGCTCCCTCCCTAGCAGCTGCAACTCCTGATCAGATTCCTTCTGATCAGCCTATCCTAGGTAATAACAGTACTGTGTTACTTTTACTTTGTGACCAGCCTGCTTGGCTAGGCAGGGGAGAGGCTCTTGCCCTGCAACAGGAAAACAACAGCCTTGTGTGTTTGGTGAGATTTTTGAATCCTAGTGGTAATTTGATTTCACTGTCTTCATTGTAGCTCCAGGCCCTGGCTTTCAGGATGAAAACAGGCAGGCTTTTAAGGGGCAGGCGGGGAAAGACAACTTCTCCCACACAGCCCCTGAGTTTCTTTGGCTGTTACTAACCCAGGAGCGTGGGGGTTGCTTTGAAACGCAGCTGTTCTGACTCTGCCCTCCAGGTGGCAGCGGTGCCCCACCGCAGAGGCTCCAATCCCCTCGTCCCCGACTTCAAGTGTTAATGCAATTGACCAATCAGTGCTAAGATGATGGGAGGTAATTGGGTAATTGTATTTTACTGATCACAAGAAGAGAGAGGGGAAGGAAAGAGGGGCAGAGGAGGGAAGGGGACTGCGGTCCGAGAGAAGATTTGGGGACCCTAAGCGTCGGGACGTGGCATTGGCTGAGGGAAAGCTTAGACTCAGAAGCTGCTGCCGGCACTGGGAGCATTTATTTATATGAGGGAAAAGAACGGAGAGAGGCGCGAGAGGGAGGGAAGAGAGTTCAAGCCGAAGTGGATGGACGGGGACCGGGGTTTCTGCCGCTCTGGGAGCCGAGGGTCGGGCGCTGGCACTAAGGTCGGCGCCGAGTAGCTGCGCTCCCGAGAACCGTCTCCTCGCTGAGGACTAGCCGGCGTCGGGAAGGTCTGCGCCAAAAGGAACCAACTTGTGGCTCCCAAATGTACCCGACGCAGCTGGAAATGAGATCAAAGCTGCAGTTTCAGTCCAGGAGGATAAGAAGAGCCAGCGATTAGGGATTTATTTTTCATCCCATTTCCCGTTTTCTTTCCACGTTATTTTTTAATTTGCCTAACACCCCGTTGGTCCCCGCACTTCGCCCTCCTCATTTGAAATAAAAGCCCAGTTTGAAGTTTTTTCGCCGCGGCGCCCCCGGATCTGCTGCCCGCTGATGGAAGAAAAGGGGACCCGAGGGCTGGCAGGGGCCACCGGCGCCGGATCGCGTCACGCGTCTCCCCCGTGATCCCGGGCCTGCTCCGGGAGTTCTGCAACACCTGGAGGAACTGGACCGGGTGCCGGGGTGGGGGCGGGGACAGAGGAAGCGAAAGCCACCCCGAACCTTAAAAAAAAAAGTAGAGGGGGGGAGGAATGGGTTTCTTCTTGACAGCTGACGGAGCCTTGAAATTTTTCTCCACTACCTCCGCCCCCGCCCCCACCCCCCGCACTCCATTTAACGTGAGATTATGAAATTGCAGAGGCGGTGGAGGAAAGGAGACAGGATATAACAGGGAGTTTGGAGGGAGAGGGGAAGGTGCCTGGCCGGGTGGCTGAAATCAAAAATCCAATTGCGCACTGGGTTGTGATGAGAAATCTAATCAGATCTTTGGAGAAGGGGCCGGCCAGAAGGGTGCCTAGTGGGGGGAGTTGATCCCCAAATTCTTCCAAAGGGGGTGGGGGCTAGGGAGAAGAATTGACGATGTAAAAGGACACTTTTTTTTTTTTTTTTTTTTGGTGGTGGTGGCGGTTGGGTGCCTTGCAAAAATGAAGGATGCGGGACGCAGCTCTCTTTTGGAACAGAACGCAGTGGATTGTGCAAGAGAGCAGGAAGAACGAACCTTTTTCTTGTGAGACCTGGATCTTAACACAAACGTGTATATGTGCACACTGGGAGTATTGAAAAATGAAATAGACCAGTGTCAGGCCCGCGGGAGTTGGTGGGCTCTGACATAAATAAATAATAATAAAACAGCTGACCCCCCTCTCCCCAAAAGGATGATTGGAAATGGAGAACCGAGAAGCCACAAGGAGAAAGTATGTTCATTTTTTTCTATAAAGGAGAAAGTAAGCCAAGGAGATATTTTTGGAATGAAAAGTTTGGGGCTTTTTTAGGAAAGTAAAGACCCGATATGGTGGTGTTTTCGAGGAAATTAATAATACATCTGCAAAGAAATTTTGGAGAAGAAAAGTTGACCGCGGCAGAATGAAGCATTGATTGGGGGAGAGACACCGGCAGAGCACAGTTGGATTTGTGCCTGTGTTGACTAAAATTGATGGATAATTGCAGTTGGATTTTTCATCAACCTCTTTTTTTCCTTTTTTTTTTTTCCTTTTTGGTGTCAAGATCATGCGTTTTTGCTTGTTCTTAACCACCTGGATTTCCATCTGGATGTTGCTGTAATCAGTCAGAAATACAGTGAGTGATCTATATTTTCTTATCTATTGGTAAAGAAAAAGGTCCATTAATTTAGCATTCCTAGGCCCATTATCCCCTCACCTTCATGAGTGTGGCTTTTAAAGACATCACTCTAGGGGGCCAGAGAAATAAGAGAGAAGGTGGCCCACGCATTTGCTCTGTCAGCCTGTGCTCAGGATAAGCTGGTTTGCTTTAATGATGCAGGTTGTCTGCATCCTGGGCAAACGCCTTTGCAAAATGTTCATCACCGAGGGAAACAAATCTCAGGGAAGCCACTGCAGTGTGGGGTGCCTGTGTGTGTGACTGACACTCTGAATGCATTTAAGTTGCATGTCAGCCCCAGAGTTGGATGCACAAATGTTTAGCCATTGGAAATCGAAAGGGCCTAATTTAAATTTCATTATCCAACCTGACACTGCAGATCAACGGAAGGTATTAACCTGAAAGGATGATAATAAAGCCAGCAGATGAAGGATGGCTCCTGGCTCCTGGTGGACTGAGGGAGGGGGTGTGGGAATAGGGGAGGAAGAGGCAGAGAGAGGTGGCTACACTTTCTCCCGTCTCTCTTGCATGCACTGCTCAAATGTGGTCTCCCCATTACCTAGATTCTTGCCACTGCTAAGAGTGAGAGAAGGAGGACTCCCTTCAATTCCACCTCCTTCTAAATAACCACTTCTGTGGATAACAGAGAGGCTGTACCTAGATTGTAGGTGACTTGGGCAGTTGGCTTGGGTTTTGCCAGAAACCTTCCGGAACAGAGCTATTGAGAGACAGGCAGGAATGGAGTATCCCGTGTGGTAACTTAGGTAGAGGAGATAAAAGCCTAGAGGATCGACCCCTCTTTCCCTCTCCTTCCCTCTCCTTCCTGCTGGGATCATGGAGCTGGGTTCTTCTTTCTTTCTCTCTTTCTCTCTCTCTCTTTCAACAGAACTCTGTCTCTGTCTCTTCATCTTCTTTATTCCTCTCTGGGGCCTTCCATCAGAATCATAGACTCACATAACTTTACATCCAGAAGACTTCTCAGAGATCTCATGCCAATAAAAAAGGAAACCCAGGCCCAGAGGAGCTGTAATTCTTTGGGTAAGGGCCAAACCATATGAGACAGGTGACTCACCCAGGCCTCAGAACAGCAGACTAAAGTTAGTTTGGGATCCAAACTGGATAGCAACCGGCCATACGTGGTGTGGCTACTTCTGTCCCCGCAGGTGCCATTCTCATCCAGAAGGGTCAAGGAACGTAGCTATCTTGAGAGTCTGAAATAAACTGTCATGCTGGACCTCAAGGCTAGCCCAGCTCCAACATTCACATCCCTTTTGACTTGTAGGTTTTTTTTTTTTTTTTTTTGAGTGGCAGAGCTGAGTAAAACCCTAGTGTTAATATTATTTAAAAAAAAACTAACCTCACAACTCTGGCATATCCTGAGGAGATGAAAGGCAGCACTCCCCTGGGTCCCTTCTTGGTGCTGGGCACGTTTAATCCAGTGAGTGGTGGTCCCTAGAGAGTCGTGAAAGAATCATGGAGTCAGATTTATATCAGGGAGGTGATAATAGAAACCAGAAACACCCTGCTAAAAGCATCTGAGCCTGTTCTTTCACTCACATCATCTATTCTTATCCTTTTCATTACTCCTTAACTAAACTAGCCTACAGCTGAACACTTCTCTAATTTATTTTTCTGGACACATGTTTCCTGTTGGGACATAGATCAGGTGGTATGTTTACCAACTCTTGAAAATAACCTTGTAGGGCTTTCCCCTTCACGAGATCTCTGTAGGCATCTGCATATCTTATCCTGGCTTGCAGTTTGTTTGTTTGGTTGGTTGGTTGGTTGTTTTGATCTCAGTTAAGTTACCACTCCGGTCATAGATGGACTCCAGTTAAGCTCCCACTCAGTAGCAACTCAGCACAACTGAAGAAAGAGAAGAAAATGAAAAAAAATGTACCTTGACATTTTTACTGCAAACACTGTTCAGCTCTGGGCTTCCTGGGCTTCCTGGGAAGCCCAGCCTTGCAATCAGCTCACCTCTCCCAATCAGAAGAGGTGGTTTTTCCTTTCTTTATTTGGACATTAAAGTGTCTTTACAGCTACTCCGATTAAACCTCGAAGTGCCTTCCTCTCAGTCACTTTGTCACCCTCCCTGTGCCTCCCACATTCACATACCCGTGCAAACTTTTCTGAATGAGAGGAGGGAAGGATTTGGGGGAGGGGAGGATGAGAGATGGAAGGGATGAAAGTCTTTAAAATTCTGGGCCGAAATGTTTCCTCCCACCCACCTCCACTTAGGCATGTTCCTCAAATCTGGAGATGATGGAGCATCCAAGGATATCATCGTTTTTCATCTGGTGAATCACTCATTTCCCTAGCACTTCATTTTGGGACACACTGCCCAGTTTAGGATTAGCTCCTTTGGTTTGGCAGACACAGTTGGCTCTGCATTTTAGGCAACTTGTTCATGGACTGCTGAAAGGATGATGGCCATGGGAGACCTGGAAACTTGCCTCATGAGCTTATTTCAAAGGCCAGAGTTGGTGCCCACTGAGTAACATTAGTGAGTCCCTAGTTGTATACTGGGATTCAGGACCACAGGCCCAGAAACAGCTGGGTTTTGCAAGTTTTGAAGTTCCCTTCTAAATATCTTTTCCTCTCATTCATTTGACAGCTGTATCCTTTGAGCCACACCTTTAATTTCCCTGGCCCTCTGTTTTCTCATCTGTGGGATGGGAAAATTAGCAACAAATTAGAATTCAGCTCATTTGAATTGTTTGGTGAACTCAATGTAATGTTATGCAAAGCCCCAGGCATAATAGGCCCTCTAAAGAGGGCTGTTTGTTATGGTTGTTCTAGGATTAATTTGGATTAACTTCCTGGGTATGAATACAGGCTGGCCAAACACTTTACCAGTTCTAGTGGCTACAACTGACCTTACAGGAGTTGCCAGATTCTTCTTTTCAGATCTTAGCAGGACAGACTTGCTGCGACGTATCATTTCAGATTGAAATGCTGCTGCGAGCTAGAAATGGAAAGTCAAGATTTTAAAGTACAGAAAAAGAAATCTCAGCAAAGATAAGACTCAAATGAGAAGTAATACTCTTATTGTGTTGATATGATTTGGGACTAAGAGTTGCATATGACAAATCTTATATATTAAATGGATAATGTTAGCTGCCTATTACATTGTCTAGACCTGGAATGCACAAAATAAGCACTGGTTTCTAGGCAATAATACAATTCAAGTTAGATGGCATAAAATTCCGTTGCTAATATTAAGACTCCAATTTCACAATTTGGATTCATAGTCTTTCCAGTTATAATGAATCCTGTATTAAACATCTTCACTTTGTGATACGGTAAAGTCCTGATAGTTTTCAAAATCAAGACTTTACATGCAGCTGTAAGTGTCGTGTTGTTTGCGTGTGCAGATCTTCCAGCACCAACTCGATGATGGTTTTCGGAGGCAGCTGGTCATGGTCTTTGCTGGTGATTCCATTCTCTGCAACAGCAGCTCCTTCCTCAGTGTGGTTCCAGAGACCTGTCCCCACTTGGAGGGAGAAAGTGTCCTACTATTGCAATTGTGTTTATTCTTAGTGCCATATCTGTAGGTTACAACTGGATAGTCAGAGTGAGGAGTTGCCCATTGAATATTTATCCTACTTGCTTTAATTTTGGAGAAGTATCCTAAAGTTAACCATCTTCACTGATCTTAAAGAGACATCATCCATGGAAGAAGTTCTTACTGTATGATAAATTTCACTTTTTTGTGTGTGCTTCCTAAATGTCACTGAGAAATTCGGTGAACTTGGACTCTGGCTTTGAGTCCTCAGCTTTCCTGAGTTTGAGTACTCAGCTTTCTACTGGGTGACGTGTGTTGTGTGCACCATTTAACTTCTTTGAGCCTCTGTGCTTATCTGTCAGATAGAGATTATAAACAACCACATGGATGAAATCAGATTGCATATGTCGGGCACAGCAGGTTTTCAATGATATACATTTAAATGGGGCATCTCTGATTTTAGTTTAGGTAATGCACAGTTTGCAAAAAAATAAATATGGCCTTGTTTGAAGGAAGCTATTAATCTACAATCATGTTGGTGTAGAGTAACAAAGGAAAAGATGCATAGATAAGATTAAGGTTGGAGTAATGCAAATAGATGCAACCATTTTTGCCATTTTTGGTAGGATCCTGCACTTATAAAACCTTTGGAAGTGCTTTATTGAATGTTATTCCCTCAGGAAAGATTGAAATAAACTTTGTGAATTGTGAAAAATATACTCTGTGTCCATATAAAGTTTCATCAGATTGTCAAGTATTTTACAATACAGGCATACAAAAAATTAATGATTTGTAAATGGTGTCTTCGAAAACTCTTGGAGGGGATCAAGAATCTCTTGCATCTTCCTTCAAAATGATTTTTCTGGAGAAATGTCAATTCGATGGTTGAAAGTTCTTTGGGCAGATCTTGTGGGTAAGAGTGCGCGTGGAACACTCTCTGAGGGCAAGCATTGCACTTGTTCTCTGGCGTGTCCTCAGCCCCTCAGACAAATGCCTGAGGAGTAGTGTACCAGAGATAAATATTCCTTGACTAACTAACTGAGCTTACTTTAAGAGGCATTTCCTCCAAAAGACTCAAATGCATGTGTATACCTATGCAACTTATAGAAGCTTAGTGAGAAATACTAATAAGTACATGGACACTGTGTGTGTATGTGTACAAATATGACATCACACAGAGATACTAAGCGCCATTGAATGGTTTCCTCATGTTGGAGAAGCTGAGGCCTGAAGTTTAGGTGAGGCAGTGAATTTATTTATTCGTTACTGTGGATACAGTCAGTAATAGACTGGAACGATTTCTACCTCACCTCTCTTAGGTTAGTCTTACATTCTTCTCTGTTAAACAAAAGTAAAAACTAAGATTTCTTCAAGCACTAGGATTTTAGGACTCTGCATTCACAACTGACTCTCTAGGAATTGAAGATTCCTAGGAATTAAAAATATAAAATTCTTGATCTCAGGATGCTAGTTTTTAACATGGGGAGGAGCACAGCAGAGTTCTGAGTGCAAGGCAGAGTTGGTGTTAAATGGCTGGTATATAGAGGAACAGGTGAAAGAAATCTCTAGAGGGTTTGTAGAGGAAATACGATGAGATTTGCAATAGACAAACACTGGACTTCAACTTCGTTTACCGCCTGTCAGCTGGGGATCCTAAGTGGGCCGACTAACCTTGCTATGCCTTAGTATCCTCAACTGTAAAACTGGACACTGTTAAACTGGACACCATTTTTCTTGAAGTTTTGGGAGCATTAACATGTCTAAGTGTTGGATGTGTGATCAGTACCCAGTTAATGATAACTCACCTCTCATTGAAGTCTTTGGTCACTTTGCACAGAAATGGGAACATGTGACTGAACGTCTGTGAGTGTGTTATGCTTTATAGTTACTGAGTATGTAAATGAAAATCTTTTGCTGATTCTGCTATCAAAGTTGGTAATACTATTTTTGATAATGTTTTCCAATGTCAATCAGATTTATAAGGAAGCTTTAAAAAGATGAAAAACTTACCTAAGATGCATAAACTTTTATTTCATCTTTGGCATAAGCTGATGACAGCTTTCTGTGCCTGTGGAAGCTTTCAACACTTATGGAGGTTACGGGTATAATTTTGGAACTGCAATAGTAACTACCATTTAGGCAGCACTTGATATGCACCAAGCGCTATGTTGAAAATATAACATATAGTTTTTCTCTTTAACCCTCACTTAGGGAACTGAAACACCAAGTGGCTAAGTAACTTGTCTAGGACTATGCAGCAACTAAGTGGTGGAACTGGAAGAAGAAACTACATTTCTTTGGGCTTTAGAAATGAGGTCAAATCAGTAAATTCAAACTTGTTGACTTGGTAACGCGTAAATGTGATATCTCACTGTCATTTAACCTGGGACTCAATGTGAACTTTTTAATGGAGATGAAAAAACCTGCAGTCTCCCTTTCCCCTGGTTCCTGAAATGAACGTTGTCACCAGATGCTTAGGTCACATATACCTTGGGTATTTTTGCCAATCTGCAGTAATATCCAAGTGTGGAACAAACAATTTCTGAGAAAGATGGGAGATACTGTCCTAACTCAGTCCATGTAACAAACAGAAAGGCTTTGCAGAATTCTGTGAGATCACCTGGAAACTCAGAACTGTGTGAGAAATATGTTTATTGCTACAAGTAGGGAGTTTAGTTCCAATATCCCACAAGCCCAATGAGTTGGATCTCAGTTCTTGTCCTGTTTGATCTCTCTGTAGAGGGATAGCTTTGCCACTGCTGATTTTTTGGAAACTCTTCCATGTCCTCGAGGGGCTGCTTGCTCTCACTTCCTGCGTATTCATTTTACTTCATACTCCTGCTCTCTCCTTGCACGTTGAGGCGCTTCCCCTTTGAGTCTGTTCCAGTCACAGTCTCACTGCTTTCTTGAGAGATGTCAGCTGGGCTTGTTTTGTGAGATGGCACTCAAACCCTTGGCCTCAACCACCTGCATAGATTGAAGACTCCTAAGTCTCCATCGTCACCCAGATGCCACTTCCTTACCTGGTCTGTAGGCTTTGCAAACCTAACACAAGTGCAGCTGACCATTTTCCCTCCAGGAGGCTGTGCAGTTTCAGCTCCAACGACGTCCCTATCTCCTTCATCTCCCTCACATCCAACCGCTCATCAAATCTCTGTGCTATCTCAAGCTCGGCATTTTTGTCTCTCAGTCCAGATTCTATCGTTACTATTCTAGATATCTTTTGAACTTTCTTGTCTTTCTGATGATGCCAACTTTTCTTCAGTGTAGTCCATTATTCATTCTTCCCTCAGAAGAAAGATCCTAAGAAATAATGTTCACATCCCCTTCTCTATAGTCTATAATTATATTTAGGGAATGAAATCTGGATTCTTCTCTTGATAATATGGTCTGGCCAGCCTATTCATATTCTCTCTTGCCTGCTTGCCATTCTGAATGTTTTATTTTTCTGAAGATATTCCAGGATACTTTTGGTGCAAAATTTGTGAGAGTTACTCTCTTTTGTCTAGGACATACTCTTTATACGTCGAAGTTCAGAGCAAGTTACCTCTTCCGGGAAAGTCTCCCAGGCCCCCTTGGTTACTGAGTCACCCTGTCCTCTGTACACTAACGTTTTATTCATACATGTGTGACAGTTCTTATCATCATTATATCTACTTATCTGGGAAAAGTCTGCTAGAGTGCGACTTATTTAAGGATCAGATCCTCATCTAGTCATCCCCGACATTTAACAAAGCTCACAGTGATTTTCAGTGTATTTTGGTAGAACCAATAAATGAGTAGACAGACTGGTATACATCTTTAGGGTGAAGAGGTTTCTTCAGTTCAGTTTATGGTGTAGGCCATTATTTTTTCAATATTTTTATCACTAAGATCACCTTTTACTATTTTTGCCTCTAGGGACCCATGTTTCAAAACCATTTTGTCTAATAAATACATTGACATTTGTTCCTTCATGTTTTAGTAATTGAAAACACATTATGTGCCAATCATTACTTTGGAAATGCACTGGATGAACATTTTTAACCTGAGATGATATACATTGAACCCAAAGAAAGGATGTTTTAATTACCTTATGCAATTGTGTGAAAAGACACATGATTTCTAGTTGGCCTTTTGAAATATTGATAATAGTTCTGTAAACATATTATAGTGCTAATTGGATGCTTGAATGTGTACCTGCTAATGGCTCACTCTGAGTTTTACAATGCACACTCCTCAGTGACATTGTTCAAAGAGTATTGTTTGTCGTGGACCCTGTGAGCCAGGGTCCGCATCAGCTGCACAGGGGCCATACCACCCAGAACAATTTCCTACAATTGTTCACACAAATGAAGGTTCCCCCAGAAGTTGTGCATTGCACAGCTGGACAGTTATGTAAAGTGGGTCTTCCTAGTCGTGAATGAATATCAAAAAAAGACTATGAATTTTAAATTTGACTAATGCCCAAATATGGAAACATGCAATGAGAATAAAAATGACCTCCTTAATAAAAGTGTCTGCATTTAAAAATTTGGTGAGCTGCAGTCACTTTTCACAATATGTAAACATCTGGCTTTATGAAGCCAGATACACATTTCCAAGAGATGGTCAGGCTTCATGCTTCAGAAGGATGCTTCTTTCTTCCTTTCTCTCCTAGAAAGCAGCAGAAGACACTGGATTAGGTGAAACAAAGTGCTAACTGCGAAGGTACTATTTAATTATGGTTTAATTTCATTCTTCAGTCTTTGAATGTAAATGCCTTGACTATGTTGTATTGGAACATTTGTTTTAGTCTTTTTAAATAAAGTTATTCTTCTACTTTTCAATGATTTCTTTCCAGTTTAGCAATTACTATGATTAATCAAATAATAGTATTAGTAAAACAGAGCATTCGCACTAATGCTTCACAGTGCGTTTTAAATATAGCTGTCCCTTCGAATCCTCTCCACAATATTTTGGTCTCAGAACATCCGAAGAAGCATTCCCTGATTACTACACCCCTCGTGATAAAGTGTCAGGAACAGGGAGGTGTGCAGGGAAGTTTTATTTAGAAGAGCCAGTGCTGAGTGTGGTCTCTGGTTCTTGACAAACTGCGAACTGCTGAGACAATACTGTTTTCTTGGCTGGGGTCCATTTGTTTCATCTCATCGATTTGAACCAAGTCAGTGTAGGGGATGTAGGAGAATTTAGCCATTCGATTATGTTTCTGTATTTGTTGCTTTGATAGGTATCTACTATGGGGGGCTGCCTTTCATAGATTAAGAAAGAGTAAGGTATTTTTTCTTATGATGATTAATGCTGTCCTATAATTACTAAAATTAATGGTTATTGTAAATGTGGACTTGCCAAGAACCATTTGATTTGACTGATTTATGGTGCTTTAATAGCTAGCCTATTTTCCATAGAGATGACCTTTCTATTTATAATTTTTTGAGCCTAAGAAACACTGTACTAAAAAATTAATTCCCAGGACAGTAGACATGTTTTCTTTGAACCAATGACTTGATAATTATGTTCGGAAGTTCAGTCACTAAAATATGGGTTTTTAAAGAAAGATGCATGAAATTTGAAAATGTAAAGATGTGCCTCTCTTAAATGGCTTACAGTTGAATCTGAGTCAGATCTCAGAACATGCTGATTCAACCTTGAAAGATAGACAGAGAGAGAGAGAAAGAGAGAGCAAGGAAGAGAGAGGGAGAGAGAGATTGTGATGCGCGTGGCTGTTCTAATCTGGGCAAGAAGAATGCTGACAGCTTAGTTAGAGGATGTCTGGTGAGAATCACCTCTGCAGGGCCCAGAGCACGTGTGTGGATGAATTAATTTAAATGCATTATAGGGAGTGATCCTGGAGACTCCAATTTCTGCTAACTGAAAAGGCAGAAAGTCAGAAGCCACTGTAAAACGGTTAACATCTACACAGTGGCATTGAGGAAGGCAAGAGTGGAACTATGAAGGCTTTCTCTATATTGTTTGAACGTTGCCATGGCAATAGTTCCCAGCAGAAGTTACATGTTTTTCAATTCCCCAAAGCAGCCAGCAGACTTTCCCTCTCCTTCTCACTCTCCCTCCGACCCTCCCTAGCCCCTTCAGTCCTTAGTTCTTGTCTCCCCAGTCCTTTCCTCTTTCTGTTCTTTCTTTTGTTCTCAGTTTCCCAACTTGTTCCCAGTAACAACAAAAATATTCCATCTCCACTAGATTGCATTCAGGCAGAAAGTGAGTCAGACATATAGCCTTCTATTTGGTTTCTTATTCCCCTGCCTGGTTATGTATTAAAGACCTAATTAGAAGGAAGCTGTGGATGGAAGCAGGGTTGGGGCTTTTCCTTGTTGGTAGCACACAGAACATATTATGATGTTTGGTGTTGTGGTGATATGTTAATTGGATCGCTCCAGGCAAGTGTAGAGCAGCAGTCTCTGACAATTAGGAAGAACAATGACTTTACTATGAAGGAGCCCACTCTCTTAACCAGGGGAAGGATTAGCATGCATTGCAGGTCTCTGAAAGGTTCCTGTAGACCCTGAGAGAGAGCTTCAGTGGGAAATGCCTCCTGTCTCTTTAAGGTGGCTGCCTCTCCTCTAGCTTATTTTACTACCAACGAAAGAGAAGTGAGGGGATAGTGAGCGATCTGGTCTAGTGGGTGGCGGGGGACCCTATCACAGACCTGGGCCATAGGATATATTGTGGGCTGTCAGGAAGAAATCTTTGCCTACTTAATGCACGTGGCCAGTGAATTGTGAAATGGGTCTCATTAGAGCCTTTCATATCCCGGCATGTGCCAAAGTGCTTTGCCGGCACAGCGCCATCACTTCAGGTCCAACCCTGCTGCTGTTTGCTGCAGCCAAGAAGGGACAGAGGCTCTGTCTGTATTAAAGCCTCCAGTCCCATCGCTGTCTATCCACTGTTCATTGTGAGGTGCCCCTGGGCCTTTCAGCCCAGCCAGCGATGAGGCACAAGACATCTCCTAGGTGTTTGTACAGAGGAAATAGGAAGGATTTTTAGCATCCTTGATAGGTTTGAGGCAGCCAGTGGGTGCTGACACCCAGAGATCCCATCTCTTTTTCCTAGGGCTGGCATCAGTGCGGTCCCTAGGCTGCAAATCTGCTCTGATACTTAACTGAAAGAGGGGAGGGTTGGGTAGTTCAGAGCCAAATAAGTCATCAGAGACCTTTGTGTTATTAGATACAGAGGGACTCTGTTTTTTCCCTCAGATTGACATACTAGAAATGTTAGCATCACATTTTATCTCCCAAAGTGTATCTGCAGCAGCAATAATAATAGTTGCTGTATGCAGAGCACTCTGTGTCAGGTGATTTCCATGTCTGTGACATAGAACTCCCAGTGATTCAACAAGGCCGATGATACAAAATCATAGAAGCCAGGTTGAATGAGTCCATCTCTCCTTAAATTTGGGGCTTTGGGTAATTTTGCTTACTTTTGAACCTCAACTGCCTTACCTACAACATGAGAATAAATATAATACAGGGCTGTAGTGAGTTATATGTGGAATAACGCATGTACAAACTTTTTAGCAGAAGGCTCATACAAGGAAAATACTCTGGCCATTATTTGTAAAAATATAAGGGGCATTTTCATACAACAGTATTATGCATGAGGCATGTGCCTCAGGCAGAATGATTTTAAAAATAATTTAGGGCAGATTGTTTAATGGAAAGGGACAAAAGTGTTAGAAGATTGGCTTCTGAATTTGAAATAGTAAAGTTCCTTGTATTTTTGGTATAACTCTTCAGTTTGGAAATTAGAGCAGGCAGGATCATTGAAAGGAACTTCTGTTGCATTCATGCTAGATACCTAATTTTCATCCATCCGTATTAAGTTTTCTTGTGTTACCAATCTTCAAGGCACTGTATCAGTTGCTATGACTGAGATTGGAAATACGAGAACAAAATCTAACTAGATTAAGCAAAGAAAGAATATCTACTGATGCATGCAATCGAAAAGTCCCCCAGTTCATGCAATTCAGGTGTGTTTTGATGTTAGCAATGTCAGAGGGACTTCTGCTCTCTTTTCTGCAATTCTCTTGGCTTACTCTTCCTCCTTGGGCCATGTCCATGCTCAGACTAGTGTTTTGCATCCCCTCACCCACCCACTAAAGACAGATTAGCACTTTTGTCCCATTATTCCCAGAAAGCATCCTGAAATCTAAGCTAACGGACTAGCTTAGCTCATATGCCCACTCAAGGATCAGCCACTGCTTCAAGGAATGGAACTGGTGCTCAAATGCATCAGAAATCACTGTCTATTGAGAGACAAGAGGAATTAGGCGCTGGAGAGATGATCTCAATTAAATGCCTTCGGTCGAATGATGGGAAGTTGAGAAGGATAAGTTATGTTTCACATTTGTAACTCGCTACAAGGGTTAATTTTGTTTTTACTTCTCTGTAATGCTTCATTGCATGTAGTTATTAAAGTTTTAATAACCATCTAAGGAGTCTTGTTCTTCCTGCAAAGCATCTGGCTGTAGCTATCAATTTTTCAAAGGAACAACTTGAGCTGCATTCATGCTATTTTTGCATTGCTCCTCTCATCTCCTAGGAATGGGTTCTTGTTTTTGAAAGAGAATTTACAGACATTTCTGGAAGTAAGGACACAAACACAAGAACAAAACAATACTCTTCCATCAATAAGAGTCCACCGGAGAAATGCTGTAAACTATCTGGCACACCCACACTGCTGGTCATCTACACCCCCATGGGTGTGCTTTGGTCCAGCTATGATTTCGTCTGATTCGTCACTGCAAAGATCCCGGCAGCGACATAATCCATCCTTGAACTCCCCATTCTGCCTACCTAGCGATGGTGGTCCAGGGAATATGGCATGATGCCCTTTGCTTCTTTATAGGCTCAGTGGAGGAAATAATGATCTGGGCTTTGGACACAAATATTTATTAAGTAGACCTATTCAAAGTACATGACTGCTCGCCAAGTTCAGGACTTGGAATTACGTTTTTGTCATCTTTCCCCTTTGTATACCATACTGTGCATGGTATAGATACTCTCTTCATGCTTAGGCAGTGACATGCTCTCAGTTGAAGCTCAAATCAAGTTCAGATGCTTTCCATAAAAGCTCTTGTAGAGCAAACTACTGATGCAGTAGTTTGTGCCTGGAAAGGGAGAACAATGAAGGATTCTGCCATTTTTGGCCACCAGTTACATGGTAGGAACCATAGTGAGTTATTTTACATATGTTAGTCTCATTGTGCCCTTAAAAACTGCAATAATA